>JAOTIZ010000003.1:298209-312174 GCA_027123425.1 Erythroxylum panamense
CTCAACGCACAGGGCTTCAAGCCCAACGTATTTCAGAGCCACTGGCTCAATGTATCAGGGCATATCACGCCCAACGTATTCAGAGCCTCAGGCTCAACGCAATGTGCCCGTCACTGGGACAATTTCAGGCGCACGGTCACAACAACGTAAGAAAATGGAAGTGTCACATGCGCATTGCATATGTAATGTTTGACTGCAAAAATGTGAAAATGAAAATGCATGTGAGATTTCTGTAAATGCTATTGTGTGATTATCTGTATATGATCTGTGAATGCATGAGTTGAGTGGACCATCGATGATGGTTTCTCGCTGAGTTTGCAAACTCACCCAACATTGCATTATTTTTCAGGGCAGCGATAGTAGGTTTCCTAGCTCCAGATTGTTAGAGTCTTCTCTGCCATGTGGACCTTGTTGGCAAGAGAAGCTATGGCGCAGAGGTGGGTCAGCTGGGATCTTTTGGGATGACCAAGATAGGTGTTGTCAGTTTCTTTGTATAATGTTTAGACTATGCTTTTGGACCAGATTGTATTTATGGATTTAAGAAGTGAAATGAAAAGTTATTTGGTTTCAATTTTTAGTGATATTTGTATTTGATGCCAAGTGGATTTTAGTTGGTTGCTCGGTAGTGCACCTTTATCGTGGGTTACGTGTCGGAACGACCTGCGGACATACCGGTGTGTACCCTACGATAAGGGGGCGCTACACATGATCATTTCCCACGCACACAGATTCTACAGAGATAGATTTATAAGTGTGAAACCAAACTCTACAAGGATTCATATGCCACGTTGCTCTTAAATTCATTATCCAAGCATCAACGAGCTCTACTCTGTCCTTGAATAACTTTCCTACTTAACTGTATAAGATTTCTCTATTGGCAACACGTCCCTAAGAAGTTGATGCTTCAGATGCTTTGTCTCCACCTTTCCTGAATTGACATTCACTTTTAAAGTATCCTCTCTTACCACAATTGTAACAATTGAGATTTTTCTTACTTCTGGATTTCAACCTTCCTTGTTTGTGGCTCCCAGTGAAATCATGCTCCATTGACCGTCCTCTCGTCATCGATAAGGCGTCCGCTTGATTCGAATTTGTCAGCCTTTCTTCCTTGTTGATTCGTCTACTTTTTTCTTCAAGAACCGAAGGAACAATATCATCAAATACCAAGTATCCGCGAGGATATTACCAGTTAAATTAATGATGAGTTGGTCATATGAATCTGGAAGACTTTGAAGTAGAATCTTCGCATGTTCTGTTGAATTAACATTATGTCCTAACTTTGAAAGTTGAGATCATAGAGAGGTCAGAGTATTGATATGCTCTGTTACTGAAGTAGATTCAGAAATTCGAAGTGTGTAAAACCTCTTCTTCAAAAAAATTTTGTTGTGAAGAGACTTAACTTCATGTAACTTTGTGAGATGATCTCATATCTTCTTAGTTGTTTCCTTTTCCTCTACACCTTGTGAGATATCATCCGCTAGACTGAGATGCAAATCTGACATGGCCAAGGAATCTATTCACTTCCATTTGACGTTATCTGTGAAATCCACCGGCCTAGCACTGATGACCTCCAAACAATTATTTTTTACTAATACTCCCTTCATCTTCAATTTCCATAATGAGAATTTTGCCTCGTCAAACTTTGTAATATCAAATTTGGTCGACTTTGCTTCTATCCTAAAAATTGACTCCCACTCTCTCATGTTAAAAAGAGAATTTGCCTCGAGTTACTTCCACTTAGTATGTAATAAGACTGTAGTACACCAAGAAAGTTATCAAGAAAAGCTGGAGGGGTCACAAATTGTCTCATTTAAAACTCAGTCTCCTTAGACAGAGCTTTCTTAAACTTGCACTCAATTACCTCAAATACCAGCAAAAAAAGCCCAAAAAATGACAATAAGAACCCAATAATAGAATCACCCTTAACCCACAAGAACGTCAAAGAAAAACTTATTTTCTGATGTAAAAGATCAGACTATGCTGCAACCACAGAGCATACTTGAGTAACCCTTAGGCTCTGATACCACTGATAGGAGATGGATTCTACTGGACAGAGCAAACACATCAATAAAAGAGATTGAGATAAAAGAGATACACAAGATTTAACGTAAAAAACTCATTAACAAATATGGGAAAAAACTACAGGTAAGAATAGAAAATTTTCCACTATAAAAAACAAATATTACAAGAGGAAAATCTCACAATCCACACCAAAAATTTATATACAAGGTTATGAGAAGGAGATTTTTAAGATATGTAAAATCTTAAGCATATGCCTCCTTATATAGTCTTAATGAAGGCTATTATGTTCTCTCTTTAACAATACGGGGTTTAAGCAACAATACATTCTTTAAACTGCCTACCGGAAGGTTCTCTAATGACCGTCTGATAGGAGATTTCATAGGTAAGAAAACCTTTGATGTTGTTTGATCTGTTCTGATCCTTCTTTCTTTCAACACTTGTATTGATGTTGGACTTGTGTGTAATCACAACTAAATATGCTAATCTTCCATCCATTTCTGCCACCTCACTTACAACCTGGGATCGAGTACTACAATGGTGTGAACTTTGCATCCAGTGGAGCTGGAGCTTTGGTTGAATCATTCTAAGATGCCAACGTAAGAAAAACTTCAAAACTGGTTTGGTTTCAGGTTCAATGTCACTTTCACTTACGTTTTTTTTCTGAATGGTAAACTTGAAATTAATAGGTCATCTGGATTTTATATCGCGGGACCTTGTCTAAAGTTTCGGGAGTGACAGAGCCAAGAACACCATATCCGACGCCGTATACTTAACTAGCATTGGAGGCAATGACTATATCGGTTCTTACAGGCCACCACTCTGAATCAGCCTATGTTTCTATGGTAACTGGCAACTTGACAACATTTATTCAAGTACTAAGTAGATTATGTTTTCTTGATATTTTAATCTTTAAAATTTTAAACTTATATAAAAAGTACACTCTCAAATTCATGATTGAATTAACTAAAGTTTGACCCACCACATTACCAACCCTACATGCAACTAATCCAACTCTTATCTTATTTTTCTAACTGATAAGAGCTTTTTACATGTGCAGGTTTCAAACACGGGGAAGAAGCATGTTGTGGGTCAGGCAGATGCAATGGAGCTTATGACTCTCGAGGAATCCGACAAGTGAAGCAGTTCACTTTATGTCAAGGTCCAAACCAACACGTCTTCTGGTACTCTGTTCATATCACTGAGGCAATGTGCATCTTAATGCTTATGATTCGTATCCCAGTTCTTAGTTTAACGGTTTCAGATTCAGACAGTTATCTCGTACTCTTGTTGTTCTGTATTAAAAATAAAAACTCCTCCGTTAAAGATCAAAAAGACACACACAGTTGGAAAAGTAAAACTAGCATATGACACTGACGGCTTTTGAGTTTTGTGAGCTCGTATACAAGTGGCAGAGAACATCGCATCAATCAACTATTCATATTTCAACTGAACATCCTGATTGAACAAAACCTGCAAACTCATTAGGAACATTGACCCTCTCCAGTTTCCTGTTCTTTTTCTCCTCCTCTTCCTCCTCTTCCGCCTCCGCCGCCATCATATACATCGCCTGCGGTGCTCCTTGGTACTCCGACCCCGTCACAAGAACCCGACCACCCAACATAACCCCACAGGCCATGGCCCGAACTGCTGGATCCAAGTTTGCCCAACACACCAATCTCCCATCTTTCCCTATCGTCCCACCAACTGATGACCTAGGACACCTGCCCTCCTCCCATATCCCCTCAACCCGCCTCCACTGACCCGACCCGGTATCGTAGACCTCCCCGCTCCCTTCGAACAAACCTTGCCTGTCGGTACCGTACCCACTCACTACCCAGAACTCCTCGCCAATCACCACTCCCTCACACTCGTCTCGCTCCTGACTCAGCTCACCCAACTCAGTCCACTCCTCCGACCTCAGATCGTATACCCAAGCCGTTCTCAACGCGTTCTTGTTCTCGTCGTGCCCGCCCGCTACATATACACGACCGGCCAATGCTCCGATGGCGAAGAATGACCGCTTTGACGGCATGTCCTTACCCTTCCTCCACCTTCTCGTTGTGAAGTCATAAACAAACACGTCCGTAACCGGGTCGTAACTCGCCGGGTCCCAACCCCCCATTACCACGAGCTTCCCTTCACAGCTCGCTAATTGGCAAAACAAAGGCAACCCATTTGGGTATTTGGGAACTGGGTCGAGCCGATCCCACGTCCGATTCACCGAGTCAAAAACAGTGATCACAAAAGTCGGAGAGTTACCGGACTTTTCTCCAGCACGAAAATTCACCCCATTAAAAGCTTGAACAAGACAAGCTACTTTATGGGTATGCCCAGATTTCATTCTGTGATAGTAAAAGTCTCTGCTTTCAAATAGCTGTCGCCAGCGGCGGCAAACCACCGACGTGACACGGTGGGCTGTGTACGGCAAACGGGTCATGCACTCCAGACCGAGTTCTCCCGGTAATCCGGGAATTAACTCGTAAAGATCGAAACTTTTCATTAATGGAAGGCCAACGAAGCGTTTCTAGAAATCCAGGAAGTGGATAGATAGGAGAGTGATGATTCGGACTCAATCGAACGTACGATTTATAAAAGACACGGAAAAAAAAGGCGCCGGAAGCTGACAAAGTGACTTTGGGTCAGACACGTGGCCGAAGATTTTTTGAAAATTATTTTGGATTATTTAATTATTTTCTGACTGGTTGTTCTTAGCCGCTGATTGGTTGTTAATATCGGTGGATAAGAACAAAGGAAGTGGATCGACAACGTTAATGATTCTGCGGACACGTGTGACCTGATAAACGGTGGTTGATCGATCAATGTCTGTTTAGGAGTGACACGTGGCAGATAAATTGATGAAAATGCAACGGACATTGATTGTGACTGGATAATGGCCTGTCTGAATGGGGGCCAGAGGATTGGTGTGATCCTTCCGAGAAAAGGAAATCTATATAACCTAAGGCGTAACGACGTTGGTAAGACGTTTTCTTGATTTAAGTGAAGTTATAAGTTTAAATTGATCTCGTATATGTAGCTGTTTAAAATTTAGGGTTAATATTTTACTTCTTATAAGAGATCTATCTGGTTCAAATAGAGATTAGTTTAAGAGTAAATGATTTAAAAGTGTCTTCTCATATTTAAAGACTTCTTATGATATCTTGTGGGAAAAAAATTTATATATTTAAAAATTATTTAATTTTATAGATAAATGTGTCCATCATAAAGTACATAGGTATAGTTATTAGATGGACCACTAGAGTAACTTGCGCACCATGCGGAGACTTGGAGTTGGAGTTCCTTCAATTAATGTTTTAAGACATTTGGATCGAGTTTAATTTAATTTCTATAAAGAGTTTAATTTTATCTCAACTTGATAAAATTTAAATTTATTTTAGAATAATTAATTAGGATATATGTTTGAATTTAAACTTATTCTATAAAGTTCGAATTTAAATCCTAATTATCCAATCTTGATTTTTGAAAAAAATCTTTTTTTGTTACAAAAAAAACCAATCAAAAAATTAACATTTTACTAGCACAGTATTCTACGATACAAAGGTCCTTGTATGTTTCAGTTGATGAGCTTCATGATAACCGTTATAGGCTCCTAAAATATATACAAGCCTGGGCTGGATATGAGTCATTTAGAGTAAATTATAAGTCACTCCAATTGAATCCATTTTAATCACTAAGCTATAACAAATTACATAATTTAAATTTTAATATATTACCATAATCATGTTGAGGGTAATTTCAAATTTAACTTACTCTCAGGAAGGATATTTCATTTAGTATATCAAGTGATATTCTTCTTCTTTATAATTTTGAATCATCAAATTTTTCAGATTAATTTGTTTTAATAACTCTTGTTATTAAAACTAATTAATTAATAAATTAATCTTTTATTGATAAACTAATTTTTATTTATCAATATCATTTTTAATTAAAATTTAAAATTTTCAATAAATAAGGACAATCTCTTTTAATTATATTTCAAATTCTTTATTTTTATTCAATCTTCAATTAGTTTTATAACGACATATATGAGTTGAACTTTTCAAACATTAAGCATTTTGTCTTACCAACTTAAATTTAATTTTGGTTTTAAAACATTGACAGATAAATAAATATATATGCGTGTATTTATATGTGTGTGCGTACGCCGGTGTATATATTGAAATTGTGCCGCATGACTTAGTGTAAAGGTTTGGTTACATTATTTGGGCTACCTGGAAGTGTTCACACCGAATGTCACTCTCAAAACTTAAAAACCAAACGTCGATTTTCACTAATTTATGTTTTTCATGTTTCGATCTGTCTGATCTTAGACATGATTACGTGAGAAAAACACTAATGTCTTGTGTGAAAACATTTATGATAATTTAAAATAAAAGGGCAGCAGTTTGGACTTGTTAGGCCTCACATCATTAATGTTTACTTTTATAAATTTATTTCATTTTTTAATTTCGACCCATTCTCAGGTAATCATGTTCATACCTCATAAATTCAGGAAAAAACGATTATGTTATATAAAAATCTGAAATTCGAATTATAATTCAGAAATTATTTTAAATTTTATAACTACAACAATAATAATTCAGTAAAAATTTCACTAATATATAAGATTCGGGAAGATTTCGTAATTCACAACCTTATTTTTAAGTTGTTTTTGAATATCCCACTTGAAAAAATAAAATAAAAAAGTGTTTTTAATTTTAATGATTTTAAAGATAGTGCAATTCTAAATTCATCTATTTCAATTACTTTATAAATTATTACATGCATTTAATGATTGATTTAAACTCAATTATAATTAAAATTATAATTACATGCACCCTCTTCGTGTTAATTAAAATTAAAAATTAGCATATAGAGATAATTAATTTCAAGACAATGATATATTGTCATTTTCCAAACTCTTAATTTCCAACCCCTTTTCTGACTTGTTTAATTGTTCATTAATTAGAAAGTTGAAAAAGCTTTATAATTAATTAGGTATAGTCACTTATGAAAATATGTCACACGTTTTGGACCCTTTGTAGTTAACTTTTTTATAATTTTAATTATTGTATTTTAAAAATTATTATTTATCTTCTTATTTTATTATTAGGCTCTCGTTCGGAGTGATAAAAATGATATAATTTAATAATTTTGAAGTCTACAATTCATACTCAAAATAATCAAAATTTAGATCGATTAAATTGAAATATTTTGGATTAGAGAATTGTTTCAGTTTAAAGAAGTTGTTTTAGTTATATTTTATAAACGACGCCATGGTCAAACAACGTCATTATAAATTTTTTAAACTAATTGGGCTCAAATTGTTTGAGTTTGATTAAATTTTGAGTTGAATAAAAAAAATTTCTATTGTAAGTAACCTTAATCTAACCATTGATCTCATGCCAATATTAATTAAAAATTATTTGGTAAGTAGCATTTTGAACAACTGATTCAACGTAAATAGTCGAATATGAAAACACTTAAATGCAGGAGCGTTTTCATCAGTAAACCTAAATTTTAACTATCAAAAGTTTATTGTACCATTTATGCAGTTGTAGGTTAGAAATAAACTATTATTCTTAAATGAAAATAAAAATAGAAAAAGTTGCATACATTTTTTATAGATGATGAAATAGTACTGATAAATATTATTTTTTTAAAATCTAAATTTTTATAAAAATATGCAATAAAATACTAAAATATATAATATTTATTACCTTTATTTAAAAAAAATTATAACCTTGTAAGTTATTTTATATATAAACAGCTAATATTAAATATCTAATTTTAATAAATATCTCTAATAAATAGTTAATACAATTTACTAGTCAAGTCAACCGATAGGTCTAATAGAATCAACTATCAACTATTAACTAACAGTTTATAAAATCAGCTAACAACTAATACAAGGCTTTAGTATGTCGACAGTATCAAGCATATAATTACCAAAAGTGGGAGCCAACCTTGTACGACCTCTTCAAGGTCCTGGAATTTCCTTCTCAGCCTGAGACTCCGTTAACATTGCCTAAACCGTACAAGAAATTTGCAGATGAAAGGATATCAGTGAAGCTTATGTACGAGAATAGCAACGGTGGATGAAACTGGGACTCCGAACTAAGGTGCAATACTTTTGTAGGTGGTGTTTTGAAATTCAGACCGGTCATTAAATCGGAGGTTTTACTAGTTACCGATTAAATCATGATGGTTTAAAATATTCCAAACAAATCTTAAATGAATGACAATTTTAACGAGATTAACTACCGGTAAGTTAAATATAATGAAAATAAAACCTATATTAACTGACAGTAAAACTCACTTCTATAAATTTATGACAGTTGGTACTACTTGTCATAAGACTTGCTTTATAGATTTATAACAAAGAATTTCACTTACCAAGTGGTAGCGGAGTCTGTTGGTTAAAAATAAAAAAATATTACAATTAATATTGTCATGATATTTAATTAATCGAAAGTTAACCACGTCAAATATTTCATCTATTTAGGGTATGTTTTAAAAATATTAAAATTTAATTCAAATATTTCATCTATTTAGGGTATGTTTTAAAAATATTAAAATTTAATTTAAATACTTCAAAATGTTAGAATTTGTCTTTTATTTTGTTTAAGATTCAAAATATACTTTTAGCCTTTAGTTATATTACAACAATATCATTTTCGTGCAATCTCTAATATAAAATAGATGAGTATTGGTAATGGACATTTAGTTATTGCGAGTCATTCTCTTGTCATCTCTAGTTTAAAGTAATTAATGCGCATAATAGATTTAAAATGCAATTATTATATTATATGTTTAGTTTTGATGACATTTCATTGAGATATTTATTCCAATTGGTCATTTAAAGCATTAAGTTAAAACAATTTATTACGTACTTGCTTGTTTTGGAAAAACATTAAGTTACACAGTTAACTGAAACAAGACTGCTAATTAAAGAATATATTATCTACTAAAGAAAAATATAATTTTGTTAGGTAAAATGTTATAAAAAAATTTGCAAGATGATATTGAACCATCTTAATTATATTTTTATGGTTCAAAAATGGTTTAATGGGTCAAATCTTGTTTCTAATAAATGACTCTTAATTTCTTAGTAACCTGAATAGTTCTTACTATAAATTTTGGTTAACAAAATGTTTTAGTTTTTATTGTAAATGATATACTTAGTAGTTGGTGTTCGGGGAAAGATCCTACGAGACTGGCTAAAATCGTAGGATTGTCATATTCTTGGAGTCTCTGAACAAAGACCCTACCTTAACTAGCGACAAGAAAAACTAGACTTTACAACTTATCAGGTACTAGCAAATTTAGACACCATCATATATATCATTTGGTTATATTTTATATTTTATTTATTTATGTATTTATTGTAATTTTATTTTAAATAATTATTCAGTATATCAGTTTTACTTATTTACTCTTTAACCTGCATAATTTTTTTATTGTCACATTTGCACGTGGGTTTACCGAAAATAATGTCTCTACTATGTAATTGTTATATCCTCAGGTCTCTTAGCAAAGACCCCTACCTTAACTAGCAACAAAAAAAGCCAGATCTAGACACCATTAGGCATATTATTTGATTATATTTTATATTTTATTTATTTATGTATTTATTGTAATTTTATTTTACATAATTATTTAATGTGTCAATTTTACTTATTTACTCTTTAACTTGTATCATTTTTTTATTATCACATCTGTATATGAGTCTATTAAAAATAACCTCTTCATTACATAAGAGTAAGGCTATATATTATCAGACCTTTTCATACTTTATTTTATTGCAAAATTTCGGAATGAATGCGATGATAATCGATTAATTTTCAATTCGATTTCGGGTTGGTACTAGAATATGCATTTTCTTTTTGGTCATGATGTAATTACTATAACCATCCGTTATGACTAATGAATGCTACGCAATTACTCCTCCTTCCTAACAGTACTGAAGCTCTCAGATTCTCCTACACATTCCTGAATATGAGATTCTTCACCTGAAACTACTATTTGATGTGACCATCCTCTTGTTTTCACAATCTTGGCATGAATCACTGACTAGAACCCTTTATCAGAATTCTTGTCGGAGTTTCTGTTTAGTCAAAGTTCGATCTTTTACACTTGTAGAAGTTCATTGTAAAGACGAGCAGAAACCACAAGAATCGCTACCCAAATGTCCACGGAATCATCAGATGATAGGGGTGGAGAACTCCCAACCACCGTCTCCACCGCCACAGCCGGGGCAGTACGGAAAAAACTTACACTTGTGCCACTCATCTTTGTCATCTATTTCGAGGTTGCTGGTGGACCTTACGGGGAAGAACCTGCAGTTCAAGCTGCAGGACCGCTCTATGCCCTTCTCGGCTTCTTGATCTTTCCGTTCATATGGAGCATCCCTGAGGCTCTTATCACGGCAGAACTCTGCACTGCATATCCTGGTAATGGCGGGTTCGTGATATGGGCTGATCGTGCTTTTGGCCCTTTCTTTGGTTCATTAATGGGGATTTGGAAGTTCTTGAGTGTCGTCATTAACATCGCTGCATTTCCACTTCTTTGTATTGATTACATCGGGAAGGTAGCTCCTGCTTTGGACTCAGGTTGGCCAAGAAAAGTTGCAGTGGTCGTCATATCAGTGTTTCTTTCTTTTGTTAACTATACGGGATTGAACATAGTTGGGTATGGAACTATTCTGCTAGGTATCGTTTCTGTTTCTCCATTCTTAATCATGTCACTGGTAGCTATCCCAAAGATTCGTCCTCACAGGTGGCTCAGTTCAGGCCAGGAAGGTGTGAAGAAAGATTGGAACTTGTACCTCAACACACTTTTCTGGAACTTGAATTTCTGGGACAGTGTCAGTACTTTAGCAGGAGAGGTTGATGAACCTCACAAAACCTTCCCAGTGGCTCTTCTTGTTTCGGTGGTCTTCACTTGTTTAGCTTACTTGATCCCTCTCTTCGCGGTGGCGGGAGCTGTTGTTGTGGATCAAAACATGTGGAAATCGGGATTTCATGCTACGGCGGCAGAGATTATTGCTGGCAAGTGGCTTAAGTACTGGCTTGAAGTTGGTGCAGTGTTGTCTGCTTTCGGATTATACGAGGCTCAACTGAGTAGCTGCGCTTACCAGCTTCTGGGAATGGCGGACATAGGTGTCTTGCCAAGGTTCTTCGCCGTCAGGTCCAAACGGTTCAACACACCTTGGCTTGCGATCCTCCTCTCTACTCTGATCATACTTGGTGTCTCGTCCATGACTTTCACTGACATAGTTGCATGTGCAAATTTTCTGTATAGTTTAGGCATGTTATTGGAATTTGCATGTTTTCTCTGGTTGAGATGGAAGCTCCCGAACCTGAAGAGACCTTACAGGGTTCCATTCAAGCTACCATTTTTAGTGGTTCTGTGCTTGGTACCGTCGGGATTTCTGGTTCTGATACTTTGCACTGCTTCTAAGACTGTTTATTTTGTGGGTGGTTTGATGACAGTAGGAGCTATACTATGGTACTTCCTGATGAAGTTTTGCAGGAAAAAGAAGCTGTTCAAGTTTGATCATAAGGGGTTTCCTGAAGAAACCTGAAAGCTGCAGAAGAAAAGGACATCCATGGATGAAGCTTCTAATTAACTTGCTTACAGTTATGTTTATTTTTATTATAACTTTTAATATGTGTAGTTTACAATAACAAGAATTAGTTATTTATAGTTATTTAGATAGTTTATTTATCCGATCTACTTATAAACTCTTTAACATCTTCATGTTTAGTCAATATAAAATACTCTAAGACTCCCTTTCAAGTACAATTAGAACTGACATCTATTTGTCGCTTGAAATAGATGCAGTGATAACTCGACGAGTTGTTGAGCTGAACATTAAGACGGACAATTAAAAAATTAATTATTCGAATCAAACCTGCTCCAATATTATATTAGAATTTTCAACGTGAGTAGAGTGTAGAGTCCATTACCAAATCCAATTCTTATTACTGAGTTCTATATTCTATTCATATTAAAAATTTTAATACTTTTATACTTATTTGTTTCTTTCTCTCCAAGAATTTTATATCTTCAAGTTCCTGTGACATATAAGGGAATTTGTATTTACTATATTAGCCTAAGGAAATGAAATTTGTTTTTAAATGAAAAATGAGTAATAAACACTAATATAAATTAATTTAGTTAACTTATGTTTTATAAATTGAAACAAAATTAAGATTTCAATTAGATCAAATCATGTTTATTTAAATTCAATCAAATTAGACTTATACATTAACTTATTGATCGAGTTTGGAGTGAGCAAAACACAGTTAACGTGATGCGTTTGCCGGGAGTCGAACCCGGGTCTATTGCTTGGAAGGCAATTATCCTAACCGTTGGACTACAAACGCGAATGAGGATATATTGTAACTTTATCAACTCCATTGCAACGAATCCAAATCCAATGCGCAAATGCCATTTGAATTTTCCATTATTTTGTCTTATTTACTCATCAAAACAAACTAGAATTCCCTTACAATCAATTGCATGCAAACGCTTACACTAAACCCTTCTGCTTTAACCTTTTGTGTGTTTAGCTAGCTCTACAAGTTTTTTCTCATTTTAATCTCCACACAGTCCTGAAGTAACAGGAAGGATAATTTGGTGAAAATAGCTTGGAGGGCAGTTGCAATATCCTATGTTCGGAGCTAGACCTCGGAATGTGAACGGAGTATACTGTGAGAAATTAGAAGTGCATTGTTTGCTCATGCATTATTGTATATTCACACATATGTGAATATTTATTGTTGACATATTTAAAATAATTGTTCATAAATTCATTGATATTTTTGGGTATAATTGACTTAATAATGTGATTTAAATTGTGAATTGAGACTTATTAGTGATAAAATCTTATTTGCGATTGTTAGTATTATTTCAAAATTTTTGATGAATTTTTAAAATTGGAATATTTTTTGACTAGGAAAATTATCAAGTAACAAGTTAAGTTGGTTCATAAAAATTAGTATGATTAAGCCTACGAAGTTTTGACATTTGACACCATTTAATGTGTAATATTTGACAACATAATACGAGGACTAGTGACATCATTCATTATGTGACTAATGGTATGACATGTTGGAGACATGTGGCAGCATAAATAGTGGGCAAATGGGCTTCATGCCTTGGGATTACATAGCATGTTAAGCTAATGACACTTAGCTGGTGATGAAGCAAGGTACGGTGGAGAGGTTCATTTTTCACTTTCCTTAGTTCTCCCCACAGATACTTGCTTAGTCTCTCTAAATTTTGGAATTTTGTTGAACCTTGGATTGTCATTACTTGAATGTTTGATAAGCTCCTTAATCTAGAAAAAGGTTATATTAATTTTCTGTACTATTTTTCTGTTAAGGCAGAAAGTTGCACATTAAACTTAAGTATATGCTGGATGTTTGGAAGCTTAGATTAGCTAGATTCTTGGAGTTTAATTTAAAGCTTAGTAAGGTAAGGGAATTATAGACTTGATATCCTGTTATAACATGTATTGTTTGATGTTTGAAATGGATCAAACATGTACTGAATAAAGAAAGAATTGAAGTTAGATAAATATATATTGGAAACTGGTTGGAAAGAATAGTTACACTGGACAGGTTTCGGTATTTTAGCAATATCTTTCCCTGTAGGTATCCAAATTGGATGAATTTAATTTTAGATTAAATTAGAAACATAAACCTATAACTTTTATGAAGGAGCCGAATTTGATTTTTGTCATTAAGAGTGTCAAATTTTGGCTTGAAAATGAGTTTCTAGATTTTATCACTATTTGTAAGCAGTATGTAGTATTTTGGGGATAACTTTCAAAATACTGAACCCAATTGTACAAAATTGGTGTCATTAGAAATTTAAGACATAAAGGAACAATTTTTCTACCTCTCTATAAAAATTGGTAGTCTTCTGAATTGATTT
>JAOTIZ010000003.1:312274-322785 GCA_027123425.1 Erythroxylum panamense
TGTCATTAGAAATTTAAGACATAAAGGAACAATTTTTCTACCTCTCTATAAAAATTGGTAGTCTTCTGAATTGATTTGGAAAAGATTGATTGAATGAAAGTGAGGGAATCTGTTGAAATATTATGAACTGGAATATTTTACTAAATATACTTCGGTATTTTTATTATATATTGATTTGGAAGTTCCAAATGAGGTGATTCTTAATTCAAATGAGACTAGGGACATAAAGCTACAATTGTCCTGAATAAGGCAAATTGTAATTCTGGTTTTAAGAATTCGAAAATCTGTTATGAAGTTGAGTTATGAATTCTATTATAGTTTAAGAATAGACTGACTTATTTGGAGTATAACTTTCAGTGCAATGAATCAAATTGAATGATCTTGGTATCATTAAAAACCTAAGACACAGAGGAATAATTGTCTAGAGGGAAGTGTTATTTAAATCCTTCATTTTCTGGATCTTATTGATCATATACAGTTAACCAGAATGGAATGTTTTCGGAAATAGTTGAAATGAGAATGAGTGATTGAATTTCATTACAATTGGAATACAAATGATATGTAAATCAATGTATGACAAAAATATATCCAAGAATTTGTCATTGAACATGCATGAAACATGAAACATTGATACATGTGTTTATCCTGTTACATAAGCGCTATAGTAATATGAAATTGTTTTTATTGCGTATAGATGAACAACTAGGGCGATCACTTTCAGATATTGTCGAAACGTCAAGGCAATAAGCTTAAAGAAGCAACTGTGAGTAACCTTAGATGGTTTCACTTTATTTGTTATGTGTTGTATATTACTGAACTGCATTGACTGATTGTGCAATGAATTCCGGACAATATATATCCGAGGCATTTGATGCATGCAAACAATATTAGAAGTGCTATTTGTATATGAATGAGACTGCCTAATTGAATATTTTGATTCTCAACTGAAAAGTTGAATGCCAAACCTAGTCCGATGATTACTGAGACTAAGACTGTTATACTGTGATAATACATACAAGTGAAAGTGATTGAATTGATGACTGAATTGCGACGTGTATATCATTTCAATGCATGTAATATAAAGGCATTATAACCGGAGTAGTCATTATGAAAGCGCTTACACGTAGAGCTTTGCTCTGTGATTATTGTTTTTACACGTAGAGCTATGCTTCGTGATTCTGTTCTAACCAAGCCGAATGGGCCAATATTTGTATACGTATGTGATAGGCACTCGGTCACATCAATAAAAACGTATATGACTCTCATACTTATAGCATTCATATGTGATTAGAATTTATTGAATGATTTGCAAAGCTGACATGTAATGATGAATTGATGTGAACTATTTGACTATATGAACTGTGCGATTATATAATGATTAAGTTTTGTTATATGAGTGAACCATCGATGATGGTTACTCAATTGAGGACTTTCAGGGATTAGCAAAGGACTCCAGAAACGCTCCGAGTAAGAGTTTCAGGTCGGGATTAGTATACGTCTGCATATGTATTTCGTTATGTTGTATTAAAAAATGTAGTCTTAAGTGTTATTCAATGTGTATAAAAATGATCTTGAAATGTAATGTTATTGTGACTACAAGTGTTTCGTTTTTGTAATGGGCCCAAGGGTCTACTAAAACTTTGATGAGTTAAATAATGATTGTAATTTCTGAGACTGAAATTGGTTATAAATAAGTTGAGCCGAAATTGATTATCTTTTTTCCACTTTTTACGTGTTGTTTTAAAATGAAAGTAATGAATTTAATTTACCAACTGTCTTAGCATGCCACTCTTGTGAGATTCGTACTCAATATCTCTCAAGATATCGGGCATATTATAACAGCAGCTAAAATGGCATCTGAAGTTGCAGACCTGTCCTACATGCCAGTCCAAACGTTAGCTTTATTCATTGAAGGTTGTGATCTGTGATTGAATTGGTTACTTCTATTGTTTTACTTCTGCATTTGTGTACGTATTTTAGTCTGCAACCTGGGTACCTGACAAGGTTGTTAACGTCGACCTGAGACAAAATCCAAAAAATTGAACCAAACGGCTTTAAGTGGGTATCCTGTAAGATCAAGATTCTCTTACATACTTCATAAAAAGACGGTATTTGTGTACCAACAATGGTTTTTGGCTATTTGTAACGGACAAAGATGGAATCTTTTTACATGCCTAGAATTTTGCAGCAACAAATGCTGGTATATCTGTCCAATCATAGTAGACAGTTGAAATTGCCAACTTTAATTATGGTTATGTTTGAGATTTGAACATCAGAAAGTAGGTGTTTCAGTTGATAATAGCCAATCTAAGTTTCTAGACTCGGTGAGCTGTCCGAAAAAAATCTTTTATTTTGAACATAAATTCCTTCTTGTTTACAGTTGAATACAAGAAACAAATAAAGACAACAAACTAATGGTGGCAATTTTGATGCTTTTGCTTATGGACAATCTAGGTAGCCATATGTAGATGTGATTGTCTTCTTAGCAAGTATAAAGAAAAGATAGGAACTTGATTCACCATTCTACATTATTTATGTAGTTTAATCAATAATCACTTGTTCAGAATCTGTGATACTTGAGAAACAAAATCTCCATTCGTGAAAATGAGCTCCACGTTTTCGCTTCCAGCTAAACCTCCCTTTGGAGAAAATGGTGGCAAGTTCTTCTATCAGAAGTACAATGTTAGAGGAACAGGTGCTAAAGCTGCTGCTATTCCTCAAAGATCGGGCATGCTTTCTTTTCCTCAAGTGTTGAAATCAGACATTTCTCATCATATCGATGAAATTGTTGAGAAGCAATCAAATCTTGACAACTTGTCCAACCAAGATGCCTGTAGAAAGCCTAAGTTCCATCCTGTGTTTCTTGAAGAGGCCTACGAAAGTTGCAGAAAGATATGCTCAGAGTATGCCAAGACGTTTTATTTAGGTGTGATTTAGATCCTCTTTCCATATGCAGTACAATAGTTTGCAGAAGTTGCACATACTTGCCTCTTGTAGTTCTTGATGCTAGGTTCAAGCTCAAGAGTGATGTTCAATCAATGCAGGAACCAAGTTGATGACAGAGGAGAGAAAGAAAGCTATATGGGCTATATATGGTGAGAGTTCATCACCTGACATTCATTAACTAAATTGAATATTTGCAGAACCTTTTCTTAAAGATGCATTCCTAAGCTATTCTGCTGCAAATTTATGCAGTTTGGTGCAGGAGAACAGATGAACTGGTTGATGGACCTAATGCAGTCTTCATGAGCTCTACAGTTCTTGATATGTGGGAAGAGAGACTACAAGACATCTTCCACGGACGCCCTTATGACAAGCTTGATGCCGCTCTTACTGATACAGTGTTCAAGTTCCCTGTAGACATTAAGGTTCTCGAACTACTTTGTCACCTTGATCAAACTTCTTGTCCAATACATGTTCATTTAACATGCAAGAATCACAGTTACAATCTATCTGCAGATATTTTTGCATAACTTGTGCAGGCCTTACTTCCAATCTGATAAGAGTATTGTGTTGTATCACAGCCTTTCAGGGACATGATTGAAGGTATGAGAATGGATGCAAGAAAATGCCGATACGAGAACTTTCAAGAGCTCTATCTTTACTGCTACCGTGTGGCTGGTACTGTAGGTCTTATGAGCGTCCCTGTAATGGGAATTGCTCCCGAATCATCTTCCTCTGCACAGTGTGTTTATACTGCAGCATTGAATTTAGGCATTGGAAATCAGCTCACAAACATTCTTAGAGACGTTGGGGAGGAGTAAGTTGATATTTCTGATTTTTCTATCCTCTTGCTACTTTCCTTAAGAAATGCTTTCTAATGATCTTTAGTTTTCTCTCAGTGCCTTGAGAGGCCGAGTATATCTTCCACAAGATGAACTAGAACAATTCGGGCTATACGACAACGATGTTTTTGCCGGGAAGGTGACCTATAAGTGGAGGGAGTTTATGAAGGAGCAGATCAAAAGGGCAAGATTCTACTTTAACCTTGCAGAAGAAGGAGCCTCACAACTTGACAAGGCCAGTCGCTGGCCAGTAAGTTGCTTGTAAACCCACATCTTTTGCATTATTAAGTTTCAATTCCCACAATCGTGGATAAAACTCCGGATGCAAATGCTAACAGCAAAATGAACAATTGTGAAAACAGTTGGTTCTGCAATATCCTGACGATAGAATTTGACCTGTAGGTCTGGTCAGCATTAATGTTGTACCGCAAAATCTTAGATGCAATCGAGGATAATGGTTAT
This sequence comes from Erythroxylum panamense, assembly GCA_027123425.1. Classification (NCBI taxonomy): domain Eukaryota; kingdom Viridiplantae; phylum Streptophyta; class Magnoliopsida; order Malpighiales; family Erythroxylaceae; genus Erythroxylum; species Erythroxylum panamense. The sequence goes on from JAOTIZ010000003.1 coordinate 316,522, forward strand.
GACAACTTCACTAAGCGAGCATACGTTGGAAAGACCAAGAAAATCCTGATGCTGCCACAAGCATATGCCAGAGCTCAGTTAGGGTCTGGTTTGATCATTCCTGGCAACATTCTTCAGCTCTGTAAAACACCAAGAAGTTTCAGAAACCAATTCCTTGTACATAAATGAACAATAGTAAGCTAAACAACAGCTTGTTTAAACTTCCATGATTCTGAAACCTTTTAAGTTATTCTGGGACCACCATTGTTCTGCAGAAGCAGGATATGGATCAAGGCAAACTGAGTACAATTTAATCATTGGAAAATCCCAGTAGTCTACCATTTCATGAATTCTTTCCAACTTACTAACTACTCCTGATTAAATATTTTCGATTCAGTTTAGTTTCTAATCACCAGGTGTTCACCAAGGACCTGTTACAAGCACACGTGAGACATTTGTTTTTGTTCAAGACTAGCCAAGTTCCCATAATCTTGGAAGCACTAGTCATACTCAAAGAAAGAATATAGAAATGCAGAATATGAAAAAACCGGCGGACTTCGTAACATTGCATGTTGTCCTATCCCGAACAAGTTCCAACTTAAAATTTGTGGGGAAAACATATGATTAATCGATGCTTTGCAGATAGAAAATCTTGTCCAGCTCATTTTAAGTTGGAATCAGAAAGGTTATTGACTACTGTAAAACGAAATATAACAGGGCACACCATCTGGGTTCTACGGGAACAAGAAGTTGATCTTAACTGTTCGTGTAACAGCCTTGTTGTCTGAATCATAATGCCTACCAGCTATGAAAATAAATGGAACTTGAATATGGGCCGCAAATTTAATGAATCATGTTTATGTATTCTTAGTCTTGCTTAATCGTTTCATTTTAGTTTGAGAAGTTACTAAGTGGCAATGATTGTCAGGTGAAAACAGAAGACAGAATCTATTGGAGAACTCTTGATTAGAACTATAACAGCAGAAAACATCAAGGTCATGAAAGCATCCATTATATGTCCCATTCATCGTCCCTCTACAGATCCCAATAACCAAAAAACACCCCCTACATAAAGATAAGGTAAAGAACAAAAATATTTGCAACAGAAGGCAATATCAAGGGAACTAAATGCAAATGATGCCCACCCAATGGTACATATGCAGCTACTGCATTGCCGGGTCTGCTACTTCATATTGGAGAAACTTTTGAGCAAGATCAACGAAACAATCAAGTTAACGAAGCTTCGACTGCCCGTTATGCATGCTTTTGCTTTCTCACCAACCAAAGCCGCAGGATATATCCAACCAGGAGGCAATGGCCGGAAGAGTTTGCAACGGCTAGTCAGCTCACATTATAGAAAGTAATCAGGTGTTCTTCTGGTCACATCTGGCTCTCCCCTCCTTGGAGCAGGCTCAAACTGCAAAAATATAAGTTCGCTTAATGATTTTCAACCCACTATTTCTACAGGATTGTATTTAAATTAACCTAAAAATGGCACAAGTATCTCAGTAAGATCAACCTGAATGAAGGTGTGGCCCTTGCAGTCATCAACCTCCAAAATAGATGCCATGTTTCCACAGCGATAACAATAATTCGGTGCACTAAATATCGTAACTACCTTTTGATCCTGTGAAAAGAAGAGCCCAATGTTGGAACATTCATCCGAAAAAGGATTAAGATAACAGAGAAGGCAGTGAAGAGTGTACTTACATGACCCCAGTTATATCCTTCCATAACCAACTGATGTGCTCTAGCAATGAGTTTCAAGTTATTTGTATGGTTAAATTGCTCTGATATGTCCTATAAAAAAGAAAAAAATATTAGAGCAGGCCAAAAGAAATCACAGCAGGAAACAAAGAAGAGAAGCAAAATGGAAAGATTAAATAAATGAAAAGACTGAAGGAGACAAGTTTATATTACTTGGCCAAAGGTATATCCAGCACCCCTTGGTGAGATACCCCAACCACATCGGTCATCAGGGTCAGACCACAAAAGATCACACATAGGACCCTCATGGGGAACTTCTTGAATACGATCAAAATTACGTATATTATCAAGGGTTTCGATGGAGGGAGATAATCCACCGTGTAGACAAAATATTTCTGACTCCACCTTCAGGTAAAAAAAGAGGTATATAATGGAATTGTTAAGTATTGCATAAGAGAGGAGGCTGTAGGTAAAGAACATAATACTCAGATATTTTCTGCTTCACGGTATACTCACCAAAGCTGTCAGTGGGAAATAGTCAAACAGATCAGTGAAAATCTTCCAAACATTGGCATTGCCATACCTGCAAATAAGAATCAGAGACAATAATGCTCACACAAATCTAGCAAAAGAAACTATAAGAAAAACGAATAATAACCATCATAAGAGAGCAGTAGCCACAACACTGTTTGCTAATCAGAAGAATTTGATTTCACAAACTCAAACCCGAGACCGACATATCAATGCTTTTGTTAATAGTTTGTGATATTTTATGAAAGTAACATCTAACCATACGAAAGAAAAGTGCCCAAAGTCAAAGGTTCAAGACTCGGTTGTTCATCGTATTCAAGACCCTAAGGCTTGATGTATCACATTAGTTATTACCAACCTAGACATGATGTATCACAAGATGTAAGCATAACAAAGATTTGTAGCTAGAACCTTGAATTAACTAAAGCTGCCAAGAAATATTAACATTCAATTGGGGATTGAAAGGAACTCACTTCCGTAGGCACTCGTCGTAAAAGCCATAAACTTGAGTGATCTGAAATAGCAAACAAAAGCCTACAATCAGTACAGAGATTCAACTCATATCCTGTTTCAAAGAAGTTTAAAAGATCGGAAGGTATCTTTTATTCGAAGCCCCGGCCAAAAGAACAAACTAAACCTAAATGCTTAAACTTCTAAAACTATGATTAGCAAAAATCAACTCAAGAAAGTTTGATCCATCAAAGAGAAAAAGGAAAACCTGATTGGTACCTGACGGCTTTCATGATTACCCCGTAGTATAGTAATTCGCTGAGGAAAACGTACTTTCAGAGCTACCAGGAGCTGAAGTAATAAAACAAATGTGAAAAGCATAGCCGAGTACACCTACACTTAAATTTGGATTGTTGAGCAAAACAGAGAAAATTAAGGAATAAGAAGTACATTATCAACTGTGCTTCTCACGTATAATTAAAAAAAAAACCAGCTTATTGTACAGTAATGATCAGTCCTTGTGGAAACTCGGAAAAGAGAGAGGAGCAGCAACATGAAACTGAGATTAAATTGGAAAGAAATAACTTACAGTTACAGTTTCAACAGAATAATATCCACGATCTACATAATCTCCCATGAACAAATAATTTGTATCTGGACACTACCATAGATACAACAAAGAATAGACGTTTAGTTTTTGGATAAAATCAACTCTTATCTAAATTATGCAAAGGACAGATACTACATAAAATAGCATATTGCAACAATCAGGAAATACCTTTCCACCAATACGAAATAGCTCAGCGAGATCATGGAATTGACCGTGGATATCACCACAGATTGTAACAGGGCTTTTAACAGGCTGCATCAGTCAAGTAATATAGATATATTATCATTGAAGATTTATGGCATAAACTACAAACAAAACAGGGATGATAATCAGAGCACCACCTAAAATAGAAATCATAAAACCAGCACTATCAAATAAGCCCAGAAAATCCAGATTAAAACCAAATTTCAATCCAAACACCTGCGTTAACGGTGCAAAATTGTATGAACATTCAAAGAACAAATTTAACCATACAGACTAGTATTTCTCTCACATAGCAGAAAACTTTCGTTAGCAAAAGTTTGCTGATAAGCTCTTAGCTCACCTTCCAACCTTTCACCCAGAAAATGATTGCATCCTCATATACATAACTAAAAGGGATAGGAGAAGGGCATGTAAAACAATGACAGAGGGAGTACCTGAACGTTACTCTCGTCCATCAATATCTCCTTAGCCTTCTCACACAAGGCCCTTACCTGCATCAAGAAAAACCATCATTACCTCAATATCCAGGATAATGTATCACGCAAAGGACATTCTGTAATATCAGGCTCATGGCAAGGTATTACAAAGCACAAAGCAATACTCTAACAACCCCACCAGTAATAGCCTTTACTTGTTAAACAGCAAACTAAACGATATTGCAACTACACCGTAGCAAGCATCCGTTTAAAAAATCATATACTTCAACATCTCAATATCAACCTTTAAATTAGCATAACAGATCCATGATACTAAAAGAAATCAGTATTACTCAGTTCTCCCAGGATCACATTGTACAGACAAAAATAAAAAATCAAACAAGGCAAAAGTTCCAAGCCAAGAGTAAAGTCCGGAGATCTTAGGAGAGCGTTTACAAGTTATAAATTTGTTCATAAAACCGACATTCACTTAGTTGAGGTACCTAAATTCAAATTCTCGAGTTTTTATAAAAGATCGAAACTTTAAATACCCTTACATTGGTTGAAAATCTGAATTAGAAAATCACACTCCAAAAGGCAATCTACCATTTAAAGTCACACCCATTAACGGATCTGATTCAGTTTCACAAACTAAGGTTTCTTAACCCCACAAAATCCCGTCTCCAAAAGAACAGATGTTTTCCCTGAAATGAAACAAAAATAAAAAATTCAAACTTTCCCTCCGATCTGGTCGATCCAGAACCCCCCAACACGGATCCATTCACATTTCTAACAAGCACACGACTGAAAAAAAAAACCCAAAAAGACACCAACTTTCACACTACCCGCCAAAAAAGAACCGCTAAAATTGAAAATTAGCAACTTCGACGAAAAGGGTACCTCTTGCTCGGACAAGGGCTTGCACTGCATGAGCTGGCTAATCTGCTCATCAAGATTGCCGTGTGTGTTCGAAGACGGAACCGAATCCAAGCTCATTTTTCCTTTTCCTTCTTCTTCTTCTTCCTCCTTTACTCGGTACTTGTAATTATACAGATCGAGAAAAGCTTAGATTTTTTTTCTTCTCCCCTCTCTGATTTGCAACGAATGATAACTAATCCTTCACTAATTTTTCTCTCCCGCAGAGAAAATGAAGCCCTAGGCTTTTCCACCTTCACTTCCAATTTAGGGAGAGAGAAAATGGATTGTAGAGAGAGAAAGCGAAAAGAGAAGGAACGGTGATGAAGAAACCAATGCATTTTAGAGGGCTCTCTCTCACCACTCCTTTTTGGAAAATTCTTGTTTTTAGTTTTATTTTCCTATTTTCATGAAATAATAAATTCAAAGTCTCTATATTTTCTTAATTACTTATCTTATTTTAAAATAAATTAAGACTACTTGAGTTTTTTTTTCTTGAGTTCCCATTTACATGAATAATTGTGTTTTTATAAATGTTAAAATACCTTATTTCATATTTTTTATAAAATATTGATAATTGTTTTTATTTTTAAATTTAGTTTAAATTAATTAATTTTAAATTAAACTAATAATTTAATAAATTATTGATTTTTATTAATTTTAATTGATTTGTATGATATTATATTAAGAATCAACCTATCTTCTAGTTGAGGACAAGACTGCTTATTATTAAATTTCTTCCAATTTTAAAATTTTTACTGCATTATCACATTAAATTTAAAAATTGGACTATTCAAATATAATATTTAAGTATTTACTCTTTAATCTGCATAATTTTTTTATTGTCACATCTGCATATGAGTTTACAAGAAACAACATCTCTTATGTAAGGGTAATGTTGCGTACTATCAGACTTTCTAAACTCTATTATAATGCGGGACTTCGGGTATGATGATGATAAATGTTTAAGTTGTGTATATTATTATTGTTATTTTTAATAAATTTAAAAAATAAATAATTTAATTTTAAAAATAATTAAATAAAAAAGAGTGTTGTTTGATTTCCATTGGCCTTATGGCTTTATGACAACTTCAGCAGACAGCGAAAGGAGGAAAAGCGGAAATTGAAAATGTCGTCATTTCGTTTGGATTTTACTAAGACATGAATCTTTCGAAGCTGCCAGAGTTTAACTAAGAAGGTGAACGGACGTGCCAATGGGGGAGAAGATTCAAGTAAGTGCTAAAGTGTATGATTGGTTCGTGACTTCCACGAGTTGGGCTAGTGATCTATGAAATGAATCTTCAAATCTAGATGTGATTGGTTGATGTTGCTGAGAGCCATGCATGTGAGCACCCACAGATTCACTCATCTTCGCTTTTAGTCACGTTTAAATATGGATTCATAAACACGTGTTTCAAAAATGTAAAAATTTTAAAATTAGTTAAATTAATA
>JAOTIZ010000003.1:322885-333607 GCA_027123425.1 Erythroxylum panamense
TTTTAGTCACGTTTAAATATGGATTCATAAACACGTGTTTCAAAAATGTAAAAATTTTAAAATTAGTTAAATTAATACAATTTTAAAATATTTAAATTAATAAATTTTTATAAATAAAATAAATTGATTTAATTTTTATTTAATTTTTAAAATTTTCATATAGGTTTCTTTAATCATTATTTATTTTTTATTTTTTTAATTAATTTTATAATAGTGTAATACTAATTATATTTTTTAAACCTTAAATTTCTTATTTTACTCATTTAACTTTCGATTCGATTTTTAAAATATTAACACAAAACTCGTGTGATAATTACGAATTTAATAATCTTGTAAAATTTAGATCAAAAATAAGCTGAGAAAATAAGAAGACTAAAGTTTAAAGATTTAATTAGTATTAAACTGTGAAATTAAACAAAATTAAAAATTAAAAATATACTCTCCTTGTATGTCCAATAGGTTGAAATTTAATTGAAAATTAATATTGTTAAATAAAAACTAACTAAATTATTACATTTTATAAAAAATATTTAATTTAAAAATACTCACCAATTAATTAATAAATCAAGCATATTCTAATAATAAGTATTATTAAGATAAATTAAATCGAAAAATTGATCGATTTAAGTTTTATAGTCAAGTTAATCAAATCGATTTAATTTTTTAATTGATTTTTTAGAAAATCATGGTTTATATTATATAATTTTTTTTAATACAACGTTATTTTATAATTATAAATGAATAGAGAATTAACGGAATGTAATGACAGAACTTTTGTGCAATAAAGCGATATCTATGAGAATATGTAATTATTTTTAAAATGTGAAAATTAATCAAATTACGAGAAATATAATATAATTAATCTTTAAAATGATTTTAAAAGATAAAGAAAATAGTTACCAAGGAAAGTTCGTTTATTACGAGAAAGTACACAATGACAACGTCAAAGGATGCAATGGACAAGTTTCAAGCTGATGTCTGTTTTTGACATTTTACATGTACTTAAATGGTCAAGTGTCAAGCCGATGTCTGTTTTTGAACATTTTACATGCACTAGTTTGATGAAAATAAGTCGGGTTGAGTTTTAAATATTTATATCTCGAAATTGATTTATGAGTTTTTTAATATTTAAATTATTTGATTTCAATCGATTCAAAATTTGACTAGCTTTAAATAAAAATATAATTATTTTATATTTTATTTAAATTAATTTGAATTAGATTGAAATAAATATTTTAAATTTAATCTTAATTAAATATTTAATTAGATTAAAATTTAAAGTGTAATTGTAAATTATTTAAATTAATATTATTTTGATATTGATTTTTAAATTTTGAAGCATTAAAATAACATATTTTGGCTAATAAATAACTAAATACCCTCTTTTTTTCTTGGTTAATCCTAATTTGGTAGTGATTTTTCTTGTTGGTAGGTACTTTTTTTAATAGATATTTTAGAAGAGCAACTAAATAATGAAAAGGAGGCAGTTAGGTGAGCTATATGTAATCAAACATTCCACATTTTTACAGGTAAGCATAGACAATGAGACATGAAAGAGATAGCTTACTAATTATAGACTATGAAATTGACTAATAAATTAATTTATATACAATGACCTTGTCAAAGCAATTCTCTTTTAATGGATTGATTGTAATTATGTTTTTTGAACCTTCTCTTATAAAGTTTTGAAAGGATGGGACTATATGCTTATTTTCATTAGCATGATTCAATTAGTGAGATATTTATTAGTGTCATTTTTATTTTCTTTATTACATGGCTTTAAGACAATAATTATTAAAAATCTCTAAGGATTGTTTCTCAATTTGAAAAAAAACCAATTATATTATTCTAATAACTAAAAAATGCATTATATATGAATTTATCTGAAAATCTCAAATATGTAATAAAGTTGTTTATAAAATCAATATTTATAGTAAACTAAACGAATTCGTGCCTCGATTACTTTCATTAGATAACGAATTAGGCTTTTTTTAACCAAACCATATTAAAAAAATTGGTTTACCCTTTTTTAACTAATATTTCCTCATAAATAACTCCCTTTTAAAAAATTTTGTGGTATTTCTAAGTCCTTCCATAAGAGGCTTAATTGTTTTCAAGAAATGGTATAAAGATTGTGTAATCCCATATCCCTATATGCAATCTATGTACTTTTACACATATATTAAAAGGTACTTGTTGTATTTACAATGGAAAAAAATAGAAAAAATTTATAAAACTTTTTTTTAATATTCAATTTAGTTAAAATGGTTAATTTAAGGAAGATATTTCACTTAAAAATTTAAATTTAATTAAATAGAATCTTAAAATTAGGTAAATCTATCATTAATGTGAAAGATTTGCTCTTAAAATAACACAAAACAAGATAAATGAGGAGGAAATATAGGAGAACGGAAGAGAGCAATTGAAACTACACATAACTCAAAAATCAACTTGTCCCATTTTAGAGCTTAGGGAGAATTGACTCATTTACTCCTTTTTTCACACATTATAATATTTTAACCTTTTTTATTTGAAAAAAAAGAAAATTCTAAAAATATTATTTGATATTTTAAAAAAGATATTATTAGCAAGCTCCCAAGTTTAAAATCAATGTCAAATACAACATGAAGCTAAAAGGACAAATTGCCATCCCTCTGTTTAGAAGGTAATTCGAATAAACCATAAAAATCTAACTAATTTGGTGATATTTCTTTTATCAAATAATAACAACAACTTAAGAAAAGTTTTGCTAATACATAAAATTTAGAAAAGTCCAATAGCACACAACTTTATTCTTAATTAGTTGAGAGTTAACAAATATAAATATTTAAATCTCAAACGTGAAATTGGAGTTAAACTCATAATTTCAATTTTGTACAATATTGAAAATTTAATAAAAAAATTACAAATTGAGTTATTTAAGATAATAATTATTATTTTTAGGCACGTTGAAGTTAAATATTTTACAAATTTAATACTCTGTTGTTAGGATTCTAAATAAACAATTATATAAATTATATTATTTTATTATAATGAAAATTAGTATATTAAAATTTTCAAAAACAATTGAAATTTTTGGGATCTTGGGAATAATTTTATAAAATTTAAATTGTGTGTCAATACTCAATTTAGAAAAAAAGGTACTATTTGTTCAATTATTAAATAATCTTTTTGTGGATTAAGAGAGAGAGAGAGAGGGAGTCCTTAAAAATAAACAAAAAACCGAAAAAGAACACCTAACCAAAACACAAGATATTTTGGCGTCTCCCATATCTTAAGCAATTTCACACGCAATTTTAGGGTTACTCTCTCTCTTTTCTCTGGATCTTCTCCTCTCTCTATCTTCGCTTCCTTTCATCCATTTCGGGGCTTTTGCCTTTCTCTTCCTATTTTCTTTCAGGTTCTGCTCTCTATCTGTACATGGTCTTTCTTTTTCCCTTTTTTTTTTGGTTTAGTGTGATGGTTGTAGAGATTTTCTGTGTGTAAGTGCCCGAGCATGGAAGTTTGAGGTGGATTATGTTATCTTTGGTGATTTTAAGTAGTTGCATTATCGATTTTTAGTAGGCTGAGCTGCATCCGTGTTTGGGATCAGGTTTGATTTTGGATCTGTATGGTTTTCGGTGGGTGGATATGCTTGTTTGATGTTTTTTTCCGTCAGACTCGTGCTTCGCTTTTGCCCTTAAAAAAAAAATTGTTCGTGTGTTCTGTACTTGGGTTGTAAAATTTTGGTTGATTTTTTGTGTTCGGGTTTAATACTTTTGCTTTTGTTGGTTTCAGCACGAAATACTTTATGTGCGCTTGTGATTTTGGACCGGGATGTTAATGGGTTTTTGTTTTTTATCAGGTTTTGGGCGATTCAACGGAGCGATTGGATAAAGTTGAGGAATTTTGTTAAAAGAGGGATATTTGTAGAACAAGCTTTCTTTTTTAGGTAATTGAAGTGGGTCTAACTTTCCCCTTTTCGAAGAAAGGGTTTTTTTGTTTTGGAGTTTGTGAAATTGTGATGAATACACGAACTTCATGGGCGGATTTGGCTGCAAATTCTGCAGCTGAGAACACGAATGCTGGTTCTTCTGTTAACAATGGAGCTGTAGGAACTACTTCTGGGGGTGCATCGCGAACCAAGACTTATGTACCTCCTCACCTCCGAAACCGTCCAGCTTCTTCAGACCCACCAGCTCCTGCTTACAGTGGGCCTGCAACCAGCAATGATCGGCCTGCATTTACTGGGCCACGCTGGGGTGGTTCAAGGAATGATTCACGGTCTGGATATGGTGGTGGCGGTGGCAGAACAGGTGGTTGGGGTGGTGGCAGAACAGGTGGTTGGGATCGCGGCAGAGACAGGGAAGTGAATCCTTTTGGGGATGATGACAATACAGAACAGGCATTTAGCGAGCAAGAGAATAGCGGGATAAACTTTGATGCATATGAAGATATTCCCGTGGAGACAAGTGGGGACAATGTTCCGCCTCCTGTAAATACCTTTGCAGAGATTGACTTGGGTGAAGCACTGAATTTAAACATTCGCAGGTGCAAGTATGTCAAGCCAACTCCTGTGCAGCGACATGCTATTCCAATCTCTCTGTCAGGGAGAGACTTGATGGCTTGTGCTCAGACTGGTTCAGGAAAGACTGCTGCATTTTGCTTCCCCATTATTAACGGAATTATGAAAATGCAGGCGCAGGGTATTCAAAGGCCATTCCGTGGGGCACGCACAGTATACCCTCTAGCTTTAATTCTCTCTCCTACTAGGGAACTATCAATGCAGGTTGGTGCTTACTAGTTACTGGCTGTTTGTACCCTTGTAGCAGTAAATGCTAGGATCTAACCTTATGTGGTTTTAACTGAAGATCCATGAGGAGGCAAGAAAGTTCTCATATCAAACTGGTGTGAAGGTCGTTGTTGCTTATGGAGGAGCACCACTTAACCAGCAGGTTCTATGATTTTTCTCCCTGTTTCTTGAAGTTTGTGTCCCTGCATCACCCGTGCTTAAAGTTTATATCCCTGCATCACCTGTGCTTAAAGTTTGTGTTCCTGCATATGCCAAAGTGGATACTCAGATAGTCTGTTTAACACAGTGCTGTCTCATGAAACGGTTACCTGTCTGGTTCTGTTAACTCTTTGTGTGGTTATCTGTAGATGGTGTTAGGCAGTTGCTTCTGGCCTTCTTTTTTTAACGTTTGATATGCTAGTATTAAACAAGTTTGTGATCACATGTAACATGTGTATGTTGTGTGATATTACAATGATGAAATGTGCTGTTGTTTTCATTACTGCAGCATCTTTATGTTCTTGTCAATGCTCTGGAGCTTGATAGTTGCTAAGAATTTTTTTGCAGATTTGTTCAGACTATTTCATAAAGTATTTTCTACTTTGAGGTCATTGAATGCTTATAAATCTTGGTCATTGAATGCTTACTTTTGAAGCATCTTTTCTGTTTAAGTCTTAAACTGAGCTATAATTCTGCAAGACATATTATACCCAATTTCTTTTCTTTTGTGCAACTCTTGCTATTTTATGTCTTATTTTAGTGCTATCTTATGGAAGGAATCTTCAATAGTTTAGAGTGTACTGTGCAAAAATTATATTTTGGTTTAATATACTTAACGAATTGCATGTTTATGGCTAGCTTCGGGAACTTGAGAGAGGTGTTGACATTCTTGTGGCAACGCCTGGAAGATTAGTGGATTTGTTGGAGAGAGCTAGAGTATCTCTACAGATGGTCAAGTATTTGGCCTTGGATGAGGCAGATCGAATGCTAGATATGGGTTTTGAGCCTCAAATAAGAAAAATTGTGGAACAAATGGACATGCCCCCACCAGGTTCTAGACAAACTATGCTATTCAGCGCTACCTTTCCAAGAGAGATACAGGTTTGGCTTACTTTTGTGTTTGTTTCTTGTTTTCTACTGTTAAGTCTTTTCTAGGACACTTCTTAGCAACATATTTTGTCAAGAAAGAGATAGATTGCTGCCGATGCCACTTTATTTACCTTGATGTGAACTCCCTTCTTTACGTGATCAAGGTTGACCGATAAGTGGTATTGCTAGACTGTTGCATGCCAAGGTTTTTGTGTCTAAGTGCCTTCACTTTTTCAACTTTGACCTTACTTTTCCTAGTCTTTCCTGTTTTACTGTCGATTTGTCTTACCCCTGAAGTGACCAAGATATAATTTAATTTGTTCTGAGATCTGTACTTGACATTAAGCAATTTCTTTTTCCTGTGTGCGGTAGTTATCTGGTAATTAAATGTTATTTCATCTGATACCTTTCAAGTGTTTGGTGTGATGCAGAGACTAGCTTCGGATTTTCTGTATAATTATGTATTTTTGGCTGTTGGGCGAGTCGGCTCGAGTACTGATTTGATTGTCCAAAGAGTTGAATTTGTCTATGATTCAGACAAAAGAAGTCACCTTATGGACCTTCTTCATGCACAGAGGGCAAATGGTGTTCAGGGCAAGGTAATATTTGAGACCGAGTTGCCACTTCTCTCTGTGTCCCTTTTTCTTCTCCCCCCCTTCCCCATTGCCAGATGTGGGGAGAGTTGCATTGACTTGGTGGCATGCTGATGGCCCTGAGGACACTTTTTAGATTTAATTCTTGTAACTATTTTTCTGATAGATTTTGTATAGTCCCCTGATGGTCGGTCATTAATTAATTTTTCAGCAAGCTTTGACGTTAGTCTTTGTGGAGACAAAAAAGAGTGCGGATTCACTTGAGCATTGGCTTTGTGTTAATGGTTTCCCAGCTACAAGTATTCATGGTGATAGATCACAACAGGTGTGTTTTTTCACTAAGGTTGAAGATTTTATCCTTATGGATGCACAGTTTATCTCATGGGCCTATGAAATGAACATAATATGATTAATACGATATCTGATTGAAATATTGGAAAGATGGAGATGTGAACTGCGATCAACCTCTTGTCTAAACTGGTTCCTTATACAGTGCTCTTTCTTTTTAGTTGCTATTGGTTATTCTTATTTTATGCCTTAGTATGTGCTAATTTTGTGATTCATGCAGTTAGTATGTTCTTATTTTGTCATTCATGCAGTCCGTGCTTTGGGTAATGAAATCTTCTATTCTCTGTCATGGAGATGGGCCTTCTGTTTTCTTGTGTAACTTACTACCATTTTGTGATCCCATTATTATTTCAGGAAAGAGAACAAGCATTGAGATCATTTAAAAGCGGCAATACTCCAATCTTGGTGGCAACTGATGTTGCAGCTCGAGGCCTTGATATCCCTCATGTTGCACATGTAGTTAACTTTGATCTCCCAAATGACATTGATGATTATGTTCATCGTATTGGACGGACAGGACGAGCTGGGAAAAGTGGTCTTGCCACTGCCTTCTTCAATGAGAGCAATGTAACCTTGGCAAGGGCATTGGCTGATCTTATGCAAGAATCTAACCAAGAAGTACCTGCTTGGCTGTCTCGATATGCAGCACGTTCTTATGGGGGAGGGAGAAACCGTCGTTCTGGAGTTCGGTTTGGAAGTCGTGACTTCCGGAGAGACTCCTCTTACAGTAGAGGGGGCATGGACTATTATGGTGGAAACACAGGCAGTGGATATGGTTCTTCAGGAGGATACGGCGGAGGCTATGGTCCAGGAGGGACTAGTGCCTGGGATTGACAACACATAGCATGTTAAGCACCCCACAAGTACTTATTTCTAGTTGTTGTGGACTGCCCCCTTTGTGTGGGGTTGATTTTCTTTTTCATCTTTGGGTGTTTTTAGTTAGTAATTTAGCTGTCATTGTCACTATACATTTTAGAAATGGGTATATCATTGAGAGGGGGATGTAAGTTTGAGGGTGGTGTTGCAGGAATAGAGAGGTGTATAATGTTGGTTGGTTTAGCTTTGGTGAAAAAGTTCTAACAGAGTAGCTGTTACTACATGCTCTTCTTTTTGCCTTCGCTTCTTAATATGGTGTAACCTTCTTTTGGAGGGCAATGGGTTGTAGAATGCAATAGGAGAAACATAGGGTCTTCCATTCCATTTGGTGGTATCCATTGTTGAATCTCTAAAGCATTTACCTTCTAACCCTGTTTAGTGTCAAGGCTTCTGTCCTGCCATTTCACTGGTCCACGTTCCTGTGGGAGGATTTTTGAAGCCTTTTCTGTAATATTTTGGGATCACTGAAATAAACATAAAGTCCTTTTTTCTTCCCTTGGAAAATCCTTTCCTCTCTATTCTTCCCCCCAAAATTTTCATTGCTTGAGTTTTCAGAGCACTTTTTGATTAACCTTGTTTGATATGGTGAAAGCATCAAGCTGGCATGAAATTGGTTTTTCCATTAACATGTGGAGTTTAGCCATTAGTTTGTAACTCATCCAATTTTAGTCTATTGTTTTTGAATCGGGTTGAATTGGGTTTTTTTTTTTATAACCACCACTAGGTGTGAGGTCAATTATCCTCTTGAATACACACCAACTAATAAGACAAGAATTATGACCTACTATGGAGAAAGTTGGAGAAGAAGGAAAAGGAAGGAGTAGACTTTCAATGTGCTCAATTGGACTAAAACTATAACTTCCTTATTTTAACTTGACGCATCCTCATCCTATTAAGGAAGAAAAGAGAAATTTAGTCTTCAATACAAAAGGGAAAGAAAGACCTTTGGAAACTACATCATTTTGGTTATTATTATTTATTAGCTATTATGTTTGACATACATAGATAAGCCAAAAGAGCAAGTACACAATTTGTGCTTTTACCTGCATCATTGTAAAAGTCTTCTTAATCTTTAGCTCTTATGAAATGTGGATTGAAATATTATGTAAATGCAAAATGTGAAGGACAATTAGAATAATTATGTATTTTGAAATAATTATAATTATCTAATGACTATGATAAATTAGATATGCTTAAATGAATCATCTTTAATAACCTAATTTCGTGATAAAAATTTAACAATTTCTTTTAAATTTATTTTGTTTTGAGCGATTTTTAACTTTTTTGGGAAAATATATATGTAGGCATCACATGAGGAAGCTTATATATATATACACAGACACAAATAGTCAATAGATGAAGCATATACTAATGATAACACTAAGGAAAAACCTACAACCTGAAATTGTATCTACCAAACAACATCATGGATCTTTGATTGATATATTCCAGACATGATTGGGTTCAAGTAACTAATTATAATTTCACCTATTTAGTGGTTGTCCAGTTGTTTGATGTAATGTCCTGCTATAGTCTAGCCATTATCATTCTAAAATTAGGACTGAAACTCTTTATCTTTTTAGGCAAAAATGTTTTGAGATTTCAACTAGCAAAAAAAAATGTCATCACTGTTTTTGTCTGCCCTTTCTGTTTTATTTCAATTTAATATACCTTGAGGAGATACTTAATCTATCAATGCACATCAACATCAACAAGTTACATCTCTTATATAGAAGATGACTTTTCAAGTTTGCATTTGCCAATTAATCAAGTTTTGGTCAAATTTAATGCCAAGTCCTTTCCCAATGCCTGCCTCTGTTTCTCATTTGAATGCGAACTATTCTTGGAGTAATTGAGGGGCATTCCATAATCTAATTTAATAGATGCAGATTTTCTTGATATAAAAACATTGTGAGATTTTGATGTTTGTAAGATAATTTATTCCAATCTGACATGGGAACACTTTGAAAGAATCCTGATGAGGTACTTATCTTCAAAGTCAATATACCTCTAAAAAACTTGCATTTATTGAGTCCCTTAACTAACTCCAGAGTCTTTACTGTAGTCAATATTCCAAAATTTGGTCTTGCGGTAGATATCTATTGAAATATCTTAAGCAAGGCATTCGTGTATTTGCTCCATGCATAGGTAGCCAAATTCATTACATTAACTATTGAAATGCCATAATTAAGACAATGAGATCATTAGTGTGGAGCACAGTAAAAGCGTGAGAATGAACATGGTTTTCCTGTGCTGATGATCTTTTTTGCTTGTACAATTAAAGATTTTCATTGAAACTTATGGTTGAGTAGTGCAATGATTGTAAGTTGCTATCTTATTTCTGTTAATTCCTGAGAATACCAAATTTATACTTGTTTGTTAGGATGGTTGATTATATAAAATGATGTTTGTAGGCAATATTGTGGCAGAATCTTAAGGTGTAGTTGCAAAGTGATCCCTTTTTTTAATTCAGATTTTTTGTTGGACTTGTAACAGAAAAAAAGAAAAAGTCTTTCTCTCCTGTGCTCATTAAAATGGGGTTTGACACGAGAGGATCTTGAAGGAGGATAAAAATAACAAGACCCCACTAAAACCCACTTTGTCTTCTTGCATTAAGAGTTTGAAAATTAATTCAGACAAATCTCACAGCCATACATGAATCCAAGAATTAACATCCAAAAACCCTTTGCATTAAATAAAAATCTTTTCTTTTCTTTTTTTAATTGCTAAGCCATTGGTAGACATTTAAGAAGTTGTTGAAGCTTGAAGCCCCTATGGTCCAGCTGTTTTATGTAAGAGGGAGTGAACAGTTTTAGAGAGAGAGAGGCAGTGAAGGGTGTGCTTTTACATTTTGTTGTTTCCTAGTTTTTGAGGGCTTACTTCTCCACTTTTTTGGTTGTTTCTTTGTCTGCACTTGTTGAGGTTAGATTAGAAAGGCCAGTATCGATAACAAAGACAAAGAAAGCTCTTTTCTTTGCTTTATTGGGGCTCAGATTTGACTCTTTAATCTTTCAATTGGCTATCTTGATCTGGGTCTTCCAAAAG
>JAOTIZ010000003.1:333707-345123 GCA_027123425.1 Erythroxylum panamense
CACTTACGTGACTTTTTAAACCTTAAACTATGAATCGGATTTAGATTTTTTAGTTAATTGACTATATCAAGGTTGGACAAGATCGACTTGGTTCGATCTAATATCATCCATAAAAATGACATCTTCTAAATTTTTAACATATAAAAATTAATCTAACTTTTGGCTTAAAAAAAGAATTTTAAGCCTAGCTCGACCTATTATCACGAATACAAAGGCATCATATTCTATGGAAGAATTGTTATTTGATTATATTTTTTATTTTATTCATTTCGTTAGTCATCTTTAATTATTTTTAAGTTAGTAATAAAATCTTGTATTATATAATATTTTATTAATCATATATTTTAAATAAAATTATT
This sequence comes from Erythroxylum panamense, assembly GCA_027123425.1. Classification (NCBI taxonomy): domain Eukaryota; kingdom Viridiplantae; phylum Streptophyta; class Magnoliopsida; order Malpighiales; family Erythroxylaceae; genus Erythroxylum; species Erythroxylum panamense. The sequence continues at coordinate 334,067 of JAOTIZ010000003.1, forward strand.
AGATAAATCAATTTTAAAGCCACCAGTTATTGATTACAAGCCGATGTTTAAGCCCGTCAAATGCAAACTCGAATTCTAGAATTTTTGAGGTCAATAGAAGCCCAATTTGATTGGTTCTCAATTTTGAGTCTGAATTTCTCCAAAACCCTAACCTTTTAAATTACCTAAACCCCTAAACCCAAAAGCGGCACAAAACCGAAACCCTTTGTTCTTGTCTTCTTAACGCAAGACACAGACAAATCATGGTCTTCAATTCCATGCTTCGCAAGGCCTCTTCTGCCCTACTTCCTCTCGCAATCCGATCTTCTATAACCTTCCAAAGGTCAATTCCCGTCGTTATCTGCATCGATAAGCATGGTCTTGCTTCTAACCAAAGCTTCCTACACTTTCTCAGTTCTCAACTGATGTTGCCCTGAAACAGAGCTTCGATGATCGTCTGATTCAAGTCCTAGATAGCGAGATTGAATGCGCCGAGGAACCCCATGATGTGAGTACATGCCAGGCATCTTTTGCTTGGAGGAGCACCATGATCGCCTCCGCTCCGGCTGCTTTGTGCCATCGATTGAAGGTGGGCACATTTTGCTTTCTTTATTTTCTTAAATGCAAAGTGTTTGTTTCTCATATCATGACGGGAGCTTTCTTTATGACGGCGGGTTTCTTGATCTTAACATTCTTTGTAGAAAGGCCAGTATCTACAACAAAGACAAAGAAAGATCTTTTATTTGTTTTATTGGGGCTCAGATTTGACTCTTTAAACTTTCAATTGGCTATCTTGATTTGGGTCTTCCAAAAGGTTTCTTCTTTTTTACTCTAAATTTCTCCATGATTCTGTGAGGCTAATGATGGAACAGCGATCGTCAAATGCTCCAAGAGGTTTTAGAGTTCAAGCTCCACTCGTAAGTTCTCTTGATTTCTAATGTGTTCATCTGGGTTGTTGACACTGGTTTTTGGGAAATTCTTGAGATTCGTTAGATACCCATGTGTTGAATTTGGGTTGTAAGTTCGAGTTTTGAGGAAAGTTTGAAACTTTCAGTGCCTTACTTGGTTGGTTACTAATGAATATTCGTTTTCTGGTTTTTTTGTTTTCCTTCTTGGGTGTTTCTGAGTATGCCCAGATAGAATGACCTATCAAATTTATGCTATTTGGGCGAAAAAAGTTTGGGACTTTATGTGCAGGTGCTGGGTTGCAAGTTGTTGCTGTTTTTCTTCATCTTCCTCACCTGCATTTTTGGTTTTAGGTTTCTGTTTTGCTTGTATTTTGAAATTACCCAGATTAAGGTGGATTGCTGATGACTTATTTTTTTGGCATGTGTTTGAGAATGCGCCTCCATTTGATCAAATTGATCTGGCGTTTTGCCTTGCTCAAGATTTCTATAGTTTCCGTATTCAACTTGAATGCCAATTGAGGATCTTTTCAGGAGAACGAGGGACCTTTTTATCATGTACTTGAGATTCCGTTCTCTCATTGTTTACAAGATCTAGTTTTCCCTGATTAAGTTCTAAGGATTAGTTCCTCTTTTTTGTCTCCGCACTAAATTCTGTTTCGACAGTTACTGTAAACGTGATTTGCTGCTGAATTATACAGCTGACCTTAAGTTACTATAGAATTGGTGTTCTCTTTGAACTGTATAGATGTGATTCTACCAATTTACTTGATTGTTAATGACCACTGTCTTGAGTTCCAGCCCGCTTCTCAGAATGTTGTCTTGAACATGAACATTAAGCAAACTTGCATTAGATAGCTCTCAAGTCAAATATAGACCTACACTTTCTTTTTTCTGTTTTCTTTACGCATCTATTGATTGATGAAGATCTTGGACCTTGCTGAAATTATCTTTAAGCCATAAACCACATGAACTTCAGTGCTTAATGCTGATATGATTTTAGATTAACGCATCAACCTAATATCAATGGCTGCTTGTAGCTGTGTTCTGCAAGGGTAAAGTAAATAATTATGGTTGAGCATACCATATATGCTGGGAAAATGATCTGTTCTCCAAAATGTTCATTAATATACATGTGTACTTGAATATATCAGTCTTTCCTAACATGAGTGGTTTTTGTAGGTTGAATCTGTGTCATGTTATTGCAAAGTAGATACTGGACTGAAAACAGTAGCAGAGGCACGTAAATTTGTCCCTGGATCAAAACTTTGTATTCAGCCTGACATCAATCCTAATGCGCACAAGAGCAAGAATTCACGGCGAGAGAGAACCCGAGTCCAGCTACCACTGCTGCCTGGGCTTCCCGATGATCTTGCCATTGCATGTCTGATTCGAGTTCCTCGTGCTGAACATCGGAAGCTCCGTCTAGTGTGTAAGAGATGGTACAGACTACTTGCTGGGAACTTCTTCTATTCTTTGAGGAAAAGTTTGGGTATGGCAGAGGAATGGGTATATGTCATTAAGCGAGATCGTGATGGGAAGATCTCATGGAATGCTTTTGATCCTGTCTATCAACTTTGGCAGCCACTTCCACCTGTACCACGGGAATATTCTGAGGCCCTTGGTTTTGGTTGTGCTGTTCTGAGTGGTTGCCACCTATACCTTTTTGGAGGGAAGGATCCACTTAGAGGGTCTATGAGAAGAGTCATTTTTTATAGTGCTCGGACGAATAAATGGCATAGGGCACCGGATATGCTTCGTAAACGTCATTTTTTCGGTTCATGTGTCATTAACAACTGCTTGTATGTTGCTGGTGGAGAGTGTGAAGGAATTCAAAGGACTCTTCGCTCAGCTGAGGTTTATGACCCTAACAGGAACCGATGGAGCTTTATTTCTGATATGAGTACAGCTATGGTGCCCTTTATTGGTGTTGTCTATGATGGAAACTGGTTTCTAAAAGGCCTGGGATCCCACCGAGAGGTAATGAGTGAAGCTTATGATCCTGAAACTAATAGCTGGACACCAATCAGTAACGGGATGGTTTCTGGCTGGCGCAATCCTAGCACCTCCTTAGATGGACGGCTCTATGCCTTGGATTGTCGAGATGGCTGCAAGCTTAGGGTTTATGATGGGGCCACAGATACATGGAACAAGTTTATAGATAGCAAGATTCATCTAGGGAGCTCACATGCTTTGGAGGCAGCCGCTCTTGTTCACCTTAATGGGAAACTTTGCATTGTCCGTAATAACATGAGCATTAGTCTTGTTGATGTTTCTAGTCCCGACAAGTGCGTGGAAACTAATCCTCACCTCTGGGAAAACATAGCTGGAAGAGGTCATTTTAGGACCCTCGTCACAAATTTGTTGTCAAGTCTAGCTGGCCGTGGTGGCTTGAAAAGTCACATCGTGCATTGTCAAGTGCTTCAGGCTTGAAAGGCATGAAAGACCAAATTCATTTTGCTTTTCTTAGCTGTAAACATTCCTGCATTTCCTTCAAAATTTAAGTTAGATGGTCCTATATGAAGTCTGCTGATACTAGGATCTGCTCTCAAGCTGAAAAGCTTCTATACTTTGTCAATGCTTTGATACCATTACTTCTGCCGAGGTTTGTAATAGTGGTAATATGACTGATTATATCTAATTATAGTCAATTAGAAAAACTTCATGAAGCAAAAAGAACCACACTGTTGTGAAGAGTGTAAGACGGGAATTGCAGAATATGAATGAAGGGGATCTTAAACAGGAACTGGATTGACCAGAGAGTGTTGCTACTCTATCTTCTTTTTGACTTTATGCAGGCAACTGCAAGCTGAGGCAAATCAGAGGTACGTTTGCTGGTGGATGAAGTTTTTTTTATGTTTCATAGAGAGCAGATAATTGTAAATCTAGTCAATTGTCTAGGGCCAGATCCTTTCGTGATGGGATTTTTTCTTAGTGGCATGTAATCTTTGATATGCTTTTGTCAATGTACATGGGGTTCATTGGAAATGTGACAATGTATACTTAGATTACATCTCATATTTCTGTCAGGACTGTCTCTGCTATATGTCTATTACTCAAGAATATATGGAACTTCACATCCTACACTTTTAGCATTCCAGCACACAATCCACCATGAAATTGAATCGTTAAAAGCTAGTAGAAATGGAGTTATATTGATAGTATCAACCCAATTTCTCATAGTAGAAGTTACAAGAGCCAGCTTTTCCTCATAAGTTTTTAGTAGAATCTTTATGGTACTGGTCGCCTAACGGCGATTGCGAGGCATCGACTCTTCATGTTGTATCTTCAATTGTTTATGGAAGTTCTTGATGAAAGCATCTGCTAGTTCATTGACGTCTCCTTGCAGCTCCTCTTCAGTTAGTTGCCTTCTTGCACCTATTTTCTTGTTCTTGGGACCTCGTGTCACTTGCATATTGTGATCATCATGGATCACTATTTGTCTACAGTCCTCCATTTTCCTTCAACAAAAGACAGGAAATGAAGTGGCTTCCAATGGTAGTTTGTCTGGGAGTTTACTTGATGAGGGTGAAGAGGCAACCCAAGGATTATATACAAGTGATCTCAGTACAGAAATTCAGAGTTTCACGTGTCTAAAATGTTAGAACGAACTGTTATTAAAAGTCTGCATGATATGCTTCTTTTCCCTGCCAAAAGCTAACAGGACAATCTTTTTTATTGCCACTTAGCCTTAAAGTAACTTGACTTAAAGATCATTAGACTTTTATATAACAGCTCACAGCCGAAGATTTGATGCTCAAATGTGATAAGCATGGCATGCAGAATCTGGTTAGGAAGTTATTTTATTCTGAAATGAAAAGAACGACAAATGGCAGACAGAATCTAGGACTATATTGCTAATTTTCACATCCTATATGGGTCAAGAACAATGAAGGTGATCGGTAAGGCTTGGAACCTGTAGAATGACATTAGCAACATGACATAAGCCGGTCTGCTGTGATCATATTCTCAGGTTTTCTCTCTCTTGGTTGAAGAAAGACAAAACAAGCCTGAAGAATAGTCAGAATCTGCAAGAAAAATATGAAAGCTGATGTTCTAATCAAGACTAGGATGGGAGAGTTATTGTGCAGCAAGGCGAACAGATGTGGATGTAGAAAAATTTCCAAGCTTAAGCATATTCTTCTAAATTTTTGTTTTTCCTTCTTTTCTTTTATGAAGCTACTATGGAAACTTGAGACCGTAAAAATCAAAGCACGCCATTGGAAAGTTCAGACAAAAGTTCATTCGTATCAGTCAGTCCCAGCTAGTTATGCTAGAGTTGCGTCTTAGCAGATACTTAAGCAATCATTTTCATCTAGAGCCCGAGGTCTGTGAGCTATAGCCCATTAATAGCTCTAGCTTATGATTCAACGGAGAAGATTACACGTATAGATAATGAGTCAGTTTGAAAAGTATCAGAAGTGGCAGATCAGTAGCTAGTGCGGTAAAAGCTGAATGATTTCAACAGGTCCATGTTAATCACAACTGCAAAATCCCTGCTTCTCTTGGAAACCTGATCATGTTGAATTTTTCATTTTCATTATCTTTATGACTGAACAGATAAAAGTGATTTGAGCTACTGTTACTTGGCAAGGAAGTCACATGTGAAGAAATTGGTATTCTCAACAGATCATTTAGCAATTTATAAGGTGTGAAAACAGAAGTTTAAGACGGAAAAATTGATAGATATATCTACATAGAATATCCATTGATATAGTGATAAATTAATCATCCAGTTACTGATATGTGATCCACCATATTGTAACACTTTACACTGGACTTCAACAGCCAGTAAATAAATCAGACAACAATTTGCTTCTTCTGCCAAATGGTGTCGGTGATCGGCTTCGGCGTCACAGGGTAAATTCAGGTGAAAACTTGATTAGTTACCACCTACAAAGAAAAGAAGGTACATATTTCAGAAATGGTAGCAGTGAAGACTTTAACCTGCTCATATTTTATGTTATGATTCGATTATCTGGTATAAAATTCACCATACCAATGCAATGGTTACCCTGAATTGCATAACTAATTTGTCATGTAATAAGATGAAATCATTTATAGTGACAATCGAAGATCAAACTCACCTCTGGGTTGAGTGTATGCATCTTGACCAACAACAATGGTATGAACATCACACACAAGTTCTGGATGCAAAATAGCAGCTGATATGCAGGGAAAACATTGGTTGATAATAGTCATTCTAGGGAACTCAATATCATCCAATTCTACATTTTATCAAAAAAAAAAATCCAATTCTCACAAAATCATTACTCTTATATTGCCTAGTTTAATTTTGAATGAGATCACATTCCACTAATTACAGATACTCTAAACTTTCAGTTATATGTTTCTTCTGTTCCTTTAGTTCCTCTAGATAGGCCCGTAAGTCCTGTGCAGAACTGCCTAAATTTCAGCTAGAACCTAAGTAATATGTTCACTAGTCCTAAAGAATCAACTGACTTAACCCTGAAGAAGGCATCCAATCATTGTCTTTTTGTTTCATCTCGTTTTATGCAAATTATATCATAACAACATCTAGTACAGTTCTTGAGCGTTTGGCAATTTTGACATAAAAGAGAGGAATTAAATTATAACACACACTCAAACACAGACAAACATAAAGCCTCTGCCCTCAACCATATCTACAGACAATTCAACTTTCAAATGTTAAGTGACCGTTTCACCACAATAGTTTAAGCTGTTGTGTGAGGCTAACTTAATTGATTTTATATATTCTCTAACACACCCCCTCAAGTGAAAGCCCTTTGAACTTGAAATTTGGACAGACCTATTTTACCTTGTGCTTAATTTAATTAGAATAGGTGGATGGTAGGATTCGAACTCATGACCGTTTGGTCATAGAGGCTCTGATACCATATTAAGTGACCGTTTCACCACAATAGCTTAAGCTGTTGTATGAGGCCAACTTAATTGGTTTTATATATTCTCTAATATCAAAAACAACTCACTTAACAAGATTCAAACTTTATCAGTTATACATCAAACATACCAGAAAGCAAAACGTCCAATTGACCACGAAAGATTGCCAACAAGAAATTTCAGTTCAAATATAGCAAAAAGATAGAGACTTGTTGTTTAATTACGAAACTTTAGAAGAGGTAATCACTACCTCACATGGATTCCAAGCTGCTCCTTGTACCAACAGCTTTACTCTTACAAACAGGAATATCCTCAAACTGCTTAGCCGGCAATTTCTCAGACAAAGGGCCAACAAAGAACTCAATCATCCCATCCTCATCCTTGCTCACCTCAATCGCACTAACATACACCCACAGAAACAGCTTCTTTGCCTGAATCCCAGACACCTCATGAACACCACCATAGCTCAGCTTCCCTTTGACCTCTTTATCAAAGTACACAAGCCGATCAAAATGAACATAACACGGGTTCGTCAGCTGAATCGAGAAAGACCCAGATGGGGATAAGGTGTAAGATTCGACATTGTCCGGTAACAGGCCACGTGGCAGGCCGTAGTTTGGCAAGAGGTCATGAACGTCGGCGACGGCTTTGAAGTCGTGAAAAGGGTTGTAGAGGTTGAGACACACGTAGGTCTTGGAGAAGAAGAGGATAGGTAACATGAACAGAGACATCGCAGAGAAGATGAAGCGAAGGTCAGCCATTGTTGAGTCTAGAAACCAAAATTGAAGCTTGCTTGATAGAGCGTGGACTTCCAGAGATAAGGAAAGAAGGTGGTAATATATATACAGAACGAAGGGCAAAAGTGGAAGAGAGCATTCTGCTTTGCGTGTCACTTTGCATATTAATAAGAAACTTGGTAGATTTGAATAAGGTTTTAGGTATGCCAAATTCCACTTATATATAACTATTTTATTAATTAAATATAATAAGGACAAACTCTAGTGTAAAAGACTTCGGGTTTTATGAAAGTTATCAATTATATATAATTTAAGTTAGATAATAATTATTAATTCAATTTTGTAAGTGTTAGAAATTTTGTAAGAGTCAAAAAAAAGATCATCGATTATATATAATTTAAGTCAGATAATGATCATTAATTCGATTTTGAAAGTGCCAGGATAAGGTTATCAATTATATACAATTTAAGTTGAAGTTATTAATTATATGCAATCTTATCTTTAATTTTCATAATTATCTTAAATATAGTGTAAATTAAGCAGTTTTTTAATATATAAAAAGAAAAAGAATTTCATTTATTAATATCCATAAGACCATAACAACACGATTATATGTAATATAATATATATAACACTAATCAGTCGTCGTTGACGCCGTCGTAAGCCCACTGGTGTTCTTCCCTGATCTGAGCTTCTTCTTCTGGAGTGAAGTCATTGACGATCCCAAAGTACTCCCTCACGTACTCCACGCTTTTATTCTCAATGTGTTTTGCTATGGCGGTGCACACAACATCAAACAGAGCAGGAGCATTCAAGTAGTTGACAGCCATTACCAACCCCTTCAACTCTTTCTTGTCAATCTGCTCCAAGAACTGTTTTTCGAATTCTTTCAGATTCACCTCGAAACCACCCTCTTCATGTTTCTCTTTCAGTTCAACGTAGTTCTTGTAATACTCGACGATCATGGCCACATATTTTGCCTCAACAACGAATAGTGAAACCACCTTATCGCTTGATCCTTCACAATCTTCTAACGCCGACTTGACTATTTGAAGATGGGAAGCCACAGTCATGTCCACCTCAAAACACTCTCCCTCGGACGATTTCAGGATGACCTTGTCGTCTGTGGAAGCCATTGTTGTGTAGCTGGAGCTTTGTTAACACTTGAAGCTTTTGTGTGTTGTTAGAGAAGAGAGTGAAACAACTTTTAGAGAGTGTTGGAAGGAGGAAGCTTATTTATAGAGAAGTTTTCTTGCCTTTTAAGACTTCTTTTCCTAATTGGTAATGGAATACTAATTTGGGTTTAAAACTTTTTACTAATCCAACTCAAATTCAAGTGAATACAGAATTTGAAAAAGAAAGTACTTTTCCTTGGATAAATTTCGAGTTAAGAAATATCTTATCACTTCAAGTTTCATGTTAAGAGTAAGAGTCTTATCCAACCATACTTCATTCTCTTCTTGTTATCTTGGGGAATCCATTGGCATTCCTTGTCATCTTCAAATACCCATGTTCCTCAAAAGCTACAAGGTTACTAGTTACTACTATTTCAGCTTCAATATCTTTGTGCATTAGCAACTCCAAAAAGTCGAAGAAAGATCTCAATAAGGCAGTTCATGCCCTCTTTGCACACATTCAATCCACTGCCAAAAGAAGTAAAAGATCAAGACTTCTCTTTAATAGGGCTCACATAAGCACATGACAATACTACAACAACAGAAGAACACGTGGCTTTCTCATATCTACATTTTACTTCCATGACCTTGTCCACTTTCTTAAGTTCAATAACAATAGTAGTAACTCCCACTCAGCTTGCCAATACAATACTATGCCAAACTGAAATGGTGAGTCTGAAAAGAAAATTTTCAATCCTAGACTGCTAAGAGATCCTCAATACTTCATTTAGAAGAAGGTGCTTGGTTGTTTCTACTCAGTGATCAGCATCTCAATGTCTTCAATAGGAGTTGGAAGCTGCAAAATTTAAAGACAGGCTTATGATGAATCAAATCAAGTAGTATGGAGCTATCAGGGAAGAACAAGCTCAAAAAACAAGACTCTCCTAGTAGAAGCTACCATTTGAGAAAATTGAGCTATCATCACTACGAGCAGTAACAAATGAGCACCTCTTCGAATAAGCATATCCTAAGTAACGGCGCGTTACAAGGTATGAGTTCATTCTGTTGATCTTTCAGATTCAGTGATTTTAATAATAGTAAGTGCTTCCCCTAATTTGGTTAACACATTCTAAAAACCAGACAAGAACAGATCACTGTTGACAAGGACATAGCACGCAATCAGAATCAAGAAGAGAACAAAATAATACCTGTAGAAATCGATCCAGGAATCCACCACAAGAACCTGACACCCCATCACGGCAAGAATGGACGGTCTTAAACTGGTCAATATCAAGTTTCTTGTTAATGATTCCAACCTGGAAGTAAATCGACCCAGAAGGTGGCAAATCAACCTTTATCTCATCAACATCAAACCACAAAAAGAACCTCTGCACCTGAATCCCCTTCAAGTCCGCGATCGACCCATAACTCAACCTCCCCGTGATATGCTTATCGTAATACACCAAGTAGTCGAATTGAACATAGCACGGGTTCTCCAACTCAACGACGAACCGGCCATCTTCTGCTAGGGAGTAGTTGGTCACCGTGCTCGGTAATAACCCACTTGGGAGGCCATACTTGGGCAAAATTTCATACACAGAAAGATGGTTCTTTTCCGAGTTTGAGACCGAGAAAAAGAGAAGAAGGGAGAAAAGAGCAAGACCCAGATGGGAATTTCCACTCAGGAAAGCCATGAAGATGGATTTTGGTGGCTTGGTTCGAGAAAGATCAGATCTTTATAGTGAGAGAGTGTCTGTAGTTAACCGTTTCTTGTGTGTGAGTGAAAAAAAGAGAGAGAGACAGAGGTTAGACTTTTCATGATCTTTGAATCTATGGCTTTAATGGTGGAGTTTAAGAGGAAGGGTAGAAGAGACATGATATGGTAGGTGCGGGTACATGAGGTGGCAAGTGAAGACAAAATGGATTATAATTTTTAATTTTTTTTCTAATATTAGATTTACTAAGATCTAGGTATTTGTCAAACTTATCCTTAATGTCTTATCCTAATTTCTATTTTTAAAAAGATAAAAATTGAATTAAAAGGTTTAAAAAAAGCTACATTCATTAGGTTTTAAGTTGATAAGTTCTAATTAGTAAAGTTAATTTATTACAAATCTCCGGATTAACACAATAACTTGCAAATCACAATAACTAAATAATCTACACTAGATAAGTTATGCACGACAAGTTCAATTGAGAAAGTGTAGATAAATAGGGGGAATCAAATATAGGACTTTCTGGCCTCATATCCCTCCACTCTACTAACTTGATTAACCCTTAAGGGGCAATTTTTCATTACAAATCTTAGGGGGCGCTTGGTTCACAGAAAATAATGGAAATAAGAATAGGAATAAATATAGAGAGGAATGAGAATGGATATAATCATTATAATTATGATGGTTGGTTAAGATGAAGGAATGATTACCATTACCTTTGAT
>JAOTIZ010000003.1:386097-421908 GCA_027123425.1 Erythroxylum panamense
ATTGCCGATGGCTATAATTATATTAGCCACTGAGCTGTGTAGCTCAACCCATTACTTTCCCTCCTCAGGTGCAACTCGGGACCTCAGTTGATCCTTGCCAGGCATCGAAGAACTCCGCAGTAGTGAAAAACTATATTATTAAGTTAGTATTTTTAGTTGGCCCGCTGAGCATGACAGCATGGAGCATATTTCATGTATTTTGGATTTTGAGCTGTTTGTATTATGTATGACTGAGTTTACTTGTTGAATTTCATTTTGAGATCATTATGGCATGTAGCCCCGAGTTTTGGGGTGTTTAATTCGTGTGTATGATTTTGCGTATAAATTGCATGTGCGAATCGAATGTTGTGTGTGAATGTTGGGATCGGGTCTGACGTTTTGGGCCGCTCGTTGGGGCGCAGCCCGAGGGGCCGCCTCGGGAATAGAGTTCCGGAGCCCGGGCCCAACATGAGTATAACATCTTTATATTTCTGTGAATATTTTTATAAGAATTTAGATAGAGTTAAAGTTAATACCATAATTTAAAGCAAAAGTTTATAATAATCTAAGAACAACAACTAACTATCATTAAACTAGAAGCAATATTATCACGAATAGTTTTCATCTCTCAAGTTCTTGGTTCTTTAACGCCTTTTTCTGTAGAGAACTAACTTCAACATCTTCAAATATATCTAGAGGTATAAATTCAAGATCTTGACCAATGATGTTGAAAGTTAAGTTGTCAATTGTGCTTCTACTAATATAGTTATACAGTACAAAAAGTGCACAAATTATTCTATTTTGATCTATCAATGCATACCTATCTTTAATCGAGACTTAAGAACACTGAAAACCCTCTTAATACAACTTCTCAATGATAAACGAGCTCGATTAAAAATTTATTAGAACCATCTTGGATTTCCACCACAAAACTCTAATTGATAATACCTTATCTTTGAGTAAGATGTCAAATATCCTTCTCTTTTTGGATAATCTTTATTGTCATGAATTCGTTTAATAAATTGAACTGTTGATTACTGTATATAAGTAATTTTGCTTAAGATAATTTAAAATATGTTAAAAATAATATTTAAACTATAAAGAAGTACGTTTAAAGAATATTAAAAAAAAGTTAGAATAAAGTTAGAATCCTTGCTTTTGACTTTCTTTAAACATACTTCTAATTTTATAAATCTTTAAATAAACAATAATATAGAAATGCAATTTTTATTTTAGATTCTATCTTAGTTTAAATTAATAGATTTATTATTAGTTTATTATATATTAATAGGCATTATTAGTTCATTTTATATTTTATTTTATACCATATTTTCTCTTATTCTTATAAATTTTACTTCTTATTTATTTTATACTGGTTTTTTATAGCAGTTTAATATTGATTGAACATGTAATCTTTAAACATTTTCTTTGATTAATTTGATGTCCGGTCTGATTTTTAAAACATTCATATTGTCGCATAAAGTTCTTAAATGTTAAGCAAAATTTTAGTGAGAACAAATTTTGAATATTTATACTAATGTTAAGAATTTTGTTAGTTTATAATAATTTTTCATTTTATTTTTTAATTTGTCCTGCTAGTGCTAATGTGGCTCCACCTGTAAAATGGATTGTAATTATGTAATGAACAAGACTAGCAAATAATATTTTTGATTTATAACTTTCATTATAGATCATATGAAATTTTAATAGTCTATATATAGTCATCTAGCCTGTTTAATAAACCAAGTGAGCATTTGGTCACTTATTTAGAATTTCCATTTTTGGTAGCTCACTTATCTAACAATTTGTTAATCTCCCACTAGGATTTGTCATTCACCATCTATTCTTTAGTTCTGCATGTGCAGTAAGTTGTGTAAATTGTCTATTATCTTCTTACAATAATAATATTAATTTACTTATTTATTTACTAATAAAGAGAGTTATTATGGTGGAAAACAAAAAGTATCTCTATCTCTATCTCTATCGATATCGATATCTTTCAAGATGAAGTAATCTGTAATAACTTTTAGGCATAATTATCTTTTCGGCTCGTTAATCTCTCAGTTGCTGGAATAAAATGCTAATCATAAGAGCTTTTTCAAAAACAGATGATTAAATTTAATCCGTCAATTCAATCAGCTGATTACTAAATAAATTATTAGCTGTTGAACATGATCAAACAGTCAAATACCTCTCAATCTACTAAAAAATAGCTGATTAGCTATTTGCTAAACGTGACCTAAATCTTTGCGTGATACAATGTGGAGCTTCGCATTAAATCAAGATAGAATTATGAAATTTACTCAAAATTAATCAAAGTTATTATTTGTGATTTATGATATGATGGTTACTTTAAATTTTTTTATTGTAACTTATAATTATGGGTAAAAGATAACCACCTCCCTTATAGTTCAAGAAAATTTATAAAATGATCCTAATGTTTAAATTTTTTGAAAAATTTTTCTAATTGTTAATTTTTTAGGAAACCTTTTGTTTTTAGATTTAAGTTAAAGAATTATGACAAAATACATACAGTATAAATATGACACATAAGCTAATCAAATATCACTAATATAATAATCCAAGTTAACTCTTAAGCTCGACTCAAACCAATTAAATTTGACTTGAATTAATTATTTAAAATAATTACAACAAATTATTATTTTGAGTTAGATTTAATGAGTTCAGGTTAAGTTTAAAAGATATATTTAATTGTTATATAAATACTTTGACTAGTCTACGTTTAATATTTATACTGTGTATGTTTTATTGTTATTTTAAACTGAATTATAAGAGAAGAGTTTTTCTAAAAAACTATAAAATAGAAAAAATTCAAACATTTCAATGATCTTATAATTTTTAAATTACAAGTTTTTGTCTTTTACGATATAATCAATTAGTTTTTATTTGTCATTTCAAATGGTTTATTGAATGTGATAGAGTTATCTTAAATAGGGATGACAATGGATTGACCCATGTGGCAATCTCGTCAATTTTTTAAAATATTTTTTTAAAATTAATTGTAAAATAACATCTTTTTTTAATTGCGCCTGAGTCTAGGTCACCCAAGCTCAGTCTTACTTGAGATCCAGCTTTTCTAAGCAAAACGATATCGTTTTGCTTAAAATAATTAGGTATCGGGCAGGTCTGAGCTTGAACATAACCCATGAAACGGTTCGTTAAAAATACTTGAATCGTTTTGCTTAAAATAATTAGGTATCGGACAGGTCTGAGCCTGAGCATGACCCATGAAATAGCTCATTGGAAACACTTGAATCCAGGCCCTGAGTCTCCTTCTTGCCTTCCTTATATGAAGAACTACTAATAATCTTGATTATAAGACTTGATAATTAATTAGTTTATGTCCTTCCTAATTTGATATAAGTGTAGGTTAAGTTTACACCATCTATGATCTCACTTAAACAAATAAAAAAAACAAAAAAAGAGTATATGTTAATTTTCTATTGTTTAACAATCCATTCTATAAATTTTAAAAATAACATGATGTCTCGTATTGTTAATATTATTTTATTATTTATTATACCACTCACTAAAACATATGTAATTCGAAATAATAAATTTGGAAAATAATAATACCTGTGAAAAGAGACAGAAGAAATTATTTAGAGAAATATGTAACCTCTCACCGATCAACAACAACGACAAAAGCATGCAACAACACACTATGCGCAAAGGTAATACAAATTGTTCTCTACGGTTGAACCTCTATCAAGATGAAGACAATGTAGCATACCACAGAAAAGACAAGCAAGGAAGCAGCGACATTTACAGCAAAAGAACAGAAAAAACACTAACCTGATTTCGAAAATGAGAGGAGCATCTTGGGGAAGAAGAATCGCAGCAAACGTTCTGTTATCTAATCTTTAGGAAAAAAAACCCAAACCCCCAACAGAAGAAGACGTCAACTAAAAAGAAATGTACAATGTCCATTCCAAGAACAAATCGCAGAACAACAAAAAATGATGACCTAACGGGGAAGGCGAGCTTTGTCCAGTGACGAACGTCTTGGGGAAGCGACTCCAACCTTACGATTGAGAACACTGCAGCGATGAGACAAGGGTGCGATACCGGTGAGATGAGCGTGGGAGACAGACAAGAGGGGTAAAGTTGGTTGAGGATTGATTTTCATCCGGCGACAAGAGACAAAGAAACTTTGTCCTTCATTTACACGGTAAACAGGATTTGTTTGTCTCTGTCTATCAGAGACGGAGGACAAAAACTTATAGACGGAAACCAAACGATTATGATGGACAAGATTTGTTTGTCTTGTTATCTGTCCTCGTGTATGGGGACAGTAACCATACGGGGGGTAAATAAATTAAAGACATAGAGCCTCACACGTTCTTAACAAGTAGAATTGAAATTCAAGTTGGGGCTTTTCCCCAGATTCATTTAAGAAACAGGAACAATGTATAGTTTTAATGTTTGTCCTGGTGGGGGGACGTCACCTTTTTGGGATACACATTCAGATGTCACTTAGGACGTCAGGCTTGTTACTCATGAGGGCGGGGTGTCTAACACTTATGGTATCAGAGCGATTAGGTTTAAGAATCCAAGTTGTGACCAGGTTTAGGTCCAAGTTTGTTTAGGTCCAAGTCGACAACTAGGTTTAAGAGTGTCCTAGGCATGAAGTGGGTAGTTGAGACATGACATGAACATGCATTGTTTTAAAGTGATTTGCTTTGAGATTCTGGAAAAATCTACAACTTTTGGGTACTCAAGTCAAGTTTAGTACCGCTTTCCATCCTCAGGCAGATGGACAATCTAAATGGGTTATATAGATATTAGAAAAAATGCTACAGGGTTATGTGTTAAAATTTTTGGGAAGTTGGGATAATAGTCTTGCTCTAATGGAGTTTGTTTACAACAACAGTTATCAGACTAGTATTGGCGTGGTGCCATATGAAGCTCTATATGGTAGGAAGCGTAGAACTCTAGTTTGTTGGACTGAATTAAGTGAAAACAAGATGATCTAGCCTGATATTGTGAAACATACTAAAGAAAATGTTCAAGTTATTAAACAAAGATTGAAGGCTGCCGGTGATAGGTAGAAATCCTATGTTAACCAAAAAAGAAGAGATATTGAGTATTAGGTAAGAGATAAGGTATTCTTGAAAGTATCACCACAGAAACACATCCTTCGGATTGGGAAAAAAGGTAAGCTCAGTCCACGATACATTGGTCCTTATGAGATTCTTAAGAGAGTTGGACCAGTAGCTTATCAATTAGCTCTTCCTGGAGAGTTGGCCAAGTTGCATGATGTGTTTCATGTTTCCATGTTAAGAAGATATCGATCTAATGATACATACAAGATTTCTGTGCAAGAAATTCAAGTACAACCAGATTTGTCTTATAAGGAAGGGCCTGTGTCTATTTTAGTTAGATAAGTTCCATAACTCATTAACAAGCAAATACCTTTGGTGAAAGTACTCTAGCAACACCATGGACTCAAGGAAGCAACATTACAACTATAAGAGACCATAGGAGCTTAGTATCCTGAACTATTCTCATTAGGTACAAATTTTGAGGACAAAATTCTTTTAAAGGGGATTGAATTGTAAGGCCCCAAATTGTACCCTAGTTGGAATGTTACATGTTTATGAAAGTACATGTATGATATGTGTTAAAATCTATGATATGACTAAGAATTACATACGACTTGAATTTTGGTTTGATGGATTGTATTTACTGATTTGGTATTAATTAACACCATTAGAGAATTGAGGTATTAAAATTGACATTTGGACTAGGAAAATTATCAAGTGGCAGGATAAGTTGATACATGAAAATTGGAATGACTAAGCCTTTGAGTTAGCGACTTTTGGCAACATTGGTTAAGTGACAAGTGGCCGACTTGAATTGTGACATTTGGAAGCCACACACGAAGACATGTAGATGCCTTCATTGAAGGAAAAGTAGCACAAAAATGCACATTTTTTGATTGTTCATTTTCATGAGGTTTTATGCACGTTTCCAAAAAATGTCAGAGAATGCGCATTTTCGTGACGTTTTATGCACGTTTCAAAAAACGTTGCAGAATGTGCATTTTTGCGACGTTTTATGCACACTTTTTGAATGTGCAATTTTGTGACATTTTATGCACATTTTTTGAATGTGCATTTTTGTGACGTTTTATGCACTTTTTTTAATGTGCATTTTTGTGACGTTTTTTCACGTTTCCAAAAAACATCACAGAATGTGCATTTTTGTGACGTTTTTTGAATATGCATTTTCATAACGTTTTATGCATGTCTCTAAAAATGTCGCAGAATGTGCATTTTCGTGACGTTTCATGCACGTTTTTTGGATGTGCATTTTTGTGACGTTTTATAAACATTTCCAAACAACATCATAGCATGTACATTTTTGTGACGTTTTATGCACGTTCCCAAAAAATGTCACAAAATGTGCATTTTTGTGACGTTTTTTGAATGTGCATTTTCGTAATGTTTTATGCACGTTTCCAAAAAATGTCACATAAAGTGCATTTTCATGTCGCTTTATACACGTTTCCAAAAAACGTCGCAGCATGTGCATTTTTGTGACTTTTTATACACATTTTTTGAATGTACATTTCCATGACGTTTTATGCACGTTTCCAAAAAACGTCACCAAATGTGCATTTTTGTGGCGTTTTATGCATGTTTCCAAAAAACGTCACAGAATGAGCATTTTCGTGATGTTTTATTCATGTTTTTTGAATACGCATTTTTGTGACATTTTATGCACGTTTTTTAAACGTGCATTTTTGTGATGTTTTAGGCACGTTTTTTGGTTGTGTATTTTCGTGACATTTTATGCACGTTTCCAAAAAAACATCACAAAATGTGCAATTTTGTGATGTTTTATGCACTTTTTTGATTGTGTAATTTTGTGATGTTTTATGCACATTTCCAAAAAATGTCACAAAATGTGCATTTTTGTGACATTTTATGCACGTTTTTTGAATGTGCATTTTTGTGACATTTTTTTCACATTTTTTTAATGTGCATTTTCGTGACAATTTATGCACATTTTTTGAATGTGCAATTTCTTGAACTTTTATGCATGATTCCAAAAAACATGACAAAATGTGTAATTCTGTGACGTTTTATGCACGTTTTTTGAATGTGCATTTTGTGAAGTTTTATGCACGTTTCGAAAAAATGTCGTAGAATGTGCATTTTCGTGATGTTTTATGCACGATTTTTGCACGTTTCCAAAAAATGCACAATAAAAAATGTCACAGAATCTGCATTTTTTGGACGTTTTATGCACGTTTTCGAAAAAATCACAGAATGTGCATTTCTGTGACATTTTATGCAAGTTTTTTGAATGTGTAATTTCGTGACATTTTATGCACCTTTCCAAAAATGTCACAATATGTGCATTTTCGTGACGTTCTATGCACGTTTTCTGAATGTGCATTTTCGTGACATTTTTTGCACGTTTTTTGAATGTGCATTTTCGTGACGTTTTATGCACGTTTCCAAAAAACGTCTCAAAATGTGCATTTTTGTGACGTTTTATGCACTTTTTTGATTGTGCATTTTCGTAACGTTTTATGCACATTTCCAAAAAATGTCACAGAATGTGCATTTTTGTGACGTTTTATGCACGTTTCCAAAAAACATCACAAAATGTACATTTTTGTGACGTTTTACGCACTTTTTTTAATATGCAATTTTGTGATATTTTATGCTCTTTTCCAAAAAATGTCATAGAATGTGCATTTTTGTGATGTTTTGTACACGTTTTTTGAATTTGCATTTTCGTGACATTTTACGCACATTTTTTGAATGTGTATTTTCGTGACGTTTTATGCAGGTTTCCAAAGAACACCACAGAATATGCATTTTCGTGACGTTTTATGCATATGTTTTGAATGTGCATTTTCGTGATGGTTTATTCACGTTTGCAAAAAATTTCGCAGAATGTGCGTTTTCGTGGCGTTTTGAGCACGTTTTTTGAATGTACATTTTAGTGATATTTTATGTACATTTCCAAGCAACATCGCAGCATGTACATTTTCCTGACATTTTATGCACTTTTTTGACTGTGTTTCCGTGACTTTTTATGCACGTTTCAAAAAAATGTCACAGAATGTGCCTTTTATGACGTTTTATGCACGTTTTCAAAAAATATCACAGAATGTGCATTTTTATGATGATTTATGCACGTTTTTTGAATGTGCAATTTCGTGACATTATATGCACGTTTCTAAAAAATGTCACAGAATGTGCATTTTGTTGACATTTTATACAGGTTTTTTGAATGTGCATTTTCGTGACATTTTTTGGATGTTTCTAAAAGTCGTCGCAGAATATGACTTTTTGTGTCATTTTATGCACGTTTTTTGAATGTGCATTTTCGTGACGTTTTATGCACATTTCCAAAAATGTATCAGAATGTGTATTTTATGGCGTTTTATGCACGTTTCCAAAAAATGTCACAAAATGTCCATTTTCATGATGTGTTTATGCACGTTTCTTGAGGTGCATTTTCATGACGTTTTACACACATTTCCAAAAATGTCACAGAATGTGCTTTTTCGTGACATTTTACGCACGTTTCCAAAAAACGTCGAAGAATGTGCATTTTTGTGACGTTTTATGCACTTTTCCGACAAACGTCACAGAATGTGCATTTTTGTGACGTTTTAGGCACGTTTCTGAAAAACATCACAGAATGTGCACTTTCGTGACATTTTATGTAGGTTTTTGAATGTGTATTTTCATGACGTTTTACGCACGTTTCTAAAAAACGTCACAGAATGTGCATTTTCGTCACGTTTTATGCACGTTTCTGAAAAAATGTCGCAGAATGGGCATTTTTTGTGACGTTTTATGCACGTTTCCAAAAAACGTCACAGAATGTGCACTTTCGTGACATTTTATGCAGTTTTTTTAAATGTGTATTTTCATGACGTTTTATGCACGTTTCCAAAAAACGTCACAGAATGTGCATTTTCGTGACGTTTTACGCACGTTTCTGAAAAAAGGTCGCAGAATGTGCATTTTTTCTACTTTTTATGCACATTTTTTGATTGTGCATTTTTGTGACATTTTATGCACGTTTCCAAAAATGTCGCAGAATGGGCATTTTTGTTACGTTTTATGCACTTTTTTATTGTATATTTTCGTTACGTTTTATGCCCGTTTTCAAAAACATCACAGAATGTGCAATTTCGTGACATTTTATGGGCGCTTCCAAAAAAGGTCACCAAATGTGCATTTTCGTGACGTTTTATGCACGTTTTTTGAATGTGCATTTTCGGAAAGTTTTATGAGCGTTTTTTGAATATGCATTTTTGTGATGTTTTATGCACGTTTCCGAAAAATGTCACATAATATGCATTTTCGTGACGTTTTATTCACGTTTTTTGAATCTGCATTTTTGTTACGTTTTAAGCACATTTTCAAACAACGTCGCAGCATGTACATTTTCGTGACGTTTTATACATTTTTTTGAATGTGCATTTCCGTTACATTTTTTGCACGTTTCCAAAAATTGTATCAGAATGTACATTTTATGGCGTTTTATGCACGTTTCCAAAAAACTCACAAAATGTGCATTTTCATGACATTTTATGCACATTTTTTTAATGTAAATTTTCATGACGTTTTACACACGTTTCCAAAAATGTCACAGAATGTGCATTTTTGTGACGTTTTATACAGGTTTTTTGAATGTGCATTTTCGTGACAATTTATCTATGTTTTTCGAATGTGCATTTTCGTGACCTTTTTTGCACGTTTCCAAAAAACGTCACAGAAAGTGACTTTTCGTGACATTTGATGCACGTTTTTTGAATGTGCATTTTCGTGACGTTTTATGCACGTATCCAAAAAATGTATCAGAATGTGCATTTTATGGCGTTTTATGCACGTTTCCAAAAAATGTCACAAAACGTGCATTTTCATGACGTTTTATGCACGTTTCTTAAATGTGCTTTTTCATGACGTTTTAAACACGCTTCCAAAAATGTCACAGAATGTGTATTTTCGTCACATTTTATGCACGTTTCCAAAAAACGTCGCAGAATGTGCATTTTTGTGACGTTTTATGCACGTTATTTGAGTGCGCATTTATGTGCATTTTTGTGACGTTTTATTCACATTTTTTTATGTGCATTTTCGTGATATTTTATGCACGTTTCCAAAAAATGACGCAGAATGTGCATTTTCGTGACGTTTTGAGCACATTTTTTGAATGTACATTTTAGTGACGTTTTATGCACACTTCCAAACAACGTCACAGCATGTACATTTTTGTGACATTTTTTACACGTTTTTTGAATGTGCATTTTCATAACGTTTTATGCACGTTTCCAAAAAAGTCACAGAAAGTGCCTTTTATGACATTTTATGCTCGTGTCAAAAAAACAACACAGAATGTGATTTTTGTGACGTTTTATGCACATTTTTTAAATGTACATTTTTGTGACATTTTATGCACGTTTCCAAAGAACGTAACAGAATGTGCATTTTTTTGATTTTTTATGTACGTTTTTTTAATGTGCATTTTTGTGACGTTTTCTGCATGTTTCCAAAAAACATCACAGAATGTGCATTTTTTGTGACATTTT
Organism: Erythroxylum panamense; assembly: GCA_027123425.1. Classification (NCBI taxonomy): domain Eukaryota; kingdom Viridiplantae; phylum Streptophyta; class Magnoliopsida; order Malpighiales; family Erythroxylaceae; genus Erythroxylum; species Erythroxylum panamense. Next base: position 396,665 of record JAOTIZ010000003.1, read on the forward strand.
ATGCAAGTTCCAAAAAACATCACAGAATGTGCACTTTTGTAATGATTTATGTACATTTTTTGAATGTGCATTTTCATGATGTTTTATGCACGTTTCCAAAAAACATCATAGAACGTACATTTTCGTGACGTTTTATGCACGTTTCCAAAAAAAATCGCAAAATGTGCATTTTTACGACATTTTATGCACATTTTTTGATTGTGCATTTTCGCGACATTTTACCCACATTTGCACATAATGTCGCAGAATGTGCATTTTTGTGACGTTTTATGCACATTTTTTGAATGCGCATTTATGTGCATTTTTGCGACGTTTTATGCAGGTTTCCAAAAAAAGTCGCAAAGTGTGCATTTTTGTAACGTTTTTTGCAGTTTTTTGATTGTGCATTTTTGTGACGTTTTATGCACGTTTCCAAAAAATGTCACAGAATGCGTGTTTTTGTGACATTTTAAGCACATTTCCAAAAAACATCACATAATTTGCATTTTTGTGACGTTTTATGCACTTTTTGATGTGCAATTTCATGACATTTTAGGCACGTTTTCGAAAAATGTCACAGAATGTCACAGAACCTAATGTTTTATGCACGTTTTTTGAATGTGCATTTTTGTGACATTTTACGCACATCTTTTGAATGTGTATTTTCGTGACTTTTTATGTAGGTTTCCAAAAAACATCACAAAATGTACATTTTCGTGACGTTTTATGCACGTTTTTTCAATGTGCATTTTCGTGATGTTTTATGCACGTTTTCAAAAAATGTCGCAGAATGCGCATTTTTGTGACGTTTTGAGCACGTTTTTTGGATGTACATTTTGGTGACGTTTTATGCGCATTTCCAAACAACGTCGCAGCATGTACATTTTTGTCACATTTTTTGCACGTTTTTTGCATGTGCATTTTCGTGACGTTTTATGCATGTTTCCAAAAGAGTCACAGAATGTGCCTTTTATGATATTTTATGCACATTTAAAGAAAACATCACAGAATGTGATTTTCGTGACGTTTTATGCACTTTTTTGAATGTACATTTTCATGACGTTTTATGCACGTTTCCAAAGAACGTAACAGAATGTGCGTTTTTGTGATGTTTTATGCACGTTTTTTAAATGTGCATTTTTGTGACGTTTTATGCACGTTTCCAAAAAATATCACAGAATGTGCATTTTTTGTGACGTTTTATGCACGTTTCCAAAAAACATCACAGAATGTGCATTTTTGTAATGGTTTATGCACAAAATTTTTGAATGTAAATCTTCATGACGTCTTATTAACGTTTCCAAAAAACATCACAGAACGTACATTTTCGTGTCATTTTATGCACGTTTCCATAAAAAAGGTCTTAGAATGTGCATTTTTATGACATTTTATGCACATTTTTTGATTGTGCGTTTTCGCGACATTTTACCCACGTTTCCAAAAAATGTCGCAGAATGTGCATTTTTGTGACGTTTTATGCACTTTTTTGATTGTACATTTTCGTGATGTTTTATGCACATTTCCAAAAAAGTCATAAAATGTGATTTTTGTGACGTTTCATGCACGTTTTTTGAATGTGCATTTTCATTACGTTTTATGCACGTTTCTAAAAAATGTCATAGAATATGCATTTTCGTGACGTTTTATGCACGTTTCCAAACAATGTCACAGAATGCGCATTTTTTTGACGTTTTACGCACGTTCCCAAAAAACGTCACAGAATGTGCAATTTCGTGACGCTTTATGCACGTTTTTTGAATGTGCAATTTCATGACGTTTTATGCAAGTTCCCAAAAAACGTCACAGAATGTGACTTTTCGTGACATTTTAAGCAAATTTTTTGAAAGTGCATTTTCTTGACGTTTTATGCACATTCGCAAAAAATGTCACAGAATGTGCATTTTTTGTGATATTTTATGCACGTTTCCAAAAAACGTCACAGAATGTGCATTTTCATGACGTTTCGTGCATGTTTTTTGAATGTGTATTTTCATGATGTTTTATGCACGTTTCCAAAAAATGTCACAGAATGTGCATTTTCATGGCGTTTTATGCACTTTTTTGAATGTACATTTTCATGACGTTTTATGCAAGTTTCCACAAAAATGTCACAGAATGTGCAATTTCGTGATGTTTTATGCACCATTTTTGAATGTGTATTTTCGTGACGTTTTATGCATGTTTCTAAAAAATATCGCAGAATGTGACTTTCATGACATTTTATGCACGATTTTTGAATGCGCGTTTTCGTGACGTTTTTTGCCGGTTTCCAAAAAACGTCGCAGAACGTGCATTTTTATGACATTTTATGCATGTTTTTTGAATAAGCATTTCCGTGACATTTAATGCACGTTCGCAAAAAAGTCACAAAATGTGCATTTTTGTGACGTTTTACGCACGTTTCTAAAAAATGTCACAGAATGTGCATTTTCGTGACGTTTTATGCTCCTTTTTTGAATGCGCATTTTTAAGCCGTTTTTTGCACGTTTCTGAAAAACGTCACAGAATTTGCATTTTCATGACTTTTTATGCACCTTTTCAAAAAAAGGTCACAAAATGTGCATTTTTGTGACGTTTTATGCACATATTTCGATTGTGCATTTTCGTGAAGTTTTAGGAACATTTTTTGAATGTGCATTTTCGTGAAGTTTTATACACGTTTCCAAAAAATGTGATAGAATGTGCATTTTCGTGAAGTTTTATGCACGTATCCAAAAAATTCAAATAATGTGCATTTTTTCGACATTTTATGCATATTTTTTGATTGTGTATTTTAGTAACGTTTTATGCACGTTTCCAAAATATGTCACAAAATGTGCATTTTCGTGACGTTTTATGCATGATTCCAAAAAAAGTAGCATAATGTGCATTTTCTTTACGTTTTATGCACATTTTTTTAATGCCCATTTTATGCCACGTTTTTTGAATGTCACAGAATGTGCATTTTCGTGACGTTTTATGGACGCTTCCAAAAAAAGTCGCAGAATTTTCATTTTTGTGACGTTTTATGCACATTTCCAAAAAAAGTCACAGAATATGCATTTTCATGACGTTTTATGCACGTTTCCAAAAAACATCACAGAACGTGACTTTTCGTGACAATTTTTGCAAGCTTTTTGAATGTGGATTTTCGTGATTTTTTATGCACGTTTCCAAAAAATGCCAAAAAAGTCACAAAATGTGCATTTTTTGTGACGTTTTATGCAAGTTTCCAAAAAACGTCACAGAATGTGCATTTTCATGATATTTTATGCACGTTTTTTGAATGTGCATTTTCATAACGTTTTGTGCACGTTTCTAAAGAATGTCGCAGAATGTGCTTTTTAATGGCATTTTAAGCACTTTTTTTATTGTGCATTTTCGTGTCGTTTTGTGAATGTTTTAAAAAATGTCACAGAATGTACATTTTTGTGACGTTTTTTGTACGTTTCCGAAAGACATCAAAGAATGTGCATTTTTGTGACGTTTTATGCACATTTTTTAATGTGAAAATTCGTGACATTTTATACGCCTTTCTAAAAAATGTCACAGAATGTGCATTTTTGTAACGTTTTATGCACGTATTTTGAAAGTGCATTTTCGGGACATTTTACGCATATTTTTTGAATGTGCATTTTCGTGACGTTTGGCACACGTTTCTAAAAAATGTCGCAGAATGTGCATTTTCGTGACGTTTTATGCAGGTTTCCAAAAAACATCACAAAATGTGCATTTTCGTGATGTTTTATGCATGTTTCTAAAAAATGTCACAGAATGTAACTTTTCGTGACATTTTATGCATGTTTTTTGAAAGTGCAGTTTCGTGACGTTTTATGCACGTTTCCAAAAAACGTCGCCGAATGTGCATTTTCGTGACGTTTTATGCACATTTCAAAAAATGTCACAGAATGTGCATTTTTGTGACGTTTTATGCACGTTTCCAAAATACATCACAAAATGTGCACTTTTGCACTTTTTTTGCACGTTTTTTGAATGTCCATTTTCATGACGTTTTCAAAAAACATAACAGAACGTGCATTTTTGTGGTGTTGTATGCACGTTTCCAAAAAAAGGTCGCAGAATGTGCATTTTTGCGATGTTTTAAGCACATTTTTTTATTGTGCGTTTCGCGACATTTTATGCACGTTTCCAAAAAACGTTATAGAATGTGATTTTTGTGACGTTTCAAGGACGTTTTTTGAATGTGCATTTTCATTACCTTTTATGCACGTTTCCAAAAAACATCACAGAATGTGCATTTTCGACATATTTTATGCACGTTTTATGAATGTGCTTTTTCGTGACGTTTTATGCATGTTTCCAAACAATGTCACAGAATGTGCATTTTTGTGACGTTTTATGCACGTTTCCAAAAAATATCATAGAATGTGCATTTTCGTGACTCTTTATGCACTTTTTGAATGTGCAATTTCATGACGATTTATGCAAGTTTCCAAAAACGTCACAGGTTGTGACTTTTCATGACATTTTGTGCACGTTTTTTGAATGTGCATTTTTGTGACGTTTTATGTACATTTCCAAAAAACGTCACAGAATGTGTATTTTCGTAATGTTTTAAGCAGCTTTTTTGAATGTGTGTTTTTGTGACGTTTTATGTTTGTTTCTAAAAAATGTCGCAGAATGTGACTTTTTGTGACATTTTACGCACAATTTTTGAATGTACGTTTTCGTGACGTTTTATGCACGTTTTCAAAAAAACGTCGCAGAATATGCATTTTTGTGACATTTTATGCCACTTTTTGATTGTGCATTTATGTGTCGTTTTATGCACGTTTTTTGAATGTGCAATTCTGTGACATTTTATGCATGTTTCAAAAAAATGTCACAGAATGTGCATTTTTGTGACATTTTACACACGTTTTTTGAATGTGCATTTTCGTGACGTTTGATGTACGTTTCCAAAAAATGTCGCAGAATGTGGATTTTCTTGACATTTTATGCACGATTTTTGATTGTGCATTTTCGTGACGTTTTATGCACGTTTTTTGAATGCACATTTTTTAGACGTTTTAAGCATGTTTCCAAAAATCGTCGCAGAATGTGCATTTTTGTGACGTTTTATGCACATTTTTGAATGTGCATTTATGTGCATTTTTGTGACATTTCATGCACGTTTTTTGAATGTGCATTTTCGTGATGTTTTATGCACGTTTTCAAAAAAGTCACAGAATGTGCATTTTTGGGACATTTTACGCACGTTTCCAAAAAATGTCACTGAATGTGCATTTTGGTGCATAAAAATGTCACTGAATGTGCATTTTGGTGACATTTTATGCACGTTTCCATAAAATGTCACAGAATGTGCATTTTTTGTGACGTTTTATGCACGTTTCAAAAAAGTCACAAAATATGCATTTTCGTGATGCATGTTTTATGCACGTCTTTTGCATGTTTTATGCACATTTTTTGTGACATTTTATGCACATTTCCAACACGTTTTATGCATGTCACAAAATGTGCATTTTTGTGATGTTTTATGCATATTTCCAAAAAAAGTCACAGAATGTGATTTTTGTGACGTTTCATGCATGTTTTTTGAATGTGCATGTTCATGATGTTTTACGCACGTTTCAAAAAATATCACGGAATGTGCATTTTAGTGACGTTTTATGCACGTTTTTTGAATGTGCGTTTTTGTGACGTTTTATGCACATTTCCAAAAAACGTCGCTGAATGTGTTTTTTCGTGACGTTTTATGCATATTTTTTGGATGTGCATTTTCTTGACGTTTTATGCACGCTTCCAAAAAATGTGACAGAATGCGCATTTTTTTGACGTTTTATGCACGTTTCCAAAAAATGTCACAGAATGTGCATTTTCGTGACGTTTTATACATGTCTTTTGAATGTGCATCTTCATGAGCTTTTATGCACGTTTCCAAAAAAAGTCAAAGAATGTGCATTTTCGTGACGTTTTATGCACTTTTCCAAAAAACGTCGCATAATGTGCATTTTCGTGATGTTTTATGCACATTTGTTGAATGCGCATTTTCGTGACAGTTTATGCACGCTTCCAAAAAACATCGCAGAATGTGCATTTTCGTGATATTTTATGCACATTTTTCTATGTGCATTTTCATGACGTTTTATGCGTTTTTTCAAAAAAAGTCACAGAATGTCCTCTTTTGTGACATTTTATGCAAGTTTTTTTATTGTGCATTTTTTGACATTTCATGCAAATTTTCAAAAAACGTCGCAGAATGTGCATTTTGGTGACGTTTTATGCACCTTTTGAAAAAACGTCGCAAAATTTGTATTTTCGTGATGTTTTATGCACATTTGTTGAATGCGCATTTTCGTGATGTGATGCCTTTTTTTTAACAATTTTTTGCCTGATAAGGGGATCAAATGGTATAGTTCTTTTGTTGGTAGCTTGGAGGATTATAAACATGACTATTGCTTTCCAATTGGCTGTTTTTGCATTAATTGTTACTTCCTCAATCTTATTGATTAGTGTACCTGTTGTTTTTGCTTCTCCTGATGGAATGCACGTTTCCAAAAAACATCACAGAATGTGCATTTTTGTGATCTTTTATGCACGTTTTTTGAATTTGCATTTTCGTGATGTTTTATGTACGTTTACAAAAAATGTCATAGAATGTGCATTTTTGTGACGTTTTAAGAACGTTTCCAAAAAAATCACACAATGTGCAATTTTGTAATGATTTATGCACGTTTTTTGAATGTGTATTTTCGTGACGTTTTAGGAACGTTTCCAAAAAAACATCGCAGAATGAGAATTTTTGTGACATTTTAGGCACATTTTTTGGATGTGCATTTTTGTGACGTTTTATGCACGAATATGCATGTCTCCAAAAAACGTTGCAGAATGTGCATTTTTGTGACATTTTATGCACGTTTTTTGATTGTGTATTTTCGTGACTTTTTATACACTTTTGCAAAAAATGACGAAAAATGTGCATTTTCGTGACGTTTTATGCAGGTTTTCAAAAAATGTCATAGAATGTGAATTTTCGTGACGTTTTATGCACGTTTCCAAAAAATGTCATAGAATGTGCATTTTCGTGACGTTTTATGCACGTTTCTAAAAAAAGTCACAGGATGTGCATTTTTGTGATTTTTTAGGCACGTTTTTGAAAAACATCGACGAATGTGCAATTTTGTGAAATTTTATGCACGTTTTTTGATCGTGCATTTTCGTGACATTCTACACACATTTTCAAAAACGTCGCAGAATATGCATTTTCGTGACGTTTTATGCATATTTTTTCATGTGCATTTTTGTGGTATTTTATGCATGTTTCCAAAAAATGTCACAGAATGTGCATTTTTGTGACGTTTTGTGCACGTTTTGAAAAAACGTGGCAGAATGTGCATTTTCGTGAGATTTTATGCACATTTGTTGAATGTTCATTTTCGTGATGCTTTGTGCACATTTCCAAAAAATGCCACAGAATGTTCATTTTCGTGACGTTATATACACGTTTCGCAAAAATGTCGCAGAATGTGCATTTTTGTGACATTTTATGCACGTTTTTTGATTGTGCATTTTCGTGACATTTTTTACACATTTCTAAAAAACGTCGAAGAATGTGCATTTTTGTGATGTTTTCTGCACACTTTTTAAATGTTCATTTTCGTGAAATTTTATGCACGTTTCTACAAAATGTCACAGACTGTGCATTTTTTTGACATTTTATGCACGTTTGCAAAAAACATCACAGAATGTGCATTTTTCAGACGTTTTATGCACATTTTTTGAATGTGCATTTTCGTGATGTTTTATGCACCTTTTGAAAAAATGTCACAGAATATGCATTTTTGTGACGTTTTATGCACTTTTTTTGGTTGTGCATTTTCGTGACATTTTATGCACGTTTCCAAAAAATGTAACAGAATGTGCATTTTTGTGATGTTTTATGCACATTACAAAAAAACGTCGCTGAATGAGTATTTTCGTGACGTTTTAAGCATATTTTTTTAATGTGCATTTTCATGACGTTTTATGCACGTTTCCAAAAAACGTCGCAGAATGTGACATTTCGTGACATTTTATACACATTTTTGAATGTGCATTTTGGTGACGTTTTATGCACGTTTCCCAAAAATGTCACAGAATGTGCATTTTTGTGACTTTTTATGCACTTTTTTATTGTGCATTTTCGTGATATTTTATGCACGTTTTACAAAAACATCGTAGAATGTGCATTTTTGTGACGCCTTATGCACATTTTTTCAATGTTCATTTTTGTGATGTTTTATGCACGTTTCGAAAAAATGTCACAGAATGTGCATTTTTGTGACGTTTTATGCACATTTCCAATAAAGTCACAGAATGTGCATTTTCGTGATGTTATATGCATGTTTCCCAAAAACGTTGCAGAACGTGCATTTTTGTGACATTTTATGCACGTTTTTAGATTGTGCATTTTCGTGACATTTTTTACACGATTCCAAGAAAATGTCGCAGAATGTGCATTTTCGTGATGTTTTTTCCCCTTTTTGTGATTGTTCATTTTTATGACTTTTTTGCACGTTTTTAAAAAATGTCACAAAATTTCCATTTTTGTGACGTTTTATGCATGTTTCCAAAAACGTCATAGAATGCACGTTTTTGTGACATTTTATTCACATTTTTTCAATGTGCATTTTCATTACGTTTTATGCACGTTTTCAAAAAATGTTGTAGAATTTGCATTTTTTGATGTTTCATGCACGTTTCCAAAAAACATCACAGAATGTGCATTTTCGTGACGTCTTACGCACATTTTCAAAAAATGTCGCAGAATGTGCATTTTTGTGACTTTTTATGCCCGTTTTTTGATTGTGCATTTTCTTGACATTTTATGCACTTTTTCAAAAAACGTCGCAGAATGTGCATTTTCATGACGTTTTGTGCACGTTTCCAAAAAAGTCACTGAATGCCCATTTTTGTGACATTTTATGCACGTTTTTTTATTGTGCATTTTCTTGACATTTTATGCACGTTTCCAAAAAATGCCGCAGAATGTGTATTTTCCTGACGTTTTATGCATATTTTTTGAATATGCATTTTCATGACGTTTTATGCACGTTTTTTGAATGTACATTTTCGTGACGTTTTATGCAGTTTCCAAAAAATGTCGAAAATGTGAATTTTTGGAACATTTTATGCATGTTTTTTTGAATGTGAACTTTTGTGACGTTTTATGCACGTTTCTAAAAAACATCACAGAATGTGCATTTTAGGGATTTCTTGTGCACTTTTTTGAATGTGCATTTTCATTACGTTTTTTGCATGTTTTCAAAAAAAGTAACAAAATGTCCATTTTTGTGACATTTTAAGCATATTTTTTTATTGTGCATTTTTGTGACATTTTATGCACTTTTCCAAAAAACGTCGCAGAATGTGCATTTTTCTGACGTTTTATGCACATTTTTTGAATGTGCATTTTCGTAACCTTTTCTGCACATTTCCAAAAAATGTATCAAAATGTGCATTTTTGTGACGTTTTACGCATGTTTCAAAAAAACATCACAGAATGTGCATTTTCGTGACGATTTATACACGTTTTTTGAATGTACATTTTCGTGACATTTTATGCATGTTTCCAAAAAATGTCGTAGAATGTGAATTTTTGTGACATTTTATGCACGTTTTTTGAATGTGCATTTTCGTGACGTTTTATGCATGTTTCCAAAAAATATCGCAGAATGTGCATTTTTGGTATGCACATTTTTTGATTGTGCATTTTTGTGACATTTTATGCGCTTTTCCAAAAAACGTCGCAGAATGTGCATTTTCGTGGCGTTTTATGCACATTTTTTAAATGTGAATTTTCGTATCGTTTTATGCACGTTTACAAAAAGTGTCATAGAATGTGCATTTTCGTGATGTTTTATGCACGTTTTCAAAAAAAGTCACAGAATGTGCATTTTCGTGATGTTTTATGTACATTTTCGAAAAATGTCGCAGAATGTGCATTTTTGTGACTTTATATGCACAATTTTTGATTGTGCACTTTCGGGACATTTTATGCACATTTCCAAAAAATGTCGCAGAATGTGTATTTTCATGACGTTTTATGCATATTTTTTGAATGTGTATTTTCGTGACGTTTTATGCACGTTTCTAAAAAATGTCCCAGAATATGCATTTTCGTGTCGTTTTATGCACGTTTTCAAAAAACGTTTCAGAATGTGCAATTTCGTGACAATTTAAGCACGTTTCACAAAAACATCGTAGAATGTACATTTTTGTGACGTTTTACGCATATTTTTTGAATGTTCATTTGCGTGATGTTTTATGCACTTTTCCAAAAAATGCCACAGATTGTGCATTTTCGTGACGTTATATGCACGTTTCCCAAAAACATCACAAAAATGTGCATTAAAAGTCACAGAAATGCACATTCAAAAAACATGCATAAAATGTCACAAAAATGCACATTCTGCGACGTTTTTTAGAAACGTGCATAAAACGTCACAAAAATGCACATTCAAAAAACGTGCATGAAATGTCACGAAAATGCACAATCAAGAAATGTGCGTTAAACGTCACGAAAATGCACATTCTGTGAACTTTTTCAGGAAACGTGCATAAAACATTATGAAAATGTACATTCAAAAAACGTTCATAAAACGTCAAAAAAAGCACATTCTACGACATTTTTTGGAAACTTGCATAAATCGTCACAAAAAATGCACATTCTATGACATTTTTTGAAAATGTGCATAAAAAGTTATGAAAAAGCACATTCAAAAAACGTGCAAAAAATGTCACGAAAAGTGACATGTTGCGACGTTTTTTAAAAACGTGCATAAAATGTCATGTAAATACACATTCAAAAAACGTGCATGAAACGTTACAAAAATGCACATTTTGTGATGTTTTTTAGAAATGTGCATAAAACGTCACAAAAAATGCACAGAATGTGCATAAAACGTCACAAAAATGCACATTCAAAAAACGTTCATAAAATGTCACGAAAAGTCACACTCTGCGGCATTTTTTGGAAACTTGCATAAAACGTAATGAAATTGCACATTCAAAAAACGCGCATAAAGCATTATGACAATGCACATTCTGTGATGTTTTTTGGAAACGTGCATAAAATGTCACAAAAATGCACATTCTGTGACATTGTTTGGAAACGTGAATAAAACATCCCGAAAATGCACATTCAAAAAACGTGCATAAAATGTCACAAAAATAAACATTCTGTGAAGTTTTTTGGAAACGTGCATAAAACGTAATGAAAACGCACATTCAAAAAAGGTGCATGAAAGGTCACAAAAATCACATTCTATGACGTTTTTTGGAAACGTGCATAAAAATATGCACATTCTGTGACGTTTTTTGGAAATGTGCATAAAACGTCACGAAAAAGCACATTCAAAAAACATGAATAAAATGTCACGAAAATACACATTCTGCAACGTTTTCTGGAAATGTGCATGAAACGTCACGAAAATGCACATTCAAAAAACGTGCATAAAATGTCACGAAAAGTCACATTCTGTGACATTTTTTGGAAATGTGCATAAAACGTCAAAAAAATGCACATTCAAAAAACTTGCATAAAATGTAACGAAAGTGTACATGCTGTGACGTTGTTTGTAAATGTGTATAAAACATCACGAAAATGCTCATTTAGGAAACGTGCACAAAATGTCATGAAATTGCACATTCAAAAAACGTGCATAAAACGTCACAAAAATGCACATTCTGTGATGTTTTTTAGAAACGTACATAAAACGTCACAGAAATGCACATTTTGTGACATTTTTTCGAAACGTGCATAAAATGTCACGAAAATGCACATTCTGCGACATTTTTTGGAAACGTGCATAAAATGTACTTAAAATGCACAATAAAAAAATGTGCATAAAACATCGCAAAAAAGCACATTTAGTGACCTTGTTTTGGAAACGTGCATAAAACGTCTTATAATGCACAATCTGTGATGTTTTTTGGAAACGTACACAAAACGTCATGAAAATGTACATTCAAAAAATGTGCATAAACCGTCACAAAAATGCACATTCTGTGATGTATTTTGGAAACGTGCATAAAACGTCACGGAAATGCACATTAAAAAAATATGCATAAAATGTCATGAAAATGCACATTCTGTGACGTTTTTTGGGAACGTGCATAAAACGTCACGAAAATGCACATTCAAAAATTGTGCATAAAATGTTACGAAAAGTCACGTTCTGCACCATTTTTTGGAAACGTGCATAAAACTTCACAAAAATGCACATTAAAAAAATGTGCATAAAATGTCATGAAAATGCACTTTCAAAAACCTTGTATATAATCTCAGAAAAATGCACATTCTGTGAAATTTTTTGGAAAGGTGCATAAAATGTCACGACATTGCACATTCAAAAAAGTGCATATTCAAAACATCACGTTTGTAAAATGTGTGAAAAACATCACGAAAATGCACATTCAAAAACGGGCATAAAATGTCAAGAAAATGCACATTCTGCAATGTTTTTTGGATACGTGCATAAAACGTCACGAAAATGCACATACAAAAAACGTGCATAAAACATCACGAAAATGCACATTATATGACTTTTTTTGGAACATAAAATGTCACGAAATTGTACATTCAAAAAATGTTCATAAAACGTCACAAAAATGCACATTATGTGATTTTTTTGAAAGGGTGCATAAAACGTCACAAAAATGCACATTCTGTGGCATTTTTTGGAAACGTGCATAAAACGTCACGAAAATTCACAATTAAAAAAGTGCATAAAACGTCACACAAAAGCACATTTTGCGACGTTTTTTGGAAACGTGCATAAAACGTCAGGAAAATGCACATTCAAAAAATGTGCATAAAATATCACAAAAATGCACATAAATGCACATTCAAAAAACGTACATAAAACATCACAAAAATGCACATTCTGCGATGCTTTTTGGAAACGTGCGTAAAATATCACGAAAATGCACATTCTGTGACATTTTTGTAAAACGTGCATAAAATGTCATGAAAATGCACATTCAAAAAACGTGCATAAAACGTCAAGAAAATGCACATTCTATGACATTTTTTGAAAATGTGCATAAAACGTCATAAAAGACACATTCTATTACATTTTTTGGAAACGTGCATAAAACGTCACCGAAGTGGACATTCCAAAAACGTGCATAAAACATCACGAAAATGTACATGCTGCGACATTGTTTGGAAAAGTACGTAAAACGTCGCAAAAATCCACATTCAAAAAACGTGCATAAAATGTCACAAAAATGCACATTCTGCGACTTTTTTTTGAAACGTGCATAAAACGTCACGAAAATGCACATTCAAAAAATGTGCATAAAATGTCACAAAAATGCATAAAATGTCACAAAAATGCACATTCTGTGACATTTTTTAGAACGTCGGAAAAATGCACATTCTGTGACCATGTTTTGGAAACGTGCATAAAACGTCAAGAATATGCACATTCTGTGACGTTTTTTGGAAATGTGCATAAAACGTCACGAAAATGCACATTCAAAAAACATGAATAAAATGTCACGAAAATGCACATTCTACGACGTTTTCTGGAAACGTGCATGAAACGTCACGAAAATGCACATTCTACGACGTTTTCTGGAAACGTGCATGAAACGTCACGAAAATGCACATTCAAAAAATGTGCATAAAATGTCACGAAAAGTCACATTCTGCGACATTTTTTAGAAATGTGCATAAAACGTCACGAAAATGCACATTCAAAAAATATGCATAAAATGTCACAAAAGTGTACATGCTGTGACGTTGTTTGGAAATGTATATAAAACGTCACGAAAAAGCTCATGCAGAAAACGTGCTCAAAATGTCTTGAAGTTGCACATTAAAAAAACGTGCATAAAACGTCACAAAAATGCACATTCTGTGATGTTTTTTAGAAACGTACGTAAAACGTCACAGAAATGCACTTTTAGTGACATTTTTTCGAAACGTGCACAAAAAGTCATGAAAATGCACATTCTACGACATTTTTTGGAAACGTGCATAAAATGTCCTTAAAATGCACAATCAAAAAATGTGTATAAAACATCGCAAAAAAGCACATTCAGTGATCTTGTTTTGGAAACATGCATAAAATGTCTCGAAAATGCACAATCTGTGACGTTTTTTGGAAACGTGCACAAAACGTCATGAAAATGTACGTTCAAAAAACGTGTATAAACCGTCACAAAAATGCACATTCTGTGATGTATTTTGGAAACGTGTGTAAAACGTCACAGAAATGCACATTCAAAAAACATGCATAAAATGTCACGAAAATGTACATTCTGCGACGTTTTTTGGAAACGTGCATAAAATGTCATGAAAATGCACATTCAAAAATTGTGCATAAAATGTCACAAAAAGTCACGTTCTGCACCGTTTTTGGAAACGTGCATGAAACTTCACGAAAATGCACTTTAAAAAAACGTGCACAAAATGTCATGAAAATGCACTTTCAAAAACCTTGTATAAAATCTCACAAAACTGCACATTCTGTGACATTTTTTGGAAAGGTGCATAAAATGTCACGACATTGCACATTCAAAAAAGTGCATATTCAAAACATCACGTTTGTAAAATGTGTGTAAAACATCACGAAAATGCACATTCAAAAACGTGTATAAAATGTCATGAAAATGCACATTCTGCAATGTTTTTTGGATACGTGCTTAAAATGTCACGAAAATGCACATTCTGCGATGTATTTTGGAAACGTGCATAAAACGTCACGAAAATGCACATACAAAAAACGTGCATAAAGCATCAGGAAAATGCACGTTTTATGACATTTTTTGGAATCGTGCATAAAATGTCACGAAATTGCACATTAAAAAAATGTTCATAAAACGTCAGAAAAATGCACATTATGTTATTTTTTTGAAAGCGTGCATAAAACGTCACAAAAACGCACATTCTATGACATTTTTTGGAAACGTGCATAAAATGTCACGAAAATGCACAATTAAAAAAGTGCATAAAACGTCATAAAAAGCATATTTTGCTACTTTTTTTGAAAACGTGCATAAAACGTCAGGAAAATGCACATTCAAAAAATGTTCATAAAACGTCGCAAAAATGCACATAAATGCACATTAAAAAAACGTACATAAAACATCACAAAAATGCACATTCTACGATATTTTTTGGAAACGTGCGTAAAACGTCACCAAAATGCACATTCTGTGACATTTTTGTGAAACGTGCATAAAATGCACATTCAAAAAACGTGCATGAATTGTAATAAAAGTACACATTCAAAAAACGTGTATAAAACGTCATAAAAATGCGCATTCTGTGACATTTTTTAGAAACATGCATAAAACTTCATAAAATGCACATTCTGTGACATTTTTTGGAAACGTGCATAATTCCTCACGGAAAAGCACATTAAAAAAAGTGCATAAAACGTCACAAAAATGCACATTCAAAAAAGGTGCATAAAACGTCATGAAAATGCACATTTTGTGATGTTTTTTGGAAACGTGCATAAAACATCACGAAAATGTACATTCAAAAAATGTGCATAAAACGTCACGAAAATGCACATTCTGTGACATTTTTTGGGAACAAGCATAAAACGTCATGAAAATACACATTCAAAAAACGTGCATGAAATGTCACAAAAATGCACATTCTGTGATGTTTTCAAGAAATGTGCATAAAACGTCACAAAAAATGTGCATTCTGTGACATTTTTTGTAAATGTGCATAAAATGTCACGAAAACGCACATTTAAAAAACGTGTATAAAATGTCACGAAAAGTGGCATTCTGCGGCATTTTTTGGAAACTTGCATAAAACTTGATGAAACGTCACAAAAATGCACATTTTATGATGTTTTTTTGGAAACGTGCATAAAACGTCACGGAAATGCGCATTCAAAAAATATGCATAAAATGTCACGAAAATGCACATTCTGCGATGTTTTTTGGAAACGTGCATAAAACATCACAAAAATGCACATTCAAAAAACGAGCATAAAATGTCACGAAAAGTCACATTCTGTGACGCTTTTTGGAAACATGCATAAAACGTCACGAAAATACACGTTCAAAAAATGTGCATAAAACAACACAAAAATGCACATTCTGTGACGTTTTTGGGAAATCTGCATAAAACGTCACAAAAAACACATAAAAAAAGGTGCATAAAACGTCACAAAAATGCACATTCTGTGACATTTTTTGGAAATGTGAATAAAATGTCACGAAAATGTTCACTAAAAAAACATGCATAAAACGCCACAAAAATTCAAATTCTGTTATGTTTTTTAAAAACGTACGTAAAACGTCACAAAAATGCACATTCTGTAATATTTTTTGGAAATGTGCAGAAAACGTAATGAAAATGTGCATTAAAAAAAGTGCATCAAATGTCACGAAAGTGCACATAAAAGCACATTCAAAAAACATGCATAAAACGTCATGAAATTGTACATTCTGTGACAATTTTTGGAAAGGTGCATAAAACGTCATAAAATGTACATTTTGTGACGTTTTTTGGAAACGTGCATAAAACCTCACGAAAATACACATTCAAGAAAGTGCATAAAATGTCACGAAAATGATGCGATGTTGTTTGGAAATGTGCATAAAACATCACTAAAATGCACATTCAAAAAATGTGCTTAAAACGTCACGAAAATGCACATTCTGTGACATTTTTTGGAAACGTGCACAAAACATCACGAAGTTGCACATTCAAAAAAGGTGCATAAAACGTGCGTAAAATGTTGCGAAAATCCACATTCAACATACGTGCGTAAAACGTCACGAAAATGCGCATTCATTGACATTTTTTAGAAACGCGCATAAAATGTCACGAAATTGCACATTCAAAAAACGTGCATAAGGCGTCATGAAAATGCACATTCTGTGACATTTTTTTGAAATGTGCATAAAAAGTTACGAAAAGGTACATTCAAAAAACGTGCAAAAAATGTCACGAAAAGTAACATGCTGCGACGTTTTTCGAAAACGTGCATAAAACGTCACAAAAATGCACATTCTGTGACTTTTTTGGAAACGTGCATAAAACGTCATGAAAATACACATTCAAAAAATGTGCATGAAATGTCACGAAAATGCACATTCAGAAAACGTGTATAAAATGTCACGAAAAGTCACATTCTGCGGCATTTTTTGAAACTTGCATAAAACGTGATGAAATTGCACATTCAAAAAACGTGCATAAATCGTTACGAAAATGCACAATCTGTGATGTTTTTTGGAAACTTGCATAAAATGTCACAAAAATGTACATTCTGTGACATTGTTTGGAAACGTGCCTAAAACATCCCGAAAATGCACATTAAAAAAACATGAATAAAATATCACAAAAATGCACATTCTGCAACATTTTCTAGAAATGTGCATAAAACGTGATGGAAATGCACATTCAAAAAAGTGCATAAAATGTCACGAAAAGTCACATTCTGCGACATTTTTTGGAAATTTGCATAAAACTTCACGAAAATGCACATTCAAAAAACATGCATAAAATGTCACGAAAGTGTACATGATGTGACGTTGTTTGGAAATGTGCATAAAACATCCCGAAAATGCTCATTTAGAAAATGTTCGCAAAATGTCACGAAAATGCGCATTCAAAAAAGGGCATAGAACGTCACGAAAATGCACATTCTGTGACATTTTTTGGAAACGCCCATAAAATGTCAAGAAATTGCACATTCAAAAAATGTGCATAAAATGTCACAATTATGCACATTCTGTGATGTTTTTTTGAAACGTACATAAAACGTCACAAAAATGCACATTCTGTGACATTTTTTGGAGACGTGCATAAAAAGTCGCAAAAATGCACATGCTGTAACATTTTATGGAAACGTGAATAAAATGTCGTTAAAATGCACAATAAAAAATTTTGCATAAAACGTCGAAAAAATGCACATTCTGTGATCTTGTTTTGGAAACGTGCATAAAACGTCACGAAAATGCACAATCTGTGACATTTTTTGGGAACGTGCATAAAACATCATGAAAATGCACATTTAAAAACTGTGCATAAACCGTCACAAAAATGTACATTCTGTGATGTTGTTTGGAAACGTGCATAAAACATCATTAAAATAGGCATTCAACAAACGTGTATGAAACGTAACGAAAATGCACATTCTGTGATTTTTTTAGAAACTTGCATAAAACGTCACAAATATGCATATTCTGCGACATTTTATGGAAACGTGCATAAAATGTCGTTAAAATGCACAATCAAAAAATGTGCATAAAACGTCGAAAAAATGCACATTCTATGACCTTGTTTAGGAAACGTGCATAAAATGTCACGAAAATGCACCATCTGTGACATTTTTTGGAAACGTGCATAAAACGTCATGAAAATGCACATTTAAAAAATGTGCATAAACCGTCACAAAAATGCATATTCTGTTATGTTTTTTAGAAACGTGCATAAAACATCATTAAAATAGGCATTCAAAAAACGTGTATGAAACGTAACAAAAATGCACATTTTGTGATTTTTTTAGAAACTTGCATAAAACGTCACAAATATGCATATTCTGTGACATTTTTTGTAAACGTGCATAAAATGCCACCAAAATGCACATTCAAAAAATGTTCATAAAATGTCACGAAAAGTAACATTCTACAGCGTGTTTTGGAAACTTGCATAAAACGTCACGAAAAGTCACATTCTGCACCGTTTTTTGGAAACGTGCATAAAACGTCACGAAAATGCACATTCAAAAAATGTACATAAATTGTCGCAAAAATGCACATTGAAAAAACCTGTATAAAACGTCACAAAAATCAACATTTTGTGACATTTTTTGGAAACATGCATAAAATGTCAAGACATTGCGCATTCAAAAAACGTGCATAAAATATCACAAAAATGCACATTCTGTTATGTTTTTTAGAAACGTGCATAAAATAGAAGGCAAATTCTGTGACATTTTTTGAAACGTGCATAAAACGTCATGAAATTGCACAATCAAAAAACACGCATAAAACGTCACAAAAATGTACATGACGCGATATTGTTTGGAAATGTGCATAAAACGTCACAAAAATGTACCTTCAAAAAACGTAATCAAAACTTCACGAAAATGCACATTCTGCGACATTTTTAAGAAACATGTGTAAAACATCACGAAAATGCACATTCAAAAACATGCATAAAATGTCACGAAAATGCACATTCAAAAAACGTGCGTCAAATGTCACGAAAATGCACATTCTGCGACGTTTTTCGGAAACATGCATAAAACTTCACGAAAATGCACATTCAAAAAACGTGCATAAAACATCATGAAAATGCACATTCAAAAAACTTGTGTAAAATTTCACGAAATGTACATACAAAAAACGTGCATAAAACGTCATGAAAATGCAAATTCTGTGACATGTTTTGGAAACGTGCATAAAATGTCGCAAAATTGCACATTCAAAAAATGTGCATAAAACGCCACAAAAATGCACATTGCGTGATGTTTTTTGGAAGCGTGCAAAAAAAGTCCCAAAAATGCACATCCCGTGACATTTTTTGAAAACGTGCATAAAAACATCATGAAAATTCACAATTAAAAAAGTGCAAAAAATGTCACAAAAAACTCATTTTGTGACGTTTTTTGGAAATGTGCATAAAACGTCACATAAATGCACATTCAAAAAACGTGCATAAAACATCACAAAAATGCACATTCTGTGACATTTTTTTGAAACTTGTACAAAATATCTAGAAAATGCACATTCAAAAAATGTGCGTAAAACGTCATGAAAATGCACATTCTGTGACATTTATTAGAAACGTGCATAAAACGTCAAAAAATGCATATTCTGTTACATTTTTTGGAAACGTTCATAAAACGTCACAGAAATGCACAATCAAAAAACATGAATAAAACGTCGCGAAAATGTACATGCTGCGATGATGCTTGGAAATGTGCTTAAAATGTCACAAAAATCCACATTAAAAAAACATGCATAAAACGTCACGAAAATGCACATTTTGCGATGTTTTTTGGAAACGTGCATAAAACCTCACGAAAATGCACGTTCAAAAAACGTGCGTAAAATGTCATGAAAATGCACATTCAAAAAATGTGCATAAAAACGTCATGAAAATGCACATTTTGTGACCTTTTTTGGAAACGTCCATAAAATGTCCCAAAATTGCACAATCAAAAAAACGTGCATAAAACGTCAAAAAATGCACATTCTGTGATGTTTTTTGGAAATGTGCATGCATGAAACGTCACGAAAATGCACATTCTGTGACGTTTTTTGGAAACTTGCGTAAAACGTGATAAAATGCACATTCTGTAACATTTTTTGGAAACGTGCATAAAACGCCACGAAAATGTACATTCAAAAAACGTGCATAAAATGTCACGAAAAGTCACATTCTGTGACATTTATTGGAAACGTCCATAAAACGTCATTAAAATGCGCATTCATAAAATGTGCATAAAGGGTCACGAAAAATGCACATTCTGTGATTTTTTTTGGAAACGTACATAAAACATCACGGAAATGCACATTAAAAAAACATGCATAAAATGTCATGAAAATGCACATTCTACGATATTTTTTGGAATCGGGCATAAAAGGTCACGAAAATGCACATTCAAAAAAGGTGCATAAAGCGTCACGAAAATGCGCATTCTGTGATGTCGGAAACCTGTATAAAATGTCACAAAAATGTACATTTTGTCACATTGTTTGGAAACTTGTGTAAAACGTCACGAAAATGCACATTCTGTGACATTTTTTGGAAACGTGCATAAAACGTCACGAAAATGGGCATTCAAAAAACGTGCATAAAACGTCACCAAAATGCACATTCTGTGACGTTTTTGGAAACGTGCATAAAACATCAGGAGAAGACACATTCAAAAAATGTGCATGAAACATCACGAAAATGCACATTCTGTGATGTTTTTCAGAAACTTGAATAAAACATCACAGAAAAACACATTCTGTGACGTTTTTTTGGAAACATGCATAAAACGTCACGAAATTGCACAGTCAAAAAAGGTGCATACAACGTCACGAAAATGCACATTCTGTGATGTTTTTGGAAACATGCACAAAACGTCACAAAAATGCACATTCTGTGATATTTTTGGAAACCTCCATAAAACGTCACGGAAATGCACATTCAAAAAACATGCATAAAATGTCATAAAAAAGCACATTCTGCGATGTTTTTTGGAAACGTGCATAAAACGTCACGAAAATGCACATTCAAAAAACATGCATAAAGCATCACGAAAATGCACATTCTGTGATGTTTTTGGAAACGTGCAAAAAGCGTCAAAAAATGTACATTTTGTGACATTGTTTGGAAACGTGTGTAAAACGTCGCGAAAATGCACATTCAAAAAACGAGCATAAAACGTCACGAAAATGCACATTCTGCGACAAATTTTGGAAACGTGCATAAAATGTCAGGAAAATGTAAGTTCAAAAAACGTGCATAAAACGTCACAAAAATGCACATTCTGTGATGTTTTTTGGAAACGTGCATGATACTTCAGGAAAATACACATTCAAAAAACGTGCATGAAACGTCATGAAAACGCACATTCTGTGACGTTTTTCAGAAACTTGCATAAAACGTCACAAAAAATGCATATTCTGTGATATTTTTTGGAAACATGCATAAAACGTCAAGAAAATGGACATTCAAGAAATGCGCATAAAATGTCATGAAAAGTCACATTCTGCGATGTTTTTTGGAAATGTGCATAAAACTTCATGAAAATGCACATTCAAAAAATGTGCATAAAGTGTCACGAAAATGCACATTCTGTGATATTTTTGGAAACATGCACAAAACATCACAAAAATGTACATTCTGTGATTTTTTTGGAAACGTTCATAAAATGTTACGGAAATGCACATTTAAAAAACGTGCATAAAATGACACAAAAATGCACATTTTAGAAACGTGCATAAAATGTCACAAAAATGCACATTCTGTGACATTTTTGGGAAACGTGCATAAAATGTCACAAAAATGCATATTCTGCGATATTTTTTTGAAACGTGCATAAAATGTCATTAAGATGCACAATAAAAAAAAGTGCATAAAACATCAGAAAATTGTACATTCTGTGACCTTGGTTTGGATACGTGCATAAAACGCCACGAAAATGCACAACCTGTGATGTTTTTTGGAAACGTGCATAAAACGCCATGAAAATGTACATTGAAAAAAGGTTCATAAATCGTCACAAAAATGCACATTCTCTGATGCTTTTTGGAAATGTGCATAAAACGTCAAAAAAATGGACATTCTGTGACATTGATTGGAAATGTGCATAAAATGTCATGAAATTGCACACTCAAAAAACGTGCATAAAATGTCACGAAAAATGACATTTTGCGAAGTTTTTTAGAAATGTGCATAAAACGTCATGAAAATGCTCATTCAAAAAATGTGCATAAAACATCAAGAAAATGCAAATTTTGTTACGTTCTTTGGAAAAGTGCATAAGACGACACTAAAATGTACTTTCCAAAAAGTGCATAAAACGTCACGAAAATCACATTCTGTGACGTTTTTTGGAAACGTGCGTAAATTGTCATGAAAATGCATATTCAAAAAAGGTGCATGAAACGTCATGAAAATCACAATCTGTGGCCTTTTTTAGAAACGTGCATAAAACGTCACGAAAATCACATTCTGCGACGTTTTTTTGGAAACGTGCATAAAATGTCACAAAAATGCACATTCAAAAAACATGAATAAAATATCACGAAAATGCACATTCTGCAACATTTTCTGGAAACGTGTATAAAACGTCACGAAAATACACATTGAAAAAATGTGCATAAAATGTCACGAAATGTCACATTCTGCGACATTTTTTGGAAATTTGCATAAAACGTCACGAAAATGACATTCAAAATACATGCAGAAAATGTCATGAAAGTGTACATGCTGCGATGTTGTTTGGAAATGTGCATAAAACGTCCCGAAAATGTTCATTCAGAAAATGTTCACAAAATGTCCCGAAAATGCACATTCAAAAAAGTGCATAGAACGTCATGAAAATGCACATTCTGTGACATTTTTTAGAAACGCCCATAAAATGTCACGAAATTGCACATTCAAAAAACGTGCATAAAACGTCACAATAATGCACATTCTGTGATGTTTTTTTGAAACCTACATAAAACGTCGCAAAAATGCACATGCTGCGACATTTTATGGAAACGTGCATAAAATGTCGTTAAAATGCACAATCAAAAAATATGTATAAAACGTCAGAAAAATGCACATTCTGTGACCTTGTTTTGGAAACGTGCATAAAATGTCATGAAAATGCACAATCTGTGACATTTTTTGGAAACGTGCATAAAACGTCATGAAAATGCACATTTAAAAAACGTGCATAAACCATCACAAAAATGCACATTCTATGACATTTTTTGGATACATGCATAAAACATCATTAAAATAGACATTCAAAAAACGTGCATGGAACGTCACGAAAATGCACATTTTGTGTTTTTTTTAAGAAACGTGCATAAAATTTCACAAAATATGCATATTCTGGGACATTTTTGTAAACGTGCATAAAACGTCACGAAAATGCATATTCAAAAAATGTTCATAAAATGTCACGAAAAGTAGCATTCTGTAGCATTTTTTGGAAACTTGCATAAAACGTGATGAAACTGCACAGTCAAAAAATGTGCATAAAGCGCTACGAAAATGCACATTCTGTGATGTTTTTTGGAAACCTGCATAAAACGTCACACAAATGCACATTCTGTGACCTTGTTTGGAAACGTGCATAAAACGTGCCGAAAATGCACATTCAAAAAACGTGCATAAAATGTCACGAAAATTCACATCTATGACATTATTTGGAAACGTGCATAAAACGTCCCGAAAATGCACATTCAAAAAATGTGCATAAATTGTCACAAAAATGCGCATTCTGTGACATTTTTGGAAATGTGCATAAAACGTCACTAAAATGTACTTTCAAGAAAGTGCGTAAAATGTCACGAAAATCACATTCTTTGACGTTTTTTTGGAAATGTGCATAAAATGTCATGAAAATGCACATTCAAAAAAGGTTCATGAAACGTCATGAAAATCACAATCTGTGACGTTTTTTGGAAACGTGCATAAAACGTCACAAAAATCACATTCTGCGACGTTTTTTGAAAACGTGCATAAAACGTCACGAAAATCACCTTCTGCGACGTTTTTTGGAAACGTGCGTAAAATATCACAGAAATGCACATTCAAAAAACATGAATAAAATATCACGAAATTGCACATTCTGAAACATTTTCTGGAAACGTGCATAAAACGTCATGAAAATGCACATTCAAAAAACGTGCATAAAATGTCACGAAAACTCACATTCTGCGACAATTTTTAGAAATTTGCATAGAACGTCACGAAAATGCACATTCAAAATACATGCATAAAGTGTACATGCTGCGACGTTTGGAAATGTGCATAAAACATCCCGAAAATGCTCATTCAAAAAACGTTCGCAAAATGTCACGAAAATGCACATTCAAAAAAGTGCAAAGAATGTCACGAAAATGCACATTCTGTGACATTTTTTGGAAATGCCCATAAAATGTCACAAAATTGCACATTCAAAAAACATGCATAAAACGTCACAACAATGCACATTCTGTAATGTTTTTTTGAAACGTACATAAAATGTCACAAAAATGCACATTCTGTGACATTTTTTGGAAACGTGCATAAAAAGTCGCAAAAATGCACATGCTGCGACATTTTATGGAAATATGAATAAAATGTCGTTAAAATGCACAATAAAAAATTTGCATAAAACGTCGAAAAAATGCACATTCTGTGATCTTGTTTTGGAAACGTGCATAAAACGTCATGAAAATGCACAATCTGTGACATTTTTTGGAAACGTGCGTAAAACGTCTTGAAAATGCACATTTAAAAACCGTGCATAAACCGTGGGAAAAATGCACATTTTGTGACGTTTTTTGGAAACGTGGATAAAACATCATTAAAACAGACATTCAAGAAACGTGCATGAAATGTCACGAAAATGAACATTCTGTGATTTTTTTTAGAAACGTTCATAAAACGTCATAAAATATGCATATTCTGTGACGTTTTTTGTAAACGTGCATAAAAGGCCAAGAAAATGCACATTCAAAAAACGTTTATAAAATGTCATGAAATGTAACATTCTGCAGCATTTTTTAGAAACGTGCATAAAACGTAGCAAAATGCACATGCTGCGACATTTTATGGAAACATGAATAAAATGTCGTTAAAATGCACCATCAAAAAATGT
>JAOTIZ010000003.1:432340-450502 GCA_027123425.1 Erythroxylum panamense
CCTCTTCTAGGCTCTTGGGGTGGGGTTCTAGAGGATTAGGATTTAGTCTGGCTAAGCCGGGATACCTAATGTAAAAAAAAAAAAAAAAAATCCTTGTTACTTGTCAGTGGATGAGCAATCAAATCAATGAGTCTTAAATGGAAATGTCTATGAATCACGTGAAAAATTAAAATAAGGGATATTAATTAATTGCCTATAATCATTATTATTCCATTTTGAGCAATTCAGGCATACCTTTTTATTAAATTGATAAGAGTTTTTTAATTATTTTATTTTATTTGTTTAATTATTTCAAACTACTTTAAAAAAACTTAGTGTAACTTTTTTCATAAATATATAAAACTAATTAAGTTGGCCTTATATAACAGTTCAATTTACTATAGTGAAACAGTCCTTTAATATAGTATCAAAGTCTTTCTGACAAAGTGATTTTGAGTACAAATTCTACCACTTATTTATTATTCAGTACAAGATAGAGTGAGTTTATGCAAGTTTCGAGTCTAAAATTTTTTACTTAAAAAGACGTATTAGTGAATATATAAAACCAATTAAATTAGATAGAGTGAGTTTATGCAAATTTCGAGTCTAAAATTTTTTACTTAAAAAGATGTATTAGTGAATATATAAAATCAACTAAATTAGCTTAATAAAGTAACTTAAACTGTTGCAAAGAAACGGTACCTTATAGATTAAAAGGTTCTTATCTGTAACTTCAAAGATTCAACCAAAGTTGCTTTTGCAACCGTATGTACCTGACTCTCTTATCTCCAAGACTTCCTTGTGACTAAACATGGAAAGTTTAGTACGTCATGTCCTTACCAACTGATCAGTCTGTTTCAATCTTCTAAATCACCATTTTAATGAAGAAGCTTGTCTTCCAATTTTTTTGGTTTTGCTACTTATACACATCACTCATTCTCTTCTCTTCGACAACCCACAAAAACACATGGGAAGTTTAGTAGGTCATGTCCTACCAGGTTTAGCTTTCTTTGTTCTTGGGCTATGGCATCTTTTCAACCATATAAAACTCTTCTCTTTACATCCAAATTCATACCTTTCCTCTCCATGGTTTCCCACCTCAAGAATCAGGTATTTGGAGCTCTTTTTGATCATCATCGGAAGCTCCATCTCCGTCTCGGCGGAGCTCTTCATTGGACCTGCAAAGCACCAACCATTCGACCAGGATGGTACCATTCCATCTTACCACCTTCGCAACTTCGAACACTCCTCAATCTCAATGTCCTTCATCGTCTACGCAGCTTTTGCTATAGTTCTCGACAAGTTTGGCCCTAAAGCTCATTCCTTTCTGAACCTGACTCAACTCCTTGGAGCTATGGCTTTCGGTCAGCAGCTTCTCCTCTTCTATCTCCACTCAACGGACCACCAGGGCATAGAAGGGCATTACCATTTTCTTCTTCAAGTTCTTGTCATAGTGTCATTATTCACCACTCTTATCGGCATTGGACTTCCCGGGAGTTTCTTGGTTAGCTTCGTCAGGTCTGTGAGTATTTTGTTCCAAGGTGTGTGGTTTATGGTGATGGGGTTTATGATATGGACGCCCGAGTTCACGCCTAAGGGTTGCCAGCTTCGATCGGAAGATGGTCACCGAGTGGTTAGATGTGGCAGTGAAGATGCACTGAGTCGGGCTAAATCGCTGATAACCCTCTTGTTTTGCTGGCTTGTTATTGCAGTCACCATTTGTACGGTCACCTTCTACCTAGCTTTGGCTCAGTCGTACGGAAAATATGTTGAGTACTCCTACTCAGCTATAGCGAACCCTAAGGAAATGGAGGTGTTACAAGAGAACTCGAGACCAGATGTTGAATTGCAGAGGAAAGACGGATTCATCGGAGATGATTAAGAGACTTCTGTACGCTAAGGAGATGTATTTATACATTTATGACTAGAAATATGCATTGGTAACAGATGTAGTGCTCAAATTTTATTTAATAGAATTAGACAATAAGCTATTTCTTTCCTTCTCGTACGCTAGGTATGATAATAAGTTTTAGAGTGACCATTTTAACACAATAGCTTAAGCTATTGTGTGAGGCCAACTTAATTGATTTTATATATTTATTAACACACCTTTTTAAGTGAAAGCTCCCTTTGGACTTGAAACTTGTACGTGCTTACTTTACCTTACGCTGAATAATAAATAGGTGGTAAGATTTGAATTCACGACCACTTGATCACAAAGGCGCCAATATCATGTTGAGTGATCATTTTATCACAATAGTTTAAACTGTTATTTGAGGACAATTTAATTAATTGTATATATTCACTAATAATCTCATCTCTTTATGTCGCGGTGTAATATAAGAATCACCCGATCTTTACAAATGACCGAGATGAGTCAGTCTATAATGCCACTACCATACTTAGTTCTTATAACAGCATCTTGGGAACTAACAAATATAGGGGTGGTATCTTTTTAAAGCTACTTACGTTGAATGAAAATAGAAGATCACAAAGGATATCCATAGATATGCCTGTTAGATTATGAGGTATATACCAAAGCATTAACGAGGGGTTCTCAACTTGACTCTACGTGAATGAATTGATAGGACTCATAACTCCTTAATCGACCCATCCAAATCATTGATTCAGAATGTAGTTGGTTCATCATGTATGCAGAATAAATGAATTGCTCTTTTCGTTCTTGCCTTTCCTTCTTTACTGGATGAGCTTTTTGTCAACTACGGGCTCTTACTGATGATACAGTTGGTTCACCGAGGATCTACCTTCCTAATCCATGATGAGTACCAAATGTCATCCAAAAGGTAGTTATCCGTGGTCATCCCTCCTACCCCTCAAAAGATAGAGACTAAGAAGCGAGCGTCTCCATGCCGTGTCTCATGCTTTCGTTCCAGATCCATGGTGACATATACAAGGACTTATTGTTCTGTTTGGATTGGATTGGGTATTTCATAAAGGTGCTTTTTTTTTTTTGATTAAAGGGAAGCTGTCAAAGCAGGTTACAAAACAGAGCGGGGGATGCTAGTCTCCGACATATCCTCCAGAAGGATACGATGGCACCCGGTAGGTGCTACATCATAATAGATTACACAAAATGCATAAAGATCAGCTTGAGTGGCAAACTAGTCAGTACATCTGTTGCCTTTTCGGTAAATATACACATGGATAACAGTCTAGTTGTAAGTAAATAGTTCGTGAATGCCCGCTACAATAGGATTGGTCGCCTACGTGCAGTTGCTCGATGAAGAGAGGAGCTGGTGTACCGCAAATGAATCCATTTCCAGCTCGATGTGGCGGAAGCCCAGGTGTCAGGCGAGATATAAGCCTGTATACACACCCCATAACTCGGTAGACAGCGGAATGTACCATCCGAGATTTTGAGTAAAACCTGCAATCCAAGTGCCATCACTGTCGCGAAGAAGGCCACCTATTGTAGCCATGAATTGGAAGCAGTTGTTGGCTCCGTCGGAACTAGTAATTCACATAACGAGTAAAGCCGGAAGGAAAGACATTTTTTATGTAAGTTGCTTTGAGATTGGGGATGCCTGGAGATACCAAAAAAAATGCTACATTTTATCATCTATTTTGTACCAGCCCTTCTGACAGATTCGAGACCAACGGTCACGTATATAATTTCCCTTCGGCTTTTAATCTCAAGTTAGCACCATTCTAAAGGTTTCATGTTATGTGCTCCCATTCGTTTTGTCATTTGATCCAAAACCTCAGAACCGATTGCTTATGGATCTTGAGATTCATTACTTGTCAAGCTTTCGTGGGCTGGCAAACTTCCAGTAATCCCTTAGCTCCAAAGATAAAATAGTAGAGGTATTGAGCTTGTTATTGCAGTCGTTGTCAGATATAACACAAACTTTAGTTACGGACCAGAATCAACTATGAACTTGTATCAACAAAAAAATACATGTTTTGTTACCCATTGCCGATGAACAAGCTCAAATGTTTTAACAAGCTCTTGAAACTTTTAATCAACCTTTATGAAAATTATATATCCACAAACTTTTATGAAACTTTTAACAAGCTCAAATGTTATCCACAAACTTATTTAAGCAGGTTGGA
This sequence comes from Erythroxylum panamense, assembly GCA_027123425.1. Taxonomy (NCBI): domain Eukaryota; kingdom Viridiplantae; phylum Streptophyta; class Magnoliopsida; order Malpighiales; family Erythroxylaceae; genus Erythroxylum; species Erythroxylum panamense. Next base: position 436,394 of record JAOTIZ010000003.1, read on the forward strand.
GGAGACTTTAAATAACTCTATTTATAATAACTCTACATCATAGGGACGATAAAGGAGTTCAAATCCTGCATAATCTGGTTTGAAGTTCGTAGGATCAATATGAATTTAAGCAAATTTGGATCAAGTCTGAGTTTTAAAAAATAAAATAAAATTCGCACTCATTCTCATGCTTCACAACAAAAGCTCTATCTTCTTTTACATACAAAACTACTCTGTATGCTTTCACACCAACTGAGAGAAGAGAGAGAGAACATCAGCCTAGAAATCCCTGGACCCTGGTCCGCATGTTTGGAGACCCTATTGTCGTGGTCTTAGGTTGAACTCATCTTCGCTGACCACGAAGTTGGTACGTGTAACAAAGGCCAACGCAAATCAAAAATGGTTCCCAGCCATTCGAAAATTTCCACTTTCATTTTCTACGCTTCTTTCTCACCTTTCCTCATGGTTTACTCGCTTTTGCCTAATCTGTGTCCCTTGTTTTAGGCAATGGCGAGTTTGAGTTCTCCATTATCCCTAACTAAACCAGAAACCCCATCACTATTCTTTAAAGGAAGAAAGAGCGGCAGTGGTGTAGTGTCACACCCACCTATCCATTTTAGCAAATCCCCTGTGCATTCTCCTGGATTTTCTCATTCAATTCCAAAGTTTTCAGCTATGAAGTCGAGTAGATTCTTTGTGCGTTCATTTTCAAGTGATTTTTCAACCGATAATCAGAGTGACATTAAGCAAAATACACCCAACACTGCAGACTACGAACCAGGAGTCAAAAGCAGGTATTTTTCTTAGTGGTTCATCGATAAAGATCCTGAATCTGCTTTTCTTAGTCAAAAGCAAAATCCTGGAGACAGATTGTCTACCCCCCTTTTTCTCTTTCTTTCTTTCTCTATGCCTCTATGCTTCTTTTGTCTTCTCAAAAGCATCTCAACCTACAAAGTTAAGAGCTTCCTAAACCAGATGCTGACATCCCACTTTTAAAAGGAGTGATTGCCATTGCGTTAGTAGTCTTTTAGACTTTGAAATTTCTAGGTCAAGTTGTACGTGGTTGGTAATTTCGATGAGATTGCGATGTATTTCCTGGAAAGAATTGGAGAGTGAGGGACCTAGACTGAAATTCCAGGCCCACTGCAATAAAAAGTGAGGATTATATTAATTTCATTGCTAGTAATTTCTTGTTTTCACACAACCTTTTACAATCCTAAGTCAGGGCCACCTTTTTCAAGTGAGGAAATTTCCTACAGACGAGGGGAAGAAGACCTTGTATGGACTTAACTTGGAGGGCAACTTGAGGATGTATTATATATATCAATCATACAACAATACAACCTCACTAAACACAGCTATCGAACTTTTCAACTTGCTTTCTTTGTTGTTGTTTGAGATCAAAATTTTCCGTCCAAGGAGCAAAGAATTATGGCTGCAGCGCTCATAGGAGGAGCATTCCTTTCTGCTTCCCTTCAAGTGTTGTTTGATCGGCTTGCTTCTCAGAAGGTTATAGACTTTTTCAACGGAAGGAATCTTAACAATAAGCTGCTGGAGAAGTTGAAGATAATGATGATATCTGTTGAAGGAGTTCTTGATGATGCTGAGGAGAAGCAGATTACCCGTCCAGCTGTGAGGAAATGGCTTGATGAGCTCAAAGATGCTTTTTACCAAGCTGATGACTTGTTGGATGAGATTGCTTATGCAGCTCTGGGCTCGGAGATGGATGCTGGACCTCAGACCAGCATAGATAGAGTTCGGAAGTTTTTTTCCTCCCAGGATCCACTTGAGAAGGAGATAGAATCAAAGTTGGTGGAGATACTTGAAAAACTCGAATATTTAGTTAATCAGAAGAATGCCCTGGGTCTAAAAGAGGGTATTGGAGAAAAGCCATTATCCCAGAAGATACCAACCACTTCTGTGATGGATGAATCTGGTGTTTATGGCAGGGAAGAAGATAAAGAAGTCATAGTTCAGCTGCTGCTATCGGATGATGCCAACTGCAATAACCTAGGCCTTATTCCCATAATCGGCATGGGTGGGATTGGAAAGACCACTCTTGCTCAATTTGTGTACAACGATAGCAGAGTAAAGGAGCAGTTTGGCTTCAAAGCATGGATCTCTGTTTCAGAAGAATTTGATGTTTTGAAGGTAACCAGGGACATTCTCAATGGGGTCACTTCAACAATACACGACATTAACACCCTCGATCATTTTCAAGTTGCATTGAAGAATCAATTGGCGGACAAAAAATTTCTATTGGTTTTTGACGATGTTTGGAACGACCATTATGATCATTGGGATATTTTGCTAAAGCCTTTAAAGACTGGGGCAAAAGGAAGTAAGATCATAATCACAACCCGCCTTCAAAGTGTGGCATCAGTTATGGGAGTCGTTCAAACTCATCATGTAAAGGAGTTATCAGATGAAGAGTGTTGGCTCTTATTTTCCAAACATGCATTTGATGGGAGGAGGTCTAGTGCAAATCCAAACTTAGAAAAGATTGGCAGAGAAATAGTGAGAAAATGCAATGGCTTGCCTTTGGCAGCAAAATCATTAGGGGGTCTCCTGCGTTCCAAACGCAAACCTGAAGAATGGGAGAGAGTTTTGAAGAATGATATTTGGAATTTACCTAGAGACAACATTCTTCCAGCTTTAAGATTGAGCTACCATTTTCTTCCATCTCCTTTGAAGCAATGCTTTGCATATTGTGCGATATTTCCCAAGGGGTATGTGTTTAGAAAGGAGGAATTGGTACTCTTATGGATGGGAGAGGGGTTTCTAGGCCAAGCAGGATTCAGCATGGAGAGGGAAGTCATTGGTGAGGAGTATTTCGATGATCTTCTGTCAAGGTCTTTTTTTAATCCAAACAAGGATGTTTGGTTTAGGCCAGGCTTCAGTATGCATGATCTCATCAATGACTTGGCTAGATCTGTGACTGGAGAATTTTGTTTCAGATTGGATGACGATGATAATGATTCGTGCAAGGTCACACCAAGGACACGACATCTGTCTTATGTTCTAAGAAAGAATTTGCTGCCCAGCAATTCAAAAGGCATTAACAATGCTCCACTTCTGCGCACTTTCGTACCTGTTCACTTCTCAACATCACGGAAATACCGTGACATTGATGAGAAGGTAATTCATGATACACTTCGAAAACTTGTGCACTTACGAGTATTGTCACTTTCTTGGTATGATAGCCTATTAAAGATAGATGATTCAATCAGTAATTTAAAGCATCTTCGACACTTGGATCTCTCTAGAACATCAATCAAAATCTTACCTGAATCTTTATGTAGTTTGTATCATTTGGAAATTTTATTGTTGGTGGGATGTTACAAACTCGTTGAGTTACCACTACACTTGGGAAATTTGGCCAACTTGTGTATTCTTGATATTGAGTGGACTTATTTGCAAAAGACGCCACCACATATGGGTAAATTAATGAAGCTCCAAAAGTTGAGTTATTTTATGATTGGGAAAGAAAGTGGGTATAGTATTCAAGAGTTGGGGAATCTACACCATCTGAGAGGTGGTCTTGTTATTAGAAATCTTGAAAATGTTATGCAAGTGGAAGAAGCTTTAAGGGCCAACATCAAAGGTAAGATACATCTTAAGAAGTTGGAATTGAATTGGAAGGGTGAAGTTGATGATTCACTGCATGCTAGACGTCTATTGGAGCAATTGGAACCTCATGAAAATGTGGAAACTCTTACAATTAGTGGGTACGGAGGCACAAGATTTCCGGATTGCATTGATGGAGGATCTGGTTTGTTCAGAGTAGTAACCTTAAAGCTTGATGGTTGTAGACATGTTTGCCAACTACCACCACTTGGGCAGCTAGTGCACCTGAAAAAACTCTCAATTACAGATTTTCCAGAAATTGTGTCGATTGGTCCTGAGTTTTATGGTAGATGTACATCCATCAAGAAGCCATTTCAATGCCTTGAGGTTTTAAGGTTTGCAAACATGCCCCAATGGCAGGAATGGGTTATGTGTGGAAATGTAGAGGAAGATTTCCATCTCCTTCAAGAGCTCTACATGATCAATTGTCCTGCATTCAAACATTCTCTGCCTCAACACCTTCCGTCATTGACGAAACTCAAGATCAGGATGTGTGAGAGACTTATGGCTTCACTCCCAAGAGTTCCAAGGATTCTCAAAGTGAAATTGGATGATGTGACTTTACGCGATGGCTATTGGCTTTCAACTTTTAGATCCCAAAGTCCTCTGCTTGAAAGAATAGAGCAACTGGATTGTGGTCTGTTCAATAATTTACAAGTAGTTAGAATTGAACAGTGTGATTTCTTGAAGTGTTTTTGTTTAGAGCCCTTCTCCAACTTGAAGCATCTACATATTGAGGATTGTCCCAACTTTGAGACGATTAATGGAAACTATATATCTCTCATCTCCTTGGGAATCAAACAGTGTCCGAATTTCGTATCATTTCCTAAAGTAGGACTAAAAACTCCTAATTTGAAAACACTTTGGTTAATGGATTGCTCAAATTTGAAATTCTTGCCAGAGTTTATACATTCCCTACTTTATTCCCTTGAGGAGTTGGTCATTAAGAATTGCCCGAAGCTTGAGTCATTTCCAGAAGGAGGTTTACCCTCAAAGCTACGATTACTTGAAATTGTTGGTTGCACTAAACTCATAAATGGACGCAATCAGTGGAATTTGTATTGTTTTGCCTCTCTTTTGCGCTTCGAGATAGGTGGCTACAGACATGTGGAATGCTTCCCTGAGGAGTCACTACTTCCACCCACACTTACCTCTCTTGAAATCACGGATTTTCCAAATCTAAAATCTCTGCAATACAAGGGGTATCAGCACCTCACTTCTCTTCAAAGTTTGACTATTGACAATTGTCCTGAGCTTCAGTTGTTGCCAGAAGAGGGTCTCCCCTCCTCCCTCACCTCCCTTAAGATATGGGATTTGCAGAACTTAGAATATGTTGTCAATCTCAAGATTCAACAATTCGCTAATCTCAAGGAGTTATCAATTAGCAACTGTCCTAAGTTGAAATCTGTGCCAGAAGAGGGGCTACCTTCCACAATTACCTCTCTTACAATCCGGGATTTTACTGATTTGGAATCTCTCAACTCCAATGGACTTCTAAATCTCACTTCTTTGAAAGAACTGAGCATAGAAAACTGCCCTAAGCTTCATTCCTTGCCTGAAGGGGGCCTGCCCTCCTCCCTTTCTTATCTGTTTATCCGGCATTGTGATTTACTGGAAAAAAGGTGCCAACAGAAGAAGGGTGAAGATTGGCCCAAGATTTCTCACATCTCTGATATTTATATTTCTGAATGTTATTAAATTGCAGTGTTTGTATGGTTCTATCATTTTTATTGTCTTGCTCAATAAGATCCAAAACTTCTCTTGCGCCTTGTTTGCTTTATCCTAACTCTTGGTAATCAGAAATGGACAAGCCGATTGATATATTAGGAATTAGGCCGTCATGATTATCCAATGCTTGTGTAGTAATCAGGACATAGATTAGCAACAAAGCAGCAAAATACCTAGTCTAGAGAGCTTAATTTTGTTGGCCAACTCCAATAAACATGGGCATTATAAAACGTTACGATTTAAAATTACAAGATAAATTTTAAGTAAATGTTGCAATCAATTTTACGAGCCCTCTTCGGAGGAAGTTGAAGAAATGTTGTCCAACACATTTGGGAATTTCTGAGGCAACTTAAACAAAGGCTCCAAAGAAGAAGAACCTTGAAATGCCAAACTCAATGAATAACCGAGAGCACGAGCTACCGGAACAGCAACCGCATTTCCAACTTGGATATACCTATAATAAACATTTCCGAGAATTAATAATTTAAAATGTTTTTGCCGAAGAGTTTAGTGAATAATATATGTAGTTATATATTTGTACCTTTCTTTTATTGGACCAAATAGTTTATAGTAATCCGGAAAACCTTGTAGTCTTGCATTTTCACGAATTGACAGAACACGATCTTGTGTAGGATGTAGAATGGCCTGCAGAGTAACAAAAATTAAGCAACGCGAGATGACTGTTGAACCGATGAAACCAAATCAATTCAATGATTGAAACATCATAATTGTTAAATTATGTTTAAATAATATTATTCTATCTTTAACAATTAAAAATATTTATGTTAAATAAAATTCATTCACTAACTCATTTTCAATCTAAAATTCAATCAATTAATTTATCATCAAATTAAACTTAACATGTTGTCTTTAATTATTAAAAACTAATCAAGCTAATAATCAGGTGCTAAAACAGAAATGGATGCTAGAAACCTGATTATGGGGTTCAGCTCTGGTCACCACGGTTGGCACTGTCTCATCCCACCAAAGTCGAGCAAATGGTCTAGCACAAAATAAATGAGAATATATAGTAAGACAAATGAAACTAAAATGGAGCAACCATTGTAAAGAAAACACTAATTCCACCTACTTTGACGAGGAACCATTCACAAAACTCATTGCATAATCAGGAACCTGCGGATTTAAGAATCTTAAAAGTAAGTATGGCAGAAATAAGCAATTTTTAGTACGCTTTATGAAGATAAAAGGCAATTTCTATGTTACCAAAGGCTTTCCAGAATCCAGAAAAACCCTCTTGACCTCAGGATCCCATTCAACCTTGTTATCTGGTCGCACACGAACACCAGGCAAATCTCTGAAGTTCGCGCCCTAAATTCAGCATAATTATACATTTAATTAAGACATACATTTTCAGTAACAAATTGTTTAAGCAACTCTTCAGACTATAACGTACTTTCTTCTTTGGTATCCGGCAAACACGTTGGTAGTCATCATTGTTCAACTCAAGCGGACGATGATCATAGAGCATAGAACATGACTTCCCTACCACTTTAGAGCCCAAAATTTCTGCAAAAGCAAAATTCAAAACTTAATTCAAATTCAAATCCAAGTCAAACTTAATTCATTTACTTCACCTTAAAATAAACCAATTTTGTCAAACCAATAGTCCATCTTAACTAAATCTGAACTTTTCTATTATACCTAAATAATATATCTTAATATGCCAAGAAATGTTGCCAATAGAATCCTAACCTATCACATTCTACACAAAAAGTTACTTACCATCTTTTCTCAATCTTATCAGCCGTTGAAATTCCGTTTGAGGACCTTTACCATATGGCATTTCATCTCGATGTTCATTGTTCTCAATCTGATCGCAACACAAACATGTATAAAACAGGCTTAAGATGGTGAAACCCAAGAAAAGATAAGTTAAAAATCTAAGTCAACATACACTTGGGAGATCAGATATTGCATCCTCTAACAGAAGCTTTCTCTCCAATTCAACATTTGAACCCTCGTCAAACGCAACAGTGTGACCCTAAAAGATCCAAAGGGATAGGTACAACCAAAATCAATATACCAAAGAGAGCAGGAAACCTTTGACATTCTCATCTAATTATCAGACGTCAAATCATTAAGCACATAAATACATATTAACTTGTGGCATTTTTAATTTGTTTTCAACATACCTCAAATTCCACCGGTACAACACCTCTGACAATGACATCATGTGGTGGAAGTGGGTATTGAGGCAATTTCTGCAAGAATGGTAAGATCAAACAAGAACCAAATGAAACGGAAGAACCCAGGAATAGAAGCCAAGTTACCTCTGTGGCTTGTGCACCCCATAAAAAAGCACGCATTCTAAACTGAGGAAGGCCGTAAGCCCCAGCTGCCATCATGCCAAGCCGAGTTTGATAATTCATTTCAATTAGTCGACCCAATGCATATCGCCCCAAAAACCCACCAGCAAACTTCAAGATATCTACAACATTCTCCATCAACACAAACTTGGGTTTAAGGTAATTCACAATGTCCATAAAAACTATCAGCTGCTTATTCTTCTCGTCTTCAAGAGGATTGTTTATGTTCCTAAAACGATTGAACCCACTAATGCCTTGACATGGAGGTCCACCACAAATCACATCAACATCACCCTACAAAATACATTAAGAAAAGGCAATTAACAACACATGTAAGTAGAAATATGTTGAGGAAATCCAAGCTAAACTTACCGGCAATGGCAGAATCCTTGACTTGTATCCGTTTTTGACGAACTCCTCCATGGCCTCACGACAGTTACTGGTCAAAAGGTATTGTTCGTAAAACACGAATTTCAAAAACCAAAGATAGAACACCAATAAGAAAGAATCAACTTATAATGCTGTTTGGTTGCCTTACCCCAAGCCCTGAATCGGTTCCCAAGATTCATAATCTGGTCCATAGTTTTTCCATTTCACCTATACAGAACAATTAAAGAGTAAAACCAACGCACTTGAATATTTAGGGAAATAGGGAAAAAGAAAAGAACAATTCAATCACAGCTAGTACATAAGTATCATTTCACTGTTGGTGAGTACAACTTGGAGACAGTAGATGGCAGAAACAAGGCCATGAATGCCAAACATAATATAAATATAGGCTTTTGCTAACATCAATAGCCAAAGCCTTCGTATTGTAAATTGACTGTTGTTAACTATAAACTTTTATACCTTGAAGTGCAGTCCTGGTTCATCTTTCTCCTTTGGATCACCATAGCAAATTTGAATTATCTTTTCAACTTCAAAAATCTCGTCATCATCCTCGTCTTCATCATCTTGATCTTGTTCATTTTCATCGCTATCTTCAGTGTCAAAAGGATATGCCTCCAGCTTCCTCTCTCCACTGCTAACAAGGCAAAACCTCGTGCAGAGTTTTTCCCACTCTTTCAACAATGATAAAAAATCTTCTGCAGATTCATTCCTCACCTGATGTTTATTGGTATTTATTCTAAATATTAGCATATAAGAAGTTGAAATTAGAAGAAGTAATTTTTATAGGTGAAAAGGCTACCTCAGTCTCAGGGTGGTTGAAACTAAGGCTTTCACAGGCAAATTTGTTCAAATCAACGGCCCATCTCTACAAGTTATAAAGTAATCAGTGAACCACGAACCACAAACTAATTGCTCAAATTGCAGATTTCAGAAAAGACAAACACATACAGTGACGAGATTGAGACCCGACATGTTGGCGCCCAAGCATAGGCCCGTTGACATAGCACCACAACCAGAATATAAATCTAACAATGATGCCTCTGACTTGTTCTTACTATTTTGGCATACTTCAGCATCATCAGAGCAAACCATGTTGACATCACTATCACTTGAAATCGTAGATAAGCTCCCACTGCTAGCTTTTCTGTTATCTGTAATTTTAAACAAAGCCCAGTTGGGTAAATGATGCAGATTGCATGGTAAACACAACTTAGCTCGACAAAATGGATTGAAAAGAATGCTAACCTGGAGGTAAGTTAACAAAAGTGGAGTAAGGAAGCAAATATTGCATATCACAATAGTAGTTGCATGAATGAATCGCCTTCTTCTTTTTCTCCAAATCCTCCTATCAATGCAAACTTACAATATTAATCATTGCATATAGATATCATCAACTGCATGGGTTCTTTCTTTTGTCTCTTTAGGTTGTGGAAGAGAGAGACACGTGTATAGAGAAGGATAGTAGGGCATACATTCAGTGACAGTCTCACAATTTTCAATTTCTCTAGAAGACAATCTAATGGGTTGTCATTCTGGATCTCTGAAAAGAACACTCGTTTCTTTTCCAAAGGATAAGCATCCTTAATAACCTGGCGAATTGGGGGGAAAAGGGAGGGAGAGAGAACAAAACCATGAGAAAAAATAACAAAAAATAAAACAAAAAGAGGGTAAAATAAAATAAAAAATCACTCCTTCAAAAACTTACAGTATCTTTAGCCCTATAATACCATTGAGCAGTAAAATAGAGTGTCGCATCAACCGCTTCAAACAATTCTACAATTCTACAAATATAACTATCCTCTTCATCCTCGGCCTAAAAACACAAAACAAAAGACTTATGTCATATCAAGACATTAACTAACTGTTTTGCATCTGTGGATGATTTGACGTAAATTAGATAGAATAAAAAGAGAACTAGCCTTGACATGAGCGTCATCATACAGATTATAAATAATGTGTCCATCAACCTCAGCCTGCAAGTAGTGACACTTTGCTGAAATGATCTCATCCGAATCATCTTTACTGTATACAAATCAACAACAACATATTTACTGAAATGCAAAAGAATAAAAAAAAATGAAACAGTAGTAGTAAAATATCTAAAGCAAGAACATCAAGCCTACCTATCTGAGCTTTTAGAGGAAGCTTGTTGCTTCTTCCCCTAACGAAAAACACAGGCAATCTCACTCGTAAGATAAAAATCTAAATTGAAAATACAGCTAAAAATAACCGGAAAAAATCTTGAGCTTAATTAACATGAAATCGGCAAGTAAGCACCTTAGATTGGTAGCGATTAGGCCAGCGACGTCTAGCCTCATCCTCCGGCACCGGATTGCCGACGAATCTAGGATCCGGCGAGGCTGCCTCCTTCTCCAGCTTAACAACTTCTCTCTTCAACTTCTTAGAAGAAGAAGACGAAGTAGGAGAAGCAGTAGAAGGCTTGGTCTTGTTATTCCTCTTGCCGGCCATGTGCATTAGCTGAGGTGAGCGGCTGGGGAATCGGGAGGAGAAGGCAGAGGAAAAATGAAGAGTTTATTTGGAGGGTTTTTATTCTCTCTGACTTGGGTGTGTGTTTGGGCGGGAAAAGCTAAATTTTCAGAATTTTGAACGTGGTCCGCCGACGCGCGAACGTTGGAATTTGGGGAACAGTAACTGTTTCGTTTCCTCATTTGGGCTTAATTTTGGGCTATTCATGATATTGGGCTTTGTTAGAAGATACAGGAAAAAATTCTTAAAAAGCGTAGAATTCATAAAATTTTCTTATAATTTAAGGAATTAAAAAAAACTCCTCAATTAAGATCCCTACTTCGAAGGAAACTTATTTAAAACTACCTATGTGACGGGTCGAGTTATTAACATGAGAGGGGTCTAAAAACATGGTGGTCCCAGTTATAATTCAGAACAACTTGTGTATATATTTTAGGAAAAAAAAACGGGACATCAAAATAGGTGATAAAGTCTCCCAAAAATGTAAACATAAAGGTATTATTTCAAAATTTTTGCCTAAACAAGATATGTCTTATTTGCAAGATGGAAGACATATCGATATCGTTTTCAACTTATTAAAAATATCTTTACAAATGAATAATTTATTAGAAAATTACTTTTCTTAAATTTTAATTTTAAAAAAATACGTAATATAAACATTAAACAAAAGCATATCACATGTTATTAGTACGATAATTCAATTCTATTTTTAAGCTTGACTTAAATTAATAATTAAAGGAATTGTAATAAATTATTTGTTCATGCCTTGTTTAATTATTTTGATTCCAATTTAAAAGTTGTATTGAATTGTTACATAAATAACATTTAATTATTCTACGTATAATATTTTTATTAAATGTATTCGATGTTATTATTTATTCGAAATATAAAATAAAGAATTTTTTAAAAAACTGAAAACTAAAAACAGTTTTCAAGAATTTTAAAAATTAGAGGATTTTTTCCAGAATTCTTAAGCTGTATAGAAGTTATATGTCTTTTACTCTTTTTGAAATTTTCTTCTAATTTTATATACTTTTCCAAACATAAAATACTTAGAGCCGTTTGGTTACACTCCAATTATTTATTTTTTAAACTGATTGGATATTTTAATTGGTTAATCATTTATTTTTTTAACTGATTGGATATTTTAACTGGTTGACTCTTCAAACAGTTGATAAAGTTATTTTGATAACAGTTTTTTCGTCAATTGATTGAAGATAAACCACTAATATAGGAGCGTTTTTTTTTGCATAAAGGGAAAAGGAAACATCAAAAACTAAATGAGTATGAAGGAAACTGATCTCCGACATATCCTCTGATAGGAGATTATGGCACCCTGAGGTTGGTACATCATAATAAGTGACGCCTATGTCGTCCTGACGTGCTGGGTCGGCGAGCCAGTCCGCGCATCTGTTGCTCTCTCAGTATATATGGCAATGAACAACATACCAGTTCCGGTTGAGGAGTTCCCGGATACCCATGACAAGAGGGTTGTCCGACTAAGAGCGGGACGTCACAGAGGACAGGAGCTGGTGTACCCCCAGCGAGTCCACTTTCAGCTCAATCCGACGGAAGCCCAATCGCCAAGCTAAGGAAAGACCTGTGTATACGGCCCAGAGTTTCGCTGACTGCGCTGAGCACCACCCTATGAGCTGGGAGAACCTACCTTGCCAACTACCATCACTATCGCGGAGAAGGCCTCCAGCTGAAGCCGTGCGCTGTGTAGGATTACAGGCCCCATCCGTGTTGAGTTTGACCCATCCGACCTGTGGTCGACTCCAACTGATCTGTTGAACCCGGCATGGGCGAGAAACACTGTGGCCTAGTCTGTGCCGGTTGACTACCTGTTGAACCTGCTCTACAAAAGACAAGATGAGAAAGAAGGGTGAGGTAGGACGAACAAAAGTAGAATCAAAAATAGATTTATTCCTCCAGGTCCAAAGGAACCAGCAGGTCAATCCAAAAAGTAGGGCCCACTCCTGGCCATACACGCGTTGACACTGTAGTAGGTTGGTATGCAGCCAAGCACGGGTGGGTAGAACAAATGCAGACGAGGTAACGATGTCCGACGGAAAAATGTCCCGCACTTGGCGAGCGAGCGAACAGTTGCGAATAGCATGTAGTGATGATTCTTCGTGGTAGCAGTGGGGATAGGTACTGTCTGCGGTGAGATGACGTCGCATCCTTTGTTGATTACTAAGCAAGCGATCCTTCGCTAGTAACCATAAAAAGGAGCGCACCCGCTGTAGCCTCGACCACTGCCAAATGGCCCTCCACACCCCATGCGGAGTCTCCGTCGTGGGACCCTTTTGCAGGGCTTATGCAGAAACAACTGTAAAGTGCCCATGATCAGTGGCGTCCCAGACGATCCTGTCAACACCCTGGAGAGGGGAAGGAGGAAACATGCCAGCTATAGAGTGGCAAATGAAAGGGGAGAGGAATCCCCTTAAGGCAGCCAGGTTTCATTGTCCCGTGGGATCCACATAGTGTCGAACGTTGTGGGTAAGCAGGTGGTCAGGGATGGGCTGAGTAGAAAGGGAAAGGAAAGGGCCAACTCCCGTGACCCAAGAGTCAAGCCAGAACCGTGTCGACATACCATTTCCGATCTGTCGTTGCCTTCCATGAATAACGAGATGCCAAGTCGCCGCAATACTCCGCCACACCATCGAACCCCCCGAGGAGTTGAGGGAGGACGGAATGCAGTGAGCATCAAAACCATATTTTTCAGAGAGTACCTGAACCCATAAGGCATGAGGATTGTCTATCAAGGTCCAGCTGAGTTTAGCCAGGAAGGCGTCGTTCATCTCCCGAATCCTCCGGAAGCCCAAACCCCCATGAGACTTGGGCTGACAAATCTCCTCCCAGCTAACCAAGGGAATCTTATTACCATCGTGTGACGAGCCCCACAAAAATCGTCGCATAGCTTGTTCAAGAGCATCACACAAGCCACGTGATAACCGAACTGTCTGCATCGTGTAGCTCGGGATGGCTGCAATGACCGATTGCACCAAGGTGACCCGGCCAGCAAAAGACAAAATGGAGGGGGCCCATCCCGACAAACGGCAGTGAATTGTATCTAAAATGTACTGATAAGTGCGCTTACTGACCCGCTGGTGCAGGAGGGGAATCCCCAGGTACCGCCCTAGGTCGGTAGTCCGAGGGAACGCGAGCGCACAACTTAAGGCTCGGCTAGTCGAAATGGGGACGTTCTTGGAGAAGTAGCAACGCGACTTCTCCGTGTTCACACGTTGGCCCGAAGCGGTGCAGAACAAGTCCAATACACCCCGAACCACGTGAACTTGGTCAATAGAAGCCTCCGAAAACAGGATGAGATCGTCGGCAAAGAATAAGTAGGATAAAGGGGGCCCGTGCCTACTCAAGCGAACCGGACGCCAACTACCTGAGGACACCGCATGGGAAATCGCGTGACCGAGCCGTTCCATACACAGCACAAAAAGATACGGGAAAAGAGGGTCTCCTTGGTGAAGACCCCGAGAAGGCTGAAAGGCCTCGCTAAGCTCTCCTTGCCAATTCACTTGAAAGGACACCGTAGTAATGCATTTCATGATGA
>JAOTIZ010000003.1:467587-490989 GCA_027123425.1 Erythroxylum panamense
TTTAAAATACCAAAAACAAGTCCTTTGCATTTATTTTCATTCGTTGAAATTTTTAGCGGTAATTGTTAAAATCAACCACATTTTATAATTTAGTTTGCAGTGCATCTAGTAACTTAGGAATTTAATTTCATTTTTGGTTCCTCAAGAGAACGACCCGAGGTTCCGCTGTACGCAATCCTTGGTTAAATTTTTGAAGTAACTCCAAGGCGACAATCGGACGAAAAAAGGTTATTTCATCCACAATAGATATGGGTCAATAAAAAGGCACTTGGTCACAACAAAGTAATAACAAAAAATGAGTCTCATGTGCATTGCATTTATAATTGATAGGTATATTTTAAATGATCAAAATGATCTGTTTGACTGCTCTAAATGTGATATATAAAGTAAGTGATATGTAATGCTACATGATAAATGAAACAGTGTGAATTATGTGATTGTATGTGCTAATGTGTTATATGAATTGAGTGAACCATCAAAGATGGTTAACTTATTGAGTTTGCAAAACGTACCAAAATTGCAACGTTGACATTTTAGATTCTAAAGAGGATACTAGTAACAGATAAACTTTAGAAAAAGTATAATTTTTGTACCTTTAAATCAACGAAATGGCTCAAAGATGGGCCAGTTGAGACTGAAAAATCTAGATAGAATTTTTGTATAATATCTCATATACGTAGCATATTTTGTATATAAAGATGTAAACTTTAATTAGTTTTTAATAGTGTACATATATGGATGATGTTATTAAGCTACAATGTACATATTCGGTTTTAAGAAATGAAATGAGGAATTTAGTTTTTTAAATTGTGTGATATTTATGTCTTAAATGATGATGCAATGATTAAGTTTGTGAGGTGACTGCTATATCATCCCACCTTTGTGGGATACGTACTTTGATATCACTAAAGATGTCGGGTACGTGTCTTGTGATAGTGGGATGCTGTACTTCCCCTGCTACAGTGGCGACTTGCTCTCCCCTTGCTACAATGACTGCCAACACCCAACACAACGAAACATAACACTCTTTTACCATAGGTCTGAAATAAAGCAGAGAACATAATAGACATACCATATTAAAAAAGCCAGCAGTCTCCAAATTGCCGAATTTGACAAAATTGTAGTTGAAACCTCTATAATTTCCCATTTATACACAAGCGAACAAAACTAAGCAAACACCAGACGAATAACACGAGAAGAAAAATGATAATAAGAGATATATAGAGGGAGAGATGGTAATAAGCAATATAGTGGTTGTGACGGTAGCTAACATGTTAGAGAATCTATGTTAGTACATACCCTTTAATCATGAGCGTCTCACCGGTGTCTAAGTCCTTTAGCTCCTCGTCTACTTCCCTCTCCGCCAACTCGACCGCCAATAAACAACGCGAGAAGAAGAAAAAGTGGTAGAATATGAAGAACGAAAAGAGAAGTATGAAAATAATAAGCTTGTGGACCGTAATAGATATCTATGTGTGATAAGCTCTGGACCATAACAAATGAGTATTGAAAAGGGCTTAAGTTTAGAGAAAATAATTTGTATTAAGAAAAATATTGAGAGGATAAATCTGCTGTGATAGAATAAGGGTAAACGACACATGTATCACATAGGAAATTCAACCTAATGTTGGAGAAAGATTCCCGCGATGGATGCCCGAATCGTATGATTGTCGTATCCTCAGGGTTGCTCAGTGAAGACTCTTAGCGCGATTAGCGACAAAAAGAGCGGGTCTTTACAAAGTGTAAGGTACTGGCAGATCTAGTTAAACATCAGGTATGTCTAGTTTTTACTTATTAACTTATTTATTCTGTTAATCTGCATCATTATTTTCCTGTCATATTTGCATGTAGGTTTATTGGAAACAACCTCTTTATTATGTAAGGGTAAGATTGCGTACTATTAGACCTCTTCAAATTCTGTTTTACTATATAATTTCAGACTGAGTGTGATGATAATAATGATGGTTAAAAGTATATTAAGTAGTATATATTTATTATTTTATATTTCTTCCTTAGATTTTTGGATTGAAAATTTCTTATTTCCAACTCCTTGGCCAAACAGGACTAAGCTCGTCTTCTCTCTCTCTCGACCTTTTTTGTTCTTATCATTACAGAGAAGTATCGAACAATCTTCAATTCCGTTCCCTTTCTTTCTTCGTTTTACTTCCTGAACCCTAACCCTAAATTACCCAATTTCAAATAAATCGTTTCACAATTCGTCTTTCTTGAAGCCAGTTAACCCCGGAATCGCACTCATTTCTGTTCTATTTTTTCTCCGAAATTTGTCTTCTTGGAGGCAACAGACCTGCTAAGTTTCATTATAATGATAAGCACCGGTTCCCTCATAGGCTTCTTCTTGATTTCAAGGAACCAGGTTCATGGGCTTGAGCGATGCCTGAGCTTCGCAGAGGTGCACGGAGAGGGCGCACGTCGAAGAAATTAGCGCCGCAGAACCGGCAGCTGGGGAGTTACGTGAAGACACGTGCTGCCGTTGTTGGACTGTCGCCGGAGAGGCCGAGGCCGAGGACGAGATTAGAAACAAGAAGATTGAAGGAGAGAGAAGAGGGTGGTGGTTGTGATAAGAACGATAAAAGGGTGGTTTTGATTTCAGAGCGAGAAGAAGGAGAAGAGAGTAGTGGCACTTTGGGTTTGGAAGGTAAAGTAGAAAAAAAGAAAACTTTTTATTTGGGTATCGGTGGTAAAAAGGAAGAAGAGGATAAGAAGGTTGTTGAAATGGGTGATCATAGCGGTGGTATAAGTGCTAACAAAGCTCCTGGCCAAGAAGAAGAGGGTAGTACTGCGCCTTTCCCTGAGACGGTATATACCTGTGTTATTTGATGATATTCTCTCTTCTTTTTTTCTCTAATACTTCTTTTGTTCTGTGAAATTCTTTTTCACGTCACTAGAATTCCAATTTGTTTTGTGCATAACCATTGTCTTCATTTCATTTTTTTCTGGTGCAAATATGAGATTTTCACAGCATGGAAGCAAGTTTTAGGAGTGGTCCTGCGGGATTCACCATGGCTTTGTTGGAACTTATGGATGTTGGCTTGCTTTTAGTTTTTATTCGCTCATTTGTTTTGCTTTATAGTTCCCTCCTCAAATTTATTTTGGGTATAGGCGAACTGTGATCTATATTGGGGTTCAGTTACAAGAAGATGGCTCTTTTTGGGGGACTGAGGAGGTGAATGTTTTTCAGTCAGAATTTGTGGAACTTATTTGCCTGCTAAATATTGTTTCCTACCAGTGGAGTTTTAGTTGTGTGATAGTCATTGTGGAATTGTTATTACATGGAGCTGTCCCAATGCATCAATTAGATGACCACACACGGCCTTAGGTTAGCCAAATCATTCCAAACTTAGTGGAAATCACTGGTTGATGTGGTGAGATAACGTTTAAGGGTTCCATTTATGCTGAAAATGGTATCGCATTTAGGGTTTTGGTGTTAGTATCATGAATAGCAGACGTGGCAGGATCCAATCGGTAATCATTTGTTGCGGCAGTTAACCTTCCCTTTTTGTGGTTTGCTGGAAGCTTTTTCATTGATCTTGAGGAGACGATCTATTTATTGGATATAACATGAATCTGGGCAAATATGTTAGCGAGTGTTCAGAATATGTACAAAAAGAATCATCCTTTTGTAGTATGTTTTCTGGTGGGTTGTTCTTGTGAATGTATTGGTTTGTGCGGACTTGTAAATGTTTATCTTGTATAACAATTTGCTGCATTTCAAGTATGTTGGTTGATCTTATGGCATGTTGTGCCTCTAGTATTGCTTATGTTCTTTTTTTATAAATTTATAGAAAATTTGTTTTTGGTTTTTCCAAGGTTCAAGTGGGAGGATCGCCTCTGTATAAGATAGATAGGAAGTTGGGTAAAGGTGGGTTTGGTCAGGTCTTTGTTGGACGTCGCGTTTCTGCCGGAAATGACCGGCCTATGAGTTCTGGAGCTTTGGAGGTAAAGTTAGTTGGACTGCATTCCTAGATATTTAATCTTTGTCATGCTATATGTTTATCACTCTTTCACATACTTGTGCTTCTTTAGGTAGCTCTGAAATTTGAGCATAGAAACAGCAAAGGTTGCAATTATGGCCCTCCCTATGAATGGCAGGTGTACAGGTAAGTGCTTTTGTTTTACTTGTATCTTGTATAGACAATTCTTGTATGGAGATTCCTTTTTTTTTTAAAATTTGGGATTTCAATTTAATTAATTAACCTTACACTTTCATTTCTCAGTGCTCTTGGTGGTAGCCATGGGGTGCCTAGGGTACACTATAAAGGAAGGCAAGGAGATTACTATGTCATGGTATGAGTTATTGACTTGGTTCTTTTACATTTTGCTTATAACTTGTCCATTGTCCTAATATTTATGCTTTTCAGGTTATGGACATGCTTGGGCCAAGTCTTTGGGATGTATGGAATACCTCTGGCCAGGCGTGAGTAAATGTGCACTAATATCTGTTTGTACACCCCTGAATGATGCTAAAGTGATATACTTTTATGTTTCTGTATATTTGCTGTTAAATTAGCTTGCCATGGAAAATGAGTTCAAATTTTATGCTGAGATTGTCAAGTTGTTTTGTATCTCTGTTTCTTTTCTATAATTTTAAATCTCTTGTTATGATTTCTTGTGTGTCGTTCATGTTTATCTCCTTTTGGAATACAGAATGTCTACAGAAATGGTGGCTTGTATTGCAGTGGAGTCATTGTCAATCCTAGAGAAGATGCATGCAAGAGGGTATGCAATCAGAATGCTTTTTCTCTATGATAGTTTAGTCTCGGGGAACTTTAGAAATTGAAACATTCAATTCTAGCTTCAATGATGATTCTTTTCATTTTTGCTACTGATTTTCTTCATTTTTTGTTGTTGTGATTTTAGATATGTGCATGGGGATGTAAAGCCAGAGAACTTTTTACTTGGCCAACCGGCTACACCGCAGGAAAAGAAGTTATTTCTTGTTGATCTCGGATTAGGTGACTGCATTCAAATTAATTCCTGGTGCATTTCCTGTGCCATGAGTTACGCTTTTTTGCCTCATGGCTATTTATTGTTGCAGCAACAAAGTGGAAAGACAGTGGCAATGGACAGCATGTTGAATATGATCAACGTCCTGATATGTTCAGGTGAGAATGGTAGTCAATGCCCTTGTGGGCAATTGTCCAATTTAACTCCTTGAAGAATATCCATGATTCCTTTCCTATTCAATATCTGTAGGGGAACTGTTCGATATGCCAGTGTTCATGCTCATTTAGGAAGGACTGCAAGTAGGAGAGATGACCTAGAATCTCTGGCATATACACTTATCTTTCTGAATCGAGGCAGATTGCCATGGCAAGGCTATCAGGTGCCAATTTCTTTTATATGTTTAAGACTTTATGTAACATGCAGACATGTACCAATTTTGTAGAGCATCCTCATGGATTTCTTTTTCGATAGAATAATGTGTTAATGTCTTTGTGTCTTTCCTTTTTCTTTCTTGATGACCTCAGGGAGATAACAAATCCTTCCTAGTTTGCAAAAAGAAGATGGCGACATCTCCAGAAATGTTATGCTGCTTTTGTCCGCCGCCTCTTAAACAGTTTCTTGAAATTGTGGTGAATATGAAGTTTGATGAGGAGCCAAACTATTCCAAGCTAATTTCTTTATTTGAAGGCTTGATTCCACCAAATCCGGCTATAAGACCAATAAACACTGAGGGTGCTCAGAAGGTAATTTCATCAGTGATCTGTGCGATATTTCTTTGTACCATTCCTTATGGGCTTCAATAACTATTTACTCAACTGGCAGATTATCTGTCAAGTTGGTCAAAAACGTGCTAGGTTGAATATTGAAGAAGATGATGATAGTCAATCGAAGAAGAAAGTTCGTCTTGGAGTTCCTGCTACTCAATGGATTTCCATTTACAATGCTAGGCTGCCAATGAAACAGAGGTATAGTTATGTTCTGATGCATAATCTCACACTTGCCCTAGAAAACTAATCACATATACTTAATTTGTAATAAGCACTGCATCTAAGAGTTGCTTATCAAAAAACTATCCATTATCTTCCGGGAGTTGCAATTTGGTTGCTCTGCTGGATTATTCCTTTTCTGTAATAGGAAAAGGAAGGTAATTTGTTAGGTTTGTATGGGATCCATGCATTCCATCTTTCATGTTTTAGTCTTAGTCATGGTGATATGGGTTTCAATTTAGTGTCAACTTGATAATTTGTGGAAAAGGTGACTCAAAAGCAGCTTGGATCATGATCGAACTTTTCTTGTCTTGTTTTCTGAGATTTTTTGCCTTCCTAATTTTTCGAGTCTGGTATATAATTCAGCACCTTTTACTTCTCATTTCTTCTTACCTGTTCTTAGGTAAAAGTGTTGCTGCATTTGTTTGTTCTTCAGAGTGTAAGGAATGAATCATCTGTTTTTATATTTTAATTTTATGGTGCACTTTTGTGTCTTTTAGGTACCATTATAATGTTGCTGATGGAAGGTTGGCGCAACATGTGGATAGGGGAGTTAAAGATGGGTTGCTTATAAGTTGTGTGGCTTCTTGTTCAAATCTTTGGGCATTAATTATGGATGCTGGAACTGGTTTTACACAACAAGTTTTTGAATTATCTCCATTGTTCTTACACAAGGTGAATCTTTGCTGCACATGATATGTATAGATTTTCATTCTAATCACACTAATTACATCTTAGTAAGAAATTATTGTCCAATGTTATAGGAATGGATTATGGAGCAGTGGGAGAAGAACTTCTATATCAGTTCTATTGCTGGTGCAAACAATGGCAGCTCCCTTGTAGTGATGTCCAAAGGTGTGCTAAAATTACAAAATCAAATTTCCATAATGTATAAATTCGTCATGCACAAGAGAATCAAGAGTTTGTTATAGTGACTATATTTCATATGCTGATTGTTTAGTATTTTGTTTACCTTGAAGTTGTCGTTTTGCATTAACAAGTGTTGATTTTGTCCAGCTTAACCTCTGGA
This sequence comes from Erythroxylum panamense, assembly GCA_027123425.1. Taxonomy (NCBI): domain Eukaryota; kingdom Viridiplantae; phylum Streptophyta; class Magnoliopsida; order Malpighiales; family Erythroxylaceae; genus Erythroxylum; species Erythroxylum panamense. The sequence continues at coordinate 474,569 of JAOTIZ010000003.1, forward strand.
GAAAATTAGGGTGAATACATAATTTGTGTTAACTTGTGCAGGTACTCAGTACACTCAACAGTCATACAAGGTCAGTGACTCCTTTCCGTTTAAGTGGATAAATAAGAAGTGGAAGGAAGGATTTCATGTGACGTCAATGGCCACTGCTGGAACTCGATGGGGTATTGTCATGTCTCGAAATGCTGGCTTTAGTGACCAGGTCAATACTCTTCACCTTGAATTTCATAAACTGTTGATTTATAGTCTACAGAATTACATTATTGGTTCTTGCCGACCTTTTCTATATCAAAATTTGCAGTTATTGAGGCCTTCCTCACGGAAGATATGACAAGGATGCTGTCATTTGTGTTTAATTCTTGTTCAATGATTATTTCTCTGTGTCTCTTGCCTAATCACTTACTCTTTACCTATTTGTCATTGAACTTAATAGGTGGTGGAACTTGATTTTCTATATCCAAGTGAGGGAATTCACAGGAGGTGGGACAATGGCTACAGAATTACATCTACCGCTGCAACATTTGATCAAGCTGCCCTTATCTTGAGTGTCCCCAGACGCAAACCAGGAGATGAAACTCAGGAAACTTTGCGGACTTCTCAATTTCCCAGCACACATGTTAAGGTACATATGAAGTGCAAGAATTGATATAATATATGTGCTACAGTAATACCTTCAAAGTTGGCGCATTGAAGTTTTGGATGAATATGATCCCCACTAGTTAAGAGAAAGACCTTGGGCACAATATCAAACCAAATACTATAATTCCTCAGGTTTTGGGGGCCTTGTGTGGGTACCCCGCTGACAAATTTTGGGGAAAATGTGTTTTTGGGTCTAATTTCTCAAGTATATGATTGGTGTATCTCTGTGTTATGTAGCTTCATTAATGCCTATTCCTCCCATCTCACTCTGTAATGGGTCGTTGTACCAATCTAGGAAGCACTCTAAGATCTGGATTTGCCTCTATATGCAGGATAAATGGGCGAAGAACCTCTATCTTGCTTGTCTGTGCTATGGGCGGACTGTTTCTTGAAATGCATTCTGTAGTAGCAGGGAAATTTCTGCTAGAAGAAAGAAAATAACAAATGGAGTGATTTGTAGCTTTCTACCCTGCCTATTCCTGCATGTCTATCAAGATTTCTGTAATTTGTATAATTGTTATAGGAGCTCTACTCTGGAGTACTGGAGAGCTTTATTGTTCCAACAACTCTTCATATTCGAAGATGTAATTTTATGTCATAGACTTGAATTTTAATTTGCATGTTACGTATTGCCATTGCACTTTCCTGATTGTTTGAAGGTGAAGCATGAGTTAATCTTGCATGATATTTCAAGTATGAAAAGAAAACAAAGCTTTACACAGTTGCTGACACTTGAATATAATCTGGAGATAATAGGATCAAGTGTTTCTCTTCAAATTGGAAAAGAGCAACTGTTGCTCTGTTTGCTCGCATAGCATAAACACTCTACAGACCTCATGCCTGGTTGGACTTGAAGAGAAGGAACTTCATACACCAAATGGTGCCTCAGATGAACTAAAACCACATAGGAAGAAAGAAATTCTATCATCTGCAAAACCCGGAAAGAGAAAATCCAGTGCTTTCTTATAAGCGCAGATGATTGCAGTAGACAAGAATAACATTCAGTAGAACTACAGAAAAATCTCCAGGAATCAAGGTTGACTGTTTGGAAGCCTGCTGAGAACAGAGTGCTCTGGTTTGTGTTCACATTCAAAGTCGAGATGAACAAATGCCCTTTCAACTTCAGGGAGTTTCTCAATCTTGATCTGCAAGGTCTCCCCAATGGTGTGTGCTTCCTTTAGTGGCAACTCTTCTGGTAGTTCAATGTCAACCTGCAAAAGCAAGAAGAGTGAGAAATTACGTGACTTATCAGCTTAGTCATAACTAATGCATATCTGTTCGAGTTGGATAAAGATCCATAGTTGTATGAGTTTTGAAGGATGCAAGGTCAAGCTAATGACTATAATTTAACACGTTCGGTAGTTAGATTGAAATTGTTGTGTAGTTAGATTAGTAGCCTACTTCCCTTCGAATGATACTGTCGAAATAGTAAAATGGCCATGAAAATGCATTGGTGAAGCTTTATGCAGAAACAAGCATCAGACTGAAATTAAAAGAATTTTCTTGAAATTAAAAGAAACTACATAGGCGTATGCTAGTTCTTAATACTCAAAGCAATGGAGGAATTGAACAATAACCAACCTCTACAAAATAAAGAACACCAAAGGTGTAAGCACGGACAGTGTCCACACGTTTGACTCGAGGGTGCCTTATGACAAGATATGTTAGTTTCTGCAATACTTCAGGAGGTGCTGATTGCCCAATAAGCGAAACTGTATCAGAAAACACATGTTAAAGGGATTACACATCAAATTCAGGAACAACTTAGAACCTTAATCATTTCGATTGGTTCCTCTTAATAACAATCTGGTAACAGAAGAAGTACCAGCATTTTCCATGACTGTCCCAGACCAATTTGTGATTGTATAAACCGCAAGGATGATAGCTCCAGCAGGATCAATCCACCAGTAAAATTTATCACCAAGAACAGCAGCAACTAATCCTACTATGTTCGTTATGACGTCAAAATAGTGATCCTGGACATGAGCATTATCTTATAAAACTGATGATGATGATGAGCTAAACGCAGATGCAACTTGTTAAGAGATTAGAGTCGGAAACCTTCGCATAAGCACGGACTATTTTGTTTCCCGAGCTTTTACAGTAAATCCACAGTCCAAGTTTTACAACAGTAGCAGTAATCATGATTACATACAACCACAGCAATTGATTGGCAGACATCTTTGCAGTAGGTTCATCTTTTATTAATTCCTCAGCTGCCTGAATCAATATCTGGAAACCTGCAGAATAAGATCATAGTGGTATTTAAAATCCATGCTTAAAAGGTCACAATTCTTGGAAATGGAAGATACAGCAGGAATAATAAGCAACATCGTACCAAGGGTAGCCATCACGGCAGCAAAAATGATTATTCCTACTGGTTGCACCCTCAATTTTCCAATAGGATATTTGTAGATATTGATGTTTTTCATTGATAAGTGAGTGAACCAGAGTATACCACCAGCCATGAGATCAAGTAAAGAATCCAAGGTTGATGCAGCAATTGCTATGGATCCACTCTTTATCGTAGCATAGATCTGCATATACGGAAATTCTCGACATGTGAGCATCATTGCAGTAATGTTTACTCACCAAGAACTGATACGTACTAGTGAGTGTGATTAATGCAGATTTCTTCACCCATATTCTTCTGTTTACCAAATGGTTGTCACTTCGTAAATGCTTTATCAAGAAGTATGGCAAATGCACTCTAGGTTTCTGTTTTCTTCAATATTAACCAACTAAAGATCCAATAAAAAGAAGAGGAATTTCATAGGATTTCAAGTACTTGTGAGGCTGATATACCCTTTTGACAATTGAGTTGCAGAGAAAACAAACGTTATCTTGTTCATACTGCAATCACATGATGTAATACACCTGCAGTCGAATTCTCGGCAAAAAGTTGCTCGACGCATCTAGAACCATAGGAATTCACAGGCAACCATATTTTACCTTAAAAGCCAAGAGCAGAATATTGGCATAATTAGAGATCTTCATTGCTCTTTCAGCTTGTATTTGTTCTTCGTCATGTTCGTCAGTAATAGAGTGAGTTTCCACCAAAGCATCAACTTCCTCAAAGGATTTCAATGTATCAAATTGCCTTTCATAATATTTCCTTTCATCTACCAAAAATGTAATTGAAGAAAGTGTCAGAACTGAACAATGTAAGAGACGCGTTAGAAAAACTCATGTCTAAGCAAGTGAAAATTAAATACCACGAAAACATTCGTTTACAAAGGCAATTAACTCCAGAATTACGAAAAAGAAACCAATTTTAGATTCTCTATGTCCCTAATGAGACAAAGAAACTCTTATATCTGTCCCCCCTTTGATTCCTGAGAAAACATTAAAGAATCAATGTCTTCTTCACAAGACAAAACATCCCAAACCAGAAAAATGGATCCTTGTCTCTGTCTCAAACAACAACAAGAACAATAGAATGCACTCCTCACTTTCCTTTAACCAACCAACAACATCCCACCATAAAGAGATGAAAAAGGGACAAACCTGAACTGAGTTCCTTGGTTTTAGAGAAATCAACGTGAAAAGAAGAAGACTCCATGTCAATGGTTGAGCGAACCTTATCAGGCAACCTCGCCAAGAACTCGCTCCTCAAGCTGTTCACAGAGTAGTCTTTGTTCAGTTTCGCGCTCCGTCGTCGTTCATTGCCAAGCAACGGCGTTTTTGCGCTGGCCACCGTCTCACCCTCCATCTCCAATCACCCAATTCCCAACTTTTCAACAACACCTCCTCTCTGTCTCTGTCTCTATCTCTTTCTCTGTTGTATGCAATTATATACACGTAAATAGGAGAAAGTAGACAGACGTAAAGACAGAGTAACCATTCGACATAATTAAAAACTACCATGAAAACTTTTGTCCTCTCCTAAATCGAGTTATGTTTTTTTTTTCGCATTTAAAGGTAAAGGTTAGTTATGTATTCAACACATAAAGTATCCATCGTGAAGAGTTCTACTTAGACGGCATGTTTATATTTTAGTAAAGAACGAATAATGGAAAACAATTAATTAAAGTAGCTCAATAAAAAATCTGGATCAATGGGCTGAAGTTCGATGAAAGAAATAGATTATGGTCAATATTAGTCGGACCTATATTAAGTTTACGATGAAAAAGCTCGATATAAAAGTTATATATATATAGGGTTAATGTCTCTTGCTTAAGTAAATTGTGAATGTTCAGATTTTCTGACCTATTAAGAAATTCATTTGTTAAGAAAGTTGCAGAAAGATGGTGATGACATTTTAGTAATCAATTTTCGTAAAGGTCTTCATAAAAACATGTTCATTTTGATTTCGAAAAGTTCAGTTGAAGATATGGAAGCGAAATGAGGTATTTCTTGTGGTTCTTTGTTTTGTCCCTTTCATGTTCTTAGTCGTGTAATTGAGGGTCGTGTTACATACTACAGTTAGAGGGTATGTTTATATTTGAGCAAAGAACGAATTTTTATAGTAAATTTTGAATTTTTAAGTGAATTTGATTATCAACAATCATGCATGCTAAATGATAATTTCATATATTTGAGCAAAGAATGAATTTTTATGAGAATTTGATTATTAACAATCATGCATGCATGTTAAATGATAATTTCCTTTCTTGGTTTTCCTTTCTCGAAGCAAAGTGACAAAGATCTGGCTTCAGGTGATTTAAGTTTTCCATATTCTGTCATGCCTGACTTTGTCTCTTTTTATTTTCTGTTTTGTTATGAAAAGTTAATCAGCCTTCATTTGTAGACTACATTAACTTGCTAATTGTGTTATTGCTTCCATTGTTTCAATCTTTTTTAGTCCCTTTCCTTGTAGTGTGGTGCAGCTCCATCTTCACAAGTTCTCTCTCATCTACTCTGACCGTACATGTTGAATGGTAGGTTAGCAACACTTGACCGTTAAAGCAGAGACTTAAAGAAGATAAGAGGGTTATGGTGGAGATTGAAGATTGCTAAAGTCAAGTTAAATTTGATAAAAACACATGGAAGATCAAGGAAGGGCCAGTCAGTGAAAGCTACAGTGGAAAAGAAAGGAAAGTATTAACTGTTACTTTCTCTGCTCAGGGACATAGAAAACCTCAAACTGCAGCAAGCATTTTGTTTCACTGCTTAGGATGGCAACATTTGTGATTTACCTCCCTCATACAATGTCGGGCCGGAGTGTGGGGGTGTCTAGAGTGAGCGTTCCACCTTTTGAGTCCAAGGATGGCAACATTTGATCTAATCATCCTGTCACTTTTGACCAAAACAGGAAAGCTTTCCCTAGATACTACCATTTTCAGGTCTAAATATCTGAGGTCTAAGATCTAAGGTGTTATAATATAGTTGGAGATTGCTGTAACCTGCATTTTCAGAATATCTGTTTCCATATCTTTTATTTATCAAGAGACCGCCTAACATGGTAAACAATGCGTACCTAAATCCCATATGCAAATGATTGACTATTGAAATAAAGAAATGAACATGTCATGTTTGCATCCTAATTATGGATTTGTTTATTCAAAACAACATTTATGCTATTTTTCTGAATTTTCTAATGTCAGGCATCCCAATCATTAAAACTATTACTTCTGTCATCCTGCCTGCAACGAAAGATAATTGTATTAGGTAAGTACATCATCAAATGGAAAGGCAAATTTGTCTTGATAGCATTTACTGTTAATCATGCTTAATGAGTATGATTCAGACTAATGACAAAGAAGCTGACATATTCTCTTTTTTTTTTTTTCCACAGTGTATTTTAAGAGGATCTCAATTATGGGAAGAGACCTTTAAACCATCCACTCTCAGACTAATCCTTGCTCGAGTCGGATAGGTCACTTGCGGGAGGCAAAGCTCTGACTCCAAATTTTAAACTGCTGCATACATGAAGACGGTTCAAATCTGTGATCTCACTTAAGCCAAAAGAGTCCCTTATCAACTCACCTACGCCATGAGGTTTGACATATTCTCTTTCATTTCAATAATCTAAGTGCTTAAAAGGTCATAAAAACCGAACTATCCATGCTTGTCAAAGAAACCGAACTATCCATGCTTTTAACATATCATAATTAAGTTAATGATACAAAAAGGCCAAACCAACAATAAATTTTTAAGGATTCATGCATGTGAAGCTGGAATCTTTAGCTAAGAGCTCCATTCTTTCTAATAAATGTTTTTGTCTCGTTGCTTTTCATGGAACGGAACATGTGAATGATCTGAATTTTTACTCGGATGAATTGCAGGTGGCAGCAAATTGTGGGTGCAGCAGTCTAGTTATGGGAATATAGCTATTCATTTCTTGCAGTACATTATTGTATAAAATGTCAGGACCAGAATGTTGTTTGTCCTGTTACTGTAACCAGATGGTTATCCCAGCTGATGGAGGGACCTGTGTTCCATGTTGATGCATGTTCAGTGAACAGTTGAATAGAGTGTCAGGACTCAGGAGCTAAAATATATAATACCCAAAAAAATTTCAATTTTATGAATATTATTTTTTATATCGTGTATAGTATATTCCGAAGTGAATAGTAATATTAGGGACTCAAACAGTATTTTATTTTATTTGACATCGAATAATATTATTCAAGAATAGCTCGATGATCAAATTAGAACTCAAAACAAGTTCGTTTTGAAGGTTTGATCAATAGTTGACCAGTTGTCAAAATTTACCCAAAAAAGAGTGAAAATTAAATATGAAAATATTAATAAAAATAAATAATATTAATTAAGACTTTAATGTGAAGTTGATATTTTTCTTATAGATATTTTGATCGAGAAGAGAACAAAATAGATTAAAAGTTAAAGTTAATTTTGGATCTTAAAAAAAAAGGAAAAAAAGTTATTAACGGACCACGTAACATTAATTGTCACCTAGGGATCTCTTCTTCACAAAAGATAGTTGAGAACAAGCCTCCTCCTTTTTTCTCCATTTTTTTTATTTTCTTTCATTTTTAAGCCAACTTTCTTTATTTTAAGTTTTAACCCCAAATCACCTATTAAATACTAAATTATCAACCTATGGTCCTAAACTCACCATATCAACAAAAAGTTTGGGAAAAGATAAGAAAAGATATACGAATGTTCTTGATCAATAGTAACAAAAAATTTATAAGGTAAGTTAATGAAGTTTTGATTATTTTTCAGTACATGATTTTAGTGTAGCTCTAAAATGATTTTAGTATAGCTGCAGGCATTGATGAATAAAATGCATGAAATTAAATGTTTATGCAATATTATAAAGATAAAGAAAAGGAATTGAAGAAGAGAGGGTAAGAAAAAGAGTAATAAAAAATTGTCGGTGAAATTGAAGTTGATGGAAGCTTGATTTGAAGAATTGGACATCAATTTGGTATGTGTTCTTGTAATTCTATTTTTTCCTAAAAATTGTGTATTATGTAATTTATGATTATTGAGATAAAATTGGGGGTTTATAAAATTGTTGTTAAAAATATTTAATTGGATATTAAATGAAGTAATATATGTGATTAATTGAGATTTTGAACTGATAATTTGCATTTTCACCAGTTGGCGTATGTTATGTTTGAATTGAGAAACTTGATATACATGTTATTTTTGACTAATTGGTGAGATGAATATGTCTTAAATGTTGTATGAATTAAATTAAAACTAATAACGGAAGAAAAAATGACATTAAGGAGTGAAATTTGCTTTGGTTGAATATGAAATAGCTTAAATTGGCTATTATGAGTGTTTATTATTAATTTTCAATGAAATTTAATTAGATTTGCTCATAGTAAAATAGATAGGAATTAGACGAATGTGATAAGATTGACATGCTAATTAGGGAGTTAGCATTACTTTGTCATGATATGAGTTACTGGACTGTATGGCTCCGAGAGCTTAATTCTAGCGTAAGACATTTAATTTGAGTTATGAATTGTATAGTTCTGAGAGCTCAGTTCCAAAGTTTATAAAAAAATGGACTGTATGGTTCCGAGAAATATATATATAACTTGTGTTATGAACTGTATGACTCTAAGAGCTCAATTCTAAATTATATGAAAAAATGGACCATATGGTTCCGGACCTGGTCTTGTATTTTTAAATCCCACTTATCTGGCTCAGTGATACAATTCCGATGAATTTTACTTTGAAACAATATATATAGATATGAATTATTAAAATAGATAGTATTTCATAATTTGATTTTTAATGTCTATTTATGCTTAGAAATAAATAAAGATATTCATATTTGAAAAAATATTATATATTATGCATGCTATGGTTGAATAAATTGAATTGAATGAAAAATAGAATTTCTTGAACACTAGTAGTGTAGATTTTCTTTCATCGCGCAAGTTTTGAAGAGAACTAGAAGAATGCTATAATGGATATACTACAAGACAAAAATCACATACAGGATCTTGAAAGATTTGGAGGTAGATGCATTACAAAATCTTACTTTGTTTTTGACTATGATATGTACATATAAAGAACTGAAGGATCTTATATTATATATGAATTTTATGTATGAAATATGATTTAAATAAGTTAAAATGTGTTGAAGGATGAGTAAATTATTTTGTGAAAGAGTTTTATATAAAGATGGATAGTTGAATAATGTGTATGAGAAGTGTATTGAAATTTCTTATAAGAGATTTTAAGTAACTATAAAGGAAATTCTGTCAAACTTTTTGTTAATTAAATAGTAATTGCTAGAATAATGAGATTTTAAAATAGAAAATGTTGTAGTTCAAAACATTCCGTGTTTAAGAATATGGTAACACTTGGGATTCTGATTCCATTATGGGGCAGGAGGGGTTACATAAAAAACCTCCGGGTGCCATCATCTTCTTGTATTTTAATGGAAAGCATTTCTTATCATTTGTGAGCACCAGTACAGTATAGGATTGGGCCTGACAGAACATCAACCACCAAAAATGGAATTTTATCTGCTGAAAATTGAAATTGATGGGACCAAGAATGGAAACCTTTTATCCTTATTAAGTGATATTTGTTTTCAATAATCCATTATGAACATCATTACCTTTCCTTTGAAGACAGCAGTAGGTTGCCTACCTGCACCAGGAAATGAGGTCTGCATTGAGCTATGAGCATGGAGGAACCCAAAAACTTGGATGCAAAAAGTAACTAACGTGTTTTGAAGTGAAAGAAGATGATCATATTACCCTAACAAGGATACAAAGTCTATCGGAGAAATTTTGGGATAAATATTCATTTCATGCACGAAACAAGTACTTCAGTCCCTTCGAATGCTAGTGGCTTCTTTCCCAGCAGAAGCAGAAGATCAACCCCAGCCATACAGGAAGCAGAACTTTCTCAAGAATTGCAGACTGTAATTTATCGGATTCTTAAACCAATGCTCGTTTATCCTTTTCGGGCGTAATCATCCTCCCTTTTGTATGTGAGAACAGTGTGCATCATTCACTTCATGATTTGATGCAGTGTAGATTTCTAATCGGTAGCTTGGAGCCTTTGCATACAGTTCCTTTGCTCTTCAAAATCACACTGGTATACTTTTCAGTCTCAGTAATTAGTGAATCCTTATGTTAGTCTCCATTGTTTGTATTTTTCTTCTTCCACTAATTTACAACTTCGGCAGCAATTTAGTCCTGCATCTGTCTGATAATAATTGTTAAGCAGGTGCAGCTTCTCTTTTCCGACTACTCTTCTTTTCCTTTTCGCTTTGTCCCTGTGATTTATTTAAAACTTGATCCGCTTGGGAGACAATTTTTGAGACCGTAAATCCTGCGACTTCAAAATTCTGCGACCTGTCAGGAATCAAAGAATTACGACAAACAACATCTACTCCTTCATATGTCCAAACACCCAAGACTGCTTCCCCTTTGAGGCCAACAGCAAACCAACCAAGACCACGAGCAGCAAGATCTCTGGAACTCGAATCCCAAGTGTCGCCGGAGACACGGAACTCCTGCCTCACCCATTTTCCAAGCTCTTGAACTCGTTTCTCTCCAACAGGTGGCTGAAGCAAAGATCAAGAGAAGAAAAAAAAATCACAATTTACTCTTAAGGCTTGAATCTTCAACAGAAAATATAACTATAAGAACCATTGGATCATGCCTCAGGTTTACTTCAGGAAGGCTTATAGGCACTAGAACTGGAATGCGCCTCTAATTTTGGGATCGCTCGCCGTATAGGCACAGATTATCCACATGCCCAGATTGAATATAAAATGCTTCAACTATTTTGCAAGAGCAAAGAATATGCAAAGAGTATAATATGATGCTAAAGTTATAATGGACAAGTATAGAGATTCCTCGTAATGCCAGGGAGCAGTCCTTGTGTATAATTTACGTACCAAGACAACTTATACCTGTAATTGACGACCAAAATGCTCTTCCGGCATAGTGCTTGCCCTTTCTGTTTTCCCCATATGCAATGGAACATGTGCAGAGGCCCATACTGTGATATAAACAGAATCCACCGACAGTTCTTCAACATCTAGCCTCATCAATCCACCAATATGAACTGAATGACCTGCCTGTCAAGAGCATATTAAATGCATATAAAGCCATTATCAGTGTGATGTTCTTCAGGATAAAGAATGCATATATTACTTCTTCAAGTTTCTATCATCTCACAAGCTATTTGAGAATTTCAAAGTCTCTTGAATTATGATACTAATCAAGTTAAGTGAAGCTGAAACCAACCTTGATTCTATACGTTCTGGGTTTCACCTCCTTACCAATATGAACAAGCTTCTGTTCATCCCTCGTTAGCCTAGTAGTTATCTGATGTGGATTCAACAGCCCTGGGGTGTCAAACAACTTCGCATTCCCCGGAAGAACACCCTCCAATCTGACAATACCCAACGTAGTCCCAGGCACGGGGGCTTCTGTTAGATGGCTAATCTTTCCTTCACTTCCACTAACACACTTCCCCAGTGCATTTATCAGTGTACTCTTCCCTGCATTCTGAGTCCCCACAACCCAGACATTCCCTCTAGGCCCTGCCAATTCAACCACATCTTCAACCAAATCCTTCAATCCCCAGTCTCTCACTGCACTCACAAAATGCACCTTCTTAATACTAGTAGCACCACCTTCCCTTGCTCTTTGCCTGATCCAATGTTCGAATCGAGTTGGGGACAGAGATGTTGGCAACAAGTCAATCTTAGTCACTACAAGAACTATTCTAGGCACATTCCCTGACTTCCCCTGTTTCCAAGCTTTGTAATTCTCCTCAATTGCTTCTGTCACTAATTTCACCACTCCTTTAGGAAATGACCCATCAAAGTCCACTGCATCAACCACCAAAAGAACCACCGACCGGGCTCCACCAGTCGATACCAAACGCCTGCCCACTGTGTGATAGAAATCAAACTCAGGCAACAAATTCTCCGAGTTTGGATCTTTCACTCTTCCATAGTGCCTCAAAGAGTGACATCGTGCGCACACTACAGGCTTTTCTGGACGATGAGAGGAACCAGAGTCAGAATCAGGATTTTCAACTTCGACCGTTAGCCCCTTTTTCACAGAATCAGAGAATTCAGACTCAAAAGAAACAGGTACAAGATGCGAACTTGCCTTGTAATTTGGGTCCTTAACAGAAGGTTTGGTGAAGAACCCAGGAAGCTTTGGATTGGAGTCTTGCATGTGGACCCCGCAACCAGGACAGACCGCGGTGGCCAGAGTTCCATCGGTGTAATTGCCGTCACGGGTCAGAGTAAAACACGGAGAAGAAACCAAAGGTGGCTGCTGTTTGGAGGGTGGCAGGTTAGGTTTTGCAGAGAAATAGCAAATGAAGAAAAACAGTGACGGATTTTTTGCTGGGATTTGAAAATGGTAACGAGTACAGATAGCTCGGGATGAAGAAGACAAAGATTGGTTCTTCGTTAAGGAGCGATGGGTAAAGAGAGAAAGGAGGGTCTTGAGCTTTGTTGATCTTGAAGACCAAAGGGTTTTGGCGCCGATCATCTCTAGCCTTCACCTTACCTTGTATGATCTTGACAAGTCTTCTTCTTCTCGCAGGTGATAAATTAGGGTTTAGAGATATAGGGTTTTACGTTGTATTAAGAGATTAAAGTTGGTTTTCAGAGAGGGAAGTTAAATGGCGCCGTTTTGCCCAAGATTGGCCCTTTGTTGTGACTCATTCAGATTGTTTCTAAGTTCCTCTGGCGTGTGGTCAATTAGCAACATCTACATGTCAAAGTGACGGTTTTGAAAGCATTCACACACACACTTATATATATATCATCATTTGAGGCTGTAGAGAGTTCACTACCTGATGTTCTGATCAAGGTGGCCATGTTCAAGCTTTGGTTTATCTCATTCTTTCCAACTCAGCAAACACCATCAGCATTAGCTGGATTCTGGCTGCCCTATCTGACATTCCTGCCGGCGAGCCTTCACCGTCACCGTCGATAAGGGGTTCAACTTCAAGGTCATCATCTATCCAGGATTGTCCTGTATTTGATGATTAAAAGTCCTAAAGTATCGGTCTCCTTTGCTTTTTTTCTCTCGGACAATTTTGTCCTACTCTATAATGGCCAACTATTAATTATATTTTAGGTTTTTAAATAATTTATTGATTAAATTACATAATTTGATATAAACAATGATAATAAAATGGCTTAATAAATAATGTAAACTAATGAGTCAAAGTTTGGGAGAAAAATAGATCCTAATTAGTGGATCAGATCCATATCGAGCTTGTGATGGAGAAGCCTGATATGGAAACTATATATAAAGGTTAAGATCTCCTTCAATTGCTTATATAATTCATAAGCATACGGATCCTTTGACCAATTAAGAGGGCTTATGTCTTAAGAAAACTGAAGAAAGACATTAATTGAATGTCGATGATTGCATTCCATGAAGGTCCCGAGAAATTGAAACTCGTTTTGGCCTCTTCGAAACAACGAATGGAACTAGAATCAGATATTCCATATTTTCTTTATTTTTTAACTCTTTTATGAACAATTTGGGACACGTAATAAGGTCTATCATACATGTTACACGTGGTATCAAAGCAGTTACGTGAGTGGATTATCAGATACAACTATAACGAAGGAGTTTATGGATAGCATTTCCCAGAGATACAAGGTGTCTTCTCATGCAAAGCAGAGCACCTTGATTGAGGAACTATTCTCCATGAGGTATACGGGAGAAGGAGGCTCCATGAGGTATACGGGAGAAGGAGGTGTTCAAAAGTATATTATTAGGATGGTACGCCTTCAAACTAGACTGAAGGCACTTGATGTACCAATTTCTGATAATCTCATAGTGCATTAGACACTAAATACTCTCCCTGGAGAGTTTGAGACGTTTGCTACCTCTTACATCTCTCAAGATGAGGTTTGGGACATCAATATCTTGATTTCCCGGTGTGCTGCAGCGAAGGAGAAGATTAAGAGTTTTTCTCATACAACTATGTTTACAACTGCCAAAGGTAAGGGAAAGACTAAGCTTCAACAACCTAAAGATAAGAGTAAGAAACTCAAGTCCTCTCCAAAGATTCAGAATGGACAGCCTAGCATCCCACATGACCTAAAAGGTATGAGGTGTTTCTTCTGTAAGAAGAAGGAGCATAAGAAGGTTGATTGCAAGAAGTACAAGCTATGGAAGGTTAAGCAGGAACTATCAGGTAGCTCCTTGGCCTATAAGATTCATGAATTCAATGTAGGAATAACCACATCAAGTTCTTGGGGGTTAGATAGTGGAGCTTTTAAACATGTTGCTTCCACAATGTAGAGGCTCAGATCCTAGAGAAGGCAGACTAAAGGAGAGGAGAAGCTGATGGTTGACAATACTGAAGAGATGAATGTTTTGTATGTAGGAGATGTAGGATTAAACCTCGATACGAGGTTTGTATTAGTCTTCCGAGACATTTTATATACTATCTTAACTTAATCTCTGTATCAGTTTTGGATAAAGAAGGTTATCGTTTTATATTTGATACTTCGGTTGTAAATATTTCTATCAATACAATACATATCGGAACTGTTTTCTTATCCTACATATTGTATAAAATGTGTCTTACTCCTGATGAAATGTATGTCTCTTCATATGTTGCTGAACCTGTTACTCGAAAGAGAGCCTTTATAAAGAAATCTTCGTACATGTTGTGGCATAAACATCTTGGCCACATTTCTAGAGAGAGGGTTGAGAGATTGATAAAGGATAACGTTCTCCCAACTCTGCACTTCAGTGATCTAGAAACATGTATCGATTATTATAAGGGTAAGTTGAACAAGATAAAGAAAAAATGGTCAACTCATACTCCTGGTTTATTGGACCTTATACATACAAACGTTAATAGTCCCTATACAGTCACGTTATGCAATGATAGATATTTTCTGACGTTTATAGATGATTATTCCCACTATGACTATATGTTATTGCTTAAGGAAAAAGTCTGAAGTTCTTGATAAGTTCAAGATCTTTAAGACCGAAGTTGAGAACCAACTGAAAAAATCAATAAAAATAGTCAAATCTGACAGGGGAGGGGAATACTATGGCAGATATGGGATTGCAGGATAAAAAAGGGTCCATTTGTCAGGTGTTTGGAATCAATTGGAATAGTGGCTCAGTTTGTTATGTTAGGTAATCCTGAGCAAAATGGTGTTGCCGAAAGGTATAATTGCACCCTAAAGGACTTGAATAAGTCGATACAAAACATGGTTATTCTACCTAATTATTTAAAAGTGTGGAAACCCAGTTTTGCACACATTCGTGTATAGGACTGCTCTATTGAGGTAGTATAATCCTTATAAAGATAAATTACATGCTTGTTGTACTCATTGCTATTTAGTAAGATATCCTAACCACTTTAAAGCTACAGCTTTTACTGTAGAGAAGGAGGGACTGGAATAGTATAATCACAAACAGCTTAGTTTATGAAATAAGATATCTATGATGATGGTGGGCCCTTTGATCCTTCGGATGATAGCAGGGCAGATACCACAGTCATCATGTACCCTCTACTCATGCAGTTAGATCCGGTGGATCTAAGTTTTTGTACTATGCTTGTATGGGAACAGGAACTCATACCTGTACACATAGAGGTTCCTGAGGGTACAAGATCTAATACAGTTAAGTAAATCCACTAGAGTAAGATGACCTGTTATCCCATTTGATTTAATTGTCTATCAGGTGAACATGACTATGCTATTAGGCATGTTACGGATCTAGTTACTTTTATAGAAGTTGTTTATGGACTAATGCAAATTTGTGGTGGGATGTAATGACTGATGTGATGCAAGCCATGAAGCATAGTAAAGTATGGGAGTTAGTTGATTTTCATCGAAACTGCAAACTTGTCAGTTATAAATGAAGTTTTAAGACCTAAAAGATTTCAGGATAAAGTTCATCGGTTTATAGGCTCGCTCAATTGCTTAATGGTTCACTTAGAGAGAAAGGTTGTCTATATGTTACTTTTTCTCCTGTATCCTCGTAAGATACATTTTGAGTGATTAAGGCAATTGTGGCTCATGATCATATAGAGTTACATCATATGGCTATCAAAATTGTTTTCCTAAGTAAAGACCTTTATGAAGTGGTCTATATAGTACAACCTGAAGGATTTCTGGATCTAGATAGAACTGACATAGTTTGCACGTTAAGGAAATCAATATATAGTTTATATCAAACCTCCTAAAAGTGATACCTTACATTTGATAAGGTTTGGCCTCTTTTGGCTTCTTGAAAAATAAAATTAAAAAGATGCTTGTACTATGAGGTTAGGGGAGCAAAGTTACCTTTAAATTACTGCATGCAGATGATATATTGCTTACGTCAAATTACTTGACCATGTTCTATGAGGTTCAGCAACTTTTGGTCAAGAACTTTGACATG
>JAOTIZ010000003.1:500398-572895 GCA_027123425.1 Erythroxylum panamense
TGTTTCTGTGTTTGTCTCACAGCCATTTGTACAGAGGCTTTGTGTTTCTCTTTCATACATAGGTCCGTGAAAGACGCTGGTAAGGTGGACTGCAGTTCTGACAAGTGTTGAAGGCTCCACAGTCCACAGCGACTTCTCTCGAGACTTTAAAGGGCCTGTTCCAGTTAATCGTTTAAAAATCCACGAAAGATGAAAGATGACGGCTAGATCTGGAAAAGATGAAAAAAAATATAGCTGATTTTGGTGCGATGGAGGCATCTGAGATGAGAGAAGAGAGAAAAGAGAATCGGGCGATGGAGGCGTTCTGAGAAGAGAGAGGAGAGGAGTGAAGACGATAAGGTTTAGCCTTTTAGGTTGTAACTTGTAATCCGATTATCAAATAACCGATTCCTAAGAAAACCGGTCGGTTCTCTGATAAACCGGCCAGTTTTGATATTCAAGGGTTATTCATTAAAACCGAACCGGACAGCTGGCCAGTTCAGACAAATTTCGGTCGGACCGTCCGATCCGGTCCGGTTTTAATAACCTTGTTTAGAACTATGAAGGATTGGTTTAATTTAGCTTAAATTCTTTGAACAAGTTTAGAATAATTCAAATAAAACAATGTTATTTGGTTAACGAGTTAAAAATAAATTATGCTAAAATAAAATTATTTTGATGCAATAAAATTAGAGATTAGATTTTTTATTTTGATTATGGTGTTTATCTTATCCATATATTTATGTGAACAAATCAAATTATCTGTTTCACATAAATATATAAATAAGATTTAAATGAAAAAAATTGGAAGAGAGTAAATAAGAAAGATGTGATGTACTGATAAAATTCAATTTATCAATCTAAAAAGATTCGATTGAGCGAGTTTTGATAGAAATTAACGGTGATAGTAATGATCAGTAGTATCTGTATCAAGGATCAACAAGAGGGGATGTAGCTCAGATGGTAGAGCGCTCGCTTAGCATGCGAGAGGTACGGGGATCGATACCCCGCATCTCCATACGTTGACTCTTTTGGTTTTCGCCTTTTTCACGCATATCATTACAGTTTGTACCAATGGGATTATGCCGCGTGAATGTGAGGAGATAACTGCTGTCACTCCATCACTTTCTCCTTCCCTGCCCCGGTTTGCCACCTCACATTGAGATAAGAAAAGCAAGAGCACACATTTCCATGTCCGTCTATTTCACTTTCTCATTTGTTTTAATTAATTCTCGTTAAAGTTTCCATTTTTATATTACTTTTTCATAAAGTTATCTGTTTCTCCTCTTGGATCGGCTTCAAAGTTGAAAACTTTTGAGGACTTTCACAAAAAAGAGCCAACAAGACTGTGAGGAAGGGCAGAAAGTGGAGTGTGAGACAATGAGTTTATCATCGTCGAAGACAGTGAGGAAGCTGCAGGTGGTGTCACCAGTGCCGGCTGATATAGACATTGCAAACTCTGTTGAGCCACTTCACATCTCTGAGATTGCCAAGGAGCTTAATATTAGCCCAAACCATTTTGATCTTTATGGCAAATACAAGGCCAAGGTCATTCCTTCTACCCCATTTCCTTTATAGGTCTGCTTCGAGTTTATGAGTAGGTTCAGTCTGGTTATGTTTGCTTACTGAATTATGGTGGTAGAAGAAGCAGATTGGATACTTTTTCTCATTGGATGGTAATTTCCATGAATTTTCTTTTCTTCTTCTTGGAGACTTCTGTGTTTTGATTATAGTAAATCTTTGTCTCTTTTATACTCAAATTGGTTATGAGATCGTATTTGGAAAGAATCATCTCTTTTTTTTTTTTTTTT
This sequence comes from Erythroxylum panamense, assembly GCA_027123425.1. Taxonomy (NCBI): domain Eukaryota; kingdom Viridiplantae; phylum Streptophyta; class Magnoliopsida; order Malpighiales; family Erythroxylaceae; genus Erythroxylum; species Erythroxylum panamense. The sequence goes on from JAOTIZ010000003.1 coordinate 502,189, forward strand.
GGTCAGGAAAGAATCATCTCTCACTCCGAGCTGTTTTGGGTTTTGGTATTCATATCTTTTGGGTTATAGAGAAAGAACGGGATATAAGTCATATTTTACATGTGGGGTTTTTGTTTTAGTTGGATTACATACTGAGTGTTTATGTTGTGTGTTCTTGCCTATTCAGGTTTTATTGTCAGTGCTTGATGAGCTCGAAGGATCATCTGATGGATACTATGTAGTCGTTGGAGGGATTACCCCAACGCCACTTGGAGAGGGCAAGTCAACCACTACTGTTGGCCTCTGTCAAGCTTTGGGTGCATTTCTTGATAAGAAGGTTAGTGTTTCAAAGTTTTGTGTTTGCATTAACTTCTGGTTTGTTTGTTCTTTTCTTTTTGGTTGGGGGTGTTATGTGTTGGTTGTTATTACTAGGTCTGAATTGGAAAGTTGGATTTTGTTTTACAACACATCCCTTTCTATTTTTTCTTGCTCTTGTTGAAAATGACATGTGAGGAAGCATTAGCTTATGCCCATGTCTCTGCCTGTTTTCCATTAATACATTACACTTAATGTTCTAGATTGCTCACATGTCTAGACCTTACTTCCTCTTTCTGCTTATGTTTTTAGTATCTATCTATGTATTTTATGTTTCTATTTTCGTATATATACAAGTGGCCCTTTTGTCGAGCTGTATACTATTCTCATAACTAATTCGATAAGCTACTGCTACAGTGTATTTCTAAAGTAATCTAACTGTAGTTACAGTGATCTTGGTACACCCATTGCTTGAGTTCATAAGACGCTGACTCATTGAATGCTGACACTCTGCTATAATCATGCTGGAATAATCATGATAGGAACTTTCTTTGTTTTGGATGTTAGGTTGTCACATGCCTTCGTCAACCATCACAAGGACCTACTTTTGGAATAAAAGGGGGTGCAGCCGGTGGTGGTTATAGCCAAGTGATTCCGATGGATGAATTCAATCTTCATCTAACAGGGGACATTCATGCAATAACGGCTGCAAACAATCTCCTAGCAGCTGCTATTGATACCCGAATTTTCCATGAGTCTACCCAATCAGATAAGGCTCTTTTTAACCGTCTGTGTCCGCCCAACAAAGAAGGAAAACGAAGCTTCTGTGACATAATGTTTAGGCGTCTGAAGAAGCTTGGTATCTCCAAAACCAAACCCGAGGACCTTACACCTCAAGAAGTCAAGAAATTTGCAAGACTTGATATCAACCCGGATTCGATTACATGGAGGAGAGTGATGGATGTTAATGATAGGTTTTTAAGAAAGATTACAATCGGCCAAGGTCCTGAAGAAAAAGGTATGGTGAGGGAAACTGGATTTGATATATCTGTAGCTAGTGAGATCATGGCAGTTTTGGCCCTCACTACATCTCTGGCTGATATGAGAGAGAGGCTGGGAAAAATGGTGATCGGGAATAGCAAGGCTGGTGATCCTATAACAGCAGATGATCTTGGTGTTGGAGGTGCTTTAACCGTGCTAATGAAGGACGCCATCAACCCTACTTTGATGCAGACCCTTGAGGGAACTCCTGTTCTTGTTCATGCTGGTCCTTTTGCAAATATTGCTCACGGTAATTCTTCTGTTGTGGCTGATAAGATTGCACTGAAGCTGGTAGGATCTGGTGGATTTGTGGTTACAGAAGCCGGTTTTGGAGCTGATATTGGAACAGAAAAGTTCATGAATATTAAGTGCCGCTACAGTGGATTAAAACCTCACTGTGCTGTTGTTGTTGCAACAATTAGAGCCCTGAAGATGCATGGTGGTGGTCCAGAAGTTGTTGCTGGAAAACCTCTCGACCATGCCTACACAACTGAGAATGTGGCTTTGGTTGAAGCTGGTTGCGTGAATCTGGCCAAGCATATATCAAACACTATGACTTATGGTGTAAATGTTGTTGTTGCTATAAACATGTTCTCATCTGACACCGAAGCAGAACTTAATACTGTTAGAACTGCAGCACTGGCTGCAGGGGCATTTGATGCTGTTATATGCACACACCATGCCCATGGTGGGAGAGGAGCGGTATACCAGCTTATTCAATCTATCAATTTTGCTATAATATATATGATGTGACAAACCTCAGGAGTTTCTAACTTTACTTTGTTGTCAGTTAATTCATTAGTATCATTCTTTATTCCCTCTCATCCTTGAACCAAGGAACAAATTTCGTTATTTCTAGTTGTTGGATGCTATTTAGCTCCTTGTTCGTTCTGGTTAGACAAATTTCGTCAACAAATTTTCTTGTGAACTCCAGGTGGACCTTGGGATTGCTGTTCAGAAAGCTTGTGAGAGTGTGACTCAACCATTTAAGTTTTTGTATCAGTTGGATATTAGCATTAAAGAGAAAATTGAGGCAATAGCAAGGTCATATGGTGCTAGCGGTGTTGAGTACTCAGAACAGGTAAACCTTAGCATCCCCTTTTTTTTATAATTTTTCTAGTTCACGTTCAAATTTCTAACCTCATTTCATGTCATGTAGTTTCTTCTATTCTCAAGTTTTTTATTGCATTTGGTTTCCTTTCTTCAAGTTGCATTCTTTTGAAATTGGTTTAAACTATCATAGCAGAACTGTTTCTGGTTTATGGTATCTTACCCTCAAAAGTGATGCTCGAAATTTAAAGGTTCTCTGTTTGTCTCAACAATGTCGACATGCCCTTTGTCCACGGAATCGCTCTATGTCTTGAACATTTTGATAGATCCATTCTTTGAACTCATCAAGATTGAAAATGAGATGAGAGGAAAGCAGATAATGCATTTCTTTTAGGTTCTGGCCATGTTCAAGGAGGTTTCCACCTATAGTTCATTTCGAGAATGCGATAAATAATACCTAAATGTGAAGCTATGGTTAAAAAATGCATGAAGTTGTATCATGACAACTGGTGCTGACGCCATAATTTGTAAAAAATTGTTCAGAACTGCTGATTACACCTTGTACCTTTTAGATGACTTCCTGTCCTTTTATGTCTAATCAGGCTGAGAAGCAAATTGAGATGTATAGCAAGCAAGGATTCTCTGGTCTGCCAATCTGCATGGCTAAAACTCAGTATTCCTTTTCCCATAATCCGTCCGAGAAGGGCGCCCCAACTGGATTCGTCTTACCGATAAGAGATGTGAGAGCAAGCATAGGAGCTGGTTTCATTTATCCTTTAGTAGGGACAATGAGTACAATGCCCGGGTTACCAACAAGGCCATGCTTTTATGATATCGATCTTGACACCTCGACCGGAAAGGTTATCGGTCTCTCATGAAGTCAGTTGAAAAGGCTTACCGATTAGCTGCAGATTGGATACTTTCAAATCTGATAGGAACTTGAATGAATAATATCCAATCTTGAATAAAGGGAAAGCTGTTCTTGTTTCTGTTTTTTAATCATCTGAAGGCTGCTGCTGCTGCTACATTGTGGTTAGGTAATGCCTTCAGATGCAGGATTGGTGATTACCTTATTTAACAATTTTTTCTTCATCAAATTGTATCCAATCACTTTGCAGTTATTTTGAGTGTCTGGATTTTGTTAGACGGTTTCATGTCAAAGCTTTTTCTCAATGGCCTAGGTATGCGTCTCAACTGTAATGAAACATCAGGGATGAACTAGAACTTGATTTGGGTGCTTTGGGCTGACAATGGGCCGACTTGAATTGGTTCTTTAGTCTCTGGTTTGAATTGTTAAGTGATCGTTTCATCACAATAGTTTAAGCTGTTATGTGAAGTTAATTTAATTAGTTTTATATATTTATTAACGAACCCTTTCAAGTAAAAACCCTTTTGGGTTTGAAACGTGCACAAGCTTACTCTGTCTTGTGAGCTTACTTGTGTTGAATAATAGATAAGTGGTAGGATTTGAAATCACACTATTTGGTTACAAAGGTTCTGATATTATGTTAAGTGACTGTTTTATCATAACAACTTAAATTATTGTGTGAGATCAGCTTAATTGGTTACAATTTTTATTTTTTATTTTATATTTATAAATATACAATTTTATAACAGGATATTGAATGCAATATTGCAAAACAGTAAGAGGGTAGGACGTTATTATTGAATGCATGGCTAAGCTATCGTACCAAATTCATGGCGTCACCGATAAATCTTCTTCAACGGTAGTTAAATACATTGCCATCAAAAACATCACATACAGTTTCGTACAAGAAAGATCTTCAACATTCTCTGTCTCGTGTCTCTTGGTTTCTCAGCTTTTCATCGATGGAAGATTCACCATTATTATCACCATCGTTTCATTCACCTAAAGACTCTCTGCCCATAAGAGCTGTTGAAACATCCAAGCCCATATCCTCCATTTTCACAACAAGAAGAAGCTTGATCTTCGCCTTTGTTTTCACATTTGTGTTTGTGGTCTGTACTTTTTTCGTGCTTCTAAACCACCCTTCTTCTGGGTATCTATTTCACTCCTCCCCTCATCGCACCAATTTCCTCGGAAGAACCACAAACGTTTCGCATTTCCTTTCGGATTCTTCCTCGCTTCCTCGCCAGCCAAACACCCCTTTACATGTTTCCGGCGAATCTTCATCCGGTGATAAGCATAGTGTTAAAAAAGGGGTGCGTTCTTCCCCTAACCATACGCAACCGCTTCGAGAAAAACATGAACTTTCCGGGAAAACGGAAGAATTGGAGAGAACCAATAAGAACCCTTTAAGGAGTGATGGTTTAAAAGAGAATGTAGCAAATGGAGTAGCCAAAGAATCGATGGGAGGCTACAATGGTAAGCACCAAAATTTGAGCAAAAGAGGTCAGAAACCGGTAAGAAAGAAGAAGAGAGCTAAGAGGCCAAGTCCATCAAAGAGAAAGAACCGGAAGATAGATGATGAGAGATGGGTGGAGAAGATGCGTCATTGTAATCTGTTTGACGGGAGGTGGGTGAGAGATCACTCATACCCTCTATTTGCACCTGGTTCGTGCCCTTTCATTGATGAGCCTTTCAACTGCTTTCTTAATGGAAGGCCCGATGATGGATATCAAAAATATAGATGGCAACCAAGACATTGCAAAATCCCAAGGTGCATATTATGCGTTTGATCTTCTTCCCCTGTCAATTATCTCATAAAAATCAATAAAAATATGGTTATTCTGGTGTATTTCTTTTGAGTTTGGAGTAGATTCTGCTAGAATAAGTAGTTAATTTCTTGTTTAAAAATGTTGAGGAATGCCTGTAATCTGCGTAAATTTTGTACTGAATCATACTATGGCTAGAAATGCGATGAAATAGCCAGTGGAAGCAGATGCTTCTTCTCGGCAGCTACTGGATTGTATATGTGACAGAGCCTCAATGTTGGGACTTTACCATCTAATTAGGAACTGTCTAATCCAATATATTAGGTCCTTGAAGGATTTTATTCACCTAAGTTAGTATTTCTGAGCCAGTTGATATACTGGACTATGCTGTTTATACTGTAAGGGTTACGTAGAGATAATTTATGTCTGTATTAATGTAGACAAAGCTGGCACGTTATGGTTGTTTGTAGTTTTTGTACTTTAATGTGGATAGGACTATGGTAATTCCATGTTTTCACAGTTGAAGCTTGTGGTTGAAGCATGTAGGAGTTTGTTTACAAGAGAGTACTGATAGCTGTTGTCTGGGGTCTGTTGTCTGTTGTCTGTGTTGGCCGTTGGGATCACGTTTGATAGGTGGCTTTAGATTTATAGAATGAAGGATATTGAGAAAAGTCTCAGTTTGAAGTGTCACTTGTTTGACTAACCTGGTTCTTTATCTATGCCTGAATAAGCTTTTAAGTTACAGTATACATAAGTTTGGATTCTTAGTTTACCCTGAATTGCAGGTTGAATGCAAGGCTCATGCTAGAGATATTGAGAGGGAAGCGTGTTGTCTTTGTTGGCGATTCTCTTAATAGAAACATGTGGGAATCTCTTGTTTGCATTCTCCGAAACTCGGTTGAAGATAAGAGCAAAGTTTTTGAAGCCTCAGGCCAAGAAGAATTTAGAACAGAGGGTTCTTACTCTTTTGTGTTTCAAGTATGTTGTCCGATATTCTTTTTCAATCAATATTCTAACAACATGGTTTTAATCAGTACCAAGCAAAGTTGTAAAGAGAAAATGAAAATGGATTCACAATCTGGACTTCAAAAACTACAATCAGATCAGCTGTTAAACAATTACTGTTATTAAATAGTCAAGACAATAGTTAAGATCTTTTAATTTTTTAATTTCTTTTCCCTTCTTTCATTTTGGTAATCATGTAGATTGCTGATGGTTGAATGGATCACTAGGATTATAACTGTTCAGTGGAATTTTTTCGATCGACATTTCTTGTTCGGGAATGGGAACTGCAAGGAGTAAACGGATCAAAGAAGGAAACACTCCGCATTGATATGGTTGATGAATCATCTAATAAATACAAAAATGCAGATGTTCTAATTTTCAACACAGGTCACTGGTGGACACATGAGAAGACTTCTAGCGGGTAACCTCTACTGTCTGCTCTCTCTGGCCATATCACTGATACGAGTACATTGTATAAGGTTATAAATTTAGATGAAAATTTGACAGGAAGGATTACTATCAAGAAGGAAACTACATTCATAGCCAAATGGATGTCAATGAGGCATTTCTGAAGGCCATGAGAACTTGGGGTAGATGGGTGGATGAAAGTGCAGACCCTTCTAAGAGACTTGTTGTCTTCAGGGGCTATTCTGTTTCTCACTTCAGGTATGTTCAGCAGAATTACAGATATAAAGCCCTATGATTGAGTATTCAGTAACCTTTTTTGTATATCCATACACAGGGGTGGAGAATGGGATTCTGGTGGGCAGTGTCACAATGAAACTGAACCATTGGATACAGAAAACTCATTTGAAATGGATCCACCAATGGTGCAAATTCTGGAGTCAGTCTTGAAGGAGATGAAGACGCCAGTATTTTACCTGAATGTTACAAGAATGACTAACTTCCGGAAGGATGCTCACCCTTCAGTTCATCGGCAGCAGAATTTATCAGAGGAAGAGAAGAGATCAAGATTCCAGGATTGCAGCCATTGGTGCCTTCCTGGTGTTCCTGACACATGGAATGAGATTGTATTTTCTCAACTTCTCCTCAGACATCGGCAGAAGCAACAAAAGCCGAGACATCTACTGCAGAAAAGTGAAGCATGGTTATAGTCAGATGCCTACACCAATTTGAGGGATTCCAGAATTTGTTACACCTACATGTTACACACACGGAACAGGATAATTCAGTTGAGGAACATGATCAATGTCAAGTACTTGATCATATTCGTCCAAAGGGGATAATTCTGGCACTTTGTCTATTGCATGTATTTTAGATCATGGGAAGACCCTCATTATCTTTCACCGTCACTAACGGAAACAATATGGCCAGATGTATCATAACTTGGGAAAGTAGTAAAGTTTTCATCTCCTTGTCTCTACCAGAAAATCATGTTTGCTGTGCTCCCATAATAAGATCTGTCTAGTGTTGCCACCAAGTTGAATTGCAGTGACAAATTAGTTTACTTTTTGTTTATTTATTCCACTCGATTGTCTTGCACTTCCTGGTAAGTTTTGTTTCTTGCATTCTAATTTTGGCATAGCAGAAATCATTCTTCAATCACAAATGCTACAACTCTTTTTATGTTGTAGCTCCATATGAAACACTGCTTTCTTTAGAAAATAGTTGTGTATTTATTGAAGGATTAAAGTTACTGCAGAAGGAATCCTGGCCTGCATCTTCAAAAATCCATTATTCTTTGAAATTTCCTCTCAAGATAAGGACTTATTATTATACACAACATAAGAGCTTATAGTAATTTCATCTGTTAGCTCTTTCAATCAAATTGAGCTAACAAGACCACCACTTGGTCCAGCCAAGTTTCCATTCACTACGCTGCAGTTCAATCTAATCTGTCCAGATGTTCCTGTCAAGACACTGAGATTCCCCATCCTTATCATAGATAACACAAAGTTTTCAAAGAAGAGTGTTTGATTGGCACTGAAGTTCCTGACAAGGGCCATGGTATCAGCAGCTCCGGAAGTTGAGAACAACTCTTGATCACTCTGAAGTAGGCCGTCATTAGTCAGAAGATTGGAGAAATAGTTATTATCAAAGCCATCAGGAGTTGTAGGATCAAGATTTGCCAGGACACTTCCATTTCCACCTTGGGGACAGAGTTGTCGGAGTGTTTGCAGGTAAGTTGTGTTCAATGATGGGTCAGGAAGATTAGTACTGTTGAAATTGTATAATCGGCTGATGAAAGTTCGACATTGAGCTCTTCCAAACGTATGAGCACCTAAAAAGAATAATGATGCAGGATTAGTGTCAGTAGTTCTTATAGTCTGAGGATTTGAAACTTTTGAGGCCTAGAACTGGGTCATATCATGTCTAGCAAAATAGTTAATACACGGGACTTCAATTTCTACGAGCTTTCCTTAAGACAGATTACTCAAGTTCATGTTGAAAAAACCTCTCAATTACTGTCTCTTTTTGCAGTCTCTGTCTTTGCAAATTAAAATGATAATTACCTGAAAGTGCAACCAGATCAGTGTTGTTGTTTAGACCAACAGTAGTGAACTTCGTTCTGAGTATGTCCAGGGTTTCAAAGGGAGCTGGAATTGTAAGATTTGCCAAGGCTCTGCTTGCATTTGTGCTATCTCTTCTTCCTAACAGGTTTGTCCATGAAGGTCCTCCCGACTGTACAAAAGGTTCAAATAAGATCCTGTAGTTATTGTTTGTACTACTTTACGCTCTAATGACTCGACGGTCCAGATATTAGGAATTGACGCATGACCTAAAAATGATTATAAGCTCTTCCAGATAGGACTTGTTAGCATACCAGAAAAACAGATCTTTCAGCTGCAATGGTTAGTATGTCAGCACACGAGACGACTCCTGGACAAGCACTCTCCAGCCTTCTCTTCATGGTGTCAACAACATCGAAACCTCTTGCTGAGTTGTTATTTGCAGCAGCTTCTTTCTCACTCTCTATAGTTGCAGTGTTATCCAGCAAAATTGATGCATCGCAACCCTGTAACAAAAGCCAGTAACTTTGAGAATCAGAAAGGATGGAGTCCTTTCCTGACCTTCAATATTGATTTAAGTTAACTTTCATCTAATATTGTTAGCACATGAAAGTTGAAAGGGAAAACTAAGAAAGATGTGTCCTTTTTTACTTTTTGGTGGCTTTGTGTAGTTTTATGACAGATTATCTGTAAAGATTACCAGCAAGGTCTGTCAAGAACTTAGGACCACAGGAGAGGTCATATCATCCTTTTCTTTTTAAGTCTTCATTACTACAGGTGAGGCTACAAGCCCTTTCAATTGAAGGCACTTGCTTTTCGATGATATACACACTCAATCTACTTTCTTTCATAACCCTAAAGAAAGAAGGAAGAATCTTTGATGAAAACAGATTCTGCAGACAGCTGGGATGGTGCAGGAATTGCACCCAGTATCTGCTGTTTCGACTTACAGACATAAGCAGTTCCTGTTCTGAGCTAGAACAACTGCTTTTCCTTGAACCAGTCTAGCAGTTCCTGTTCTGAGCTAGAACAACTGCTTTTCCTTGAACCAGTCTAGCAGTTCCTGTTCTGAGCTACAACAACTGCTTTTCCTTGAACTAGTCTACTCTATAGATCCAAGACCGAGGAAAAAGAAGTTAGCAGCGGAAGAAAAAAATTGAATAGAGACAAAATGAAGAGTGTTGTTTTACGTTACATTAACAAAACAGTCATGAAAGTGAAGCCTGATGAGACTGGCACCAATCCTGGGATCAGATTGCAGTGCCTGCGCAAGGACTCCTTGAATAATACTAGTAACATTTGGACATGTTTGATTATAAAATGTTGGACTTAGCTGACCCCAGGCTAGTGATCCTCCCAGCAAAAACACCGCACAAAGCAGAGCTAACCTCACATGCATTTTCCCTGTAAGAAGTTTCTTTCCCCAGAGTTTGTGACATGTTGAGGGTGATCCAAACATCCATTTAAAGAGGAAAGATGGACGGCAGGAGGTTAACCACGTTCCTGTTGACTTTTCAAATCGTGTACCAGTCTGACAATTACAGGTAATGAATTATAATGACCCGTAGCATATTTAAAATGACTTATTCCTCATTGTTTGTCGGCAAATAAATTTCCTTGGATGATCTCACGTTATTAATTCTTTTCAGATAAAGTTCGTGTAAAAATCGTCTTTCATTACACTGTAGTACTATTCAGTATTTGGATCAGTTCTTTATTGGTTTGGTGGATATCACTTTCAAAGATTTTGTCTTTGATGTTGTTTGACAGAACGGTCTTATCTGCTAAAACTATTCCAATGATTCCCGTGTTTATATTAGATTTGTTTGTTGCAGTCTACTTTTGGCATAAAAGAAATCATTCTTCAATCACACATGCTAAAAGACTTTTTATGTTATATTTCTGTAGCTCCATATGAAACACTGCTTGCTTTAGAAAATATTTGTGTGTGTATTTATTCATGGCTTAAAAGTTACTGAAGAAGGAATCCTGCACTGCATCTTCAAAAATCCATTATTCTTTGAAATATCCTCTCAAGATAAGGACATCTTATTACACACAACATAAGAGCTTAGAGTAACTTCATCTGTTAGCTCTTTCAATCAAATTGAGCTAACAAGACCACCACTTGGTCCAGCCAAGTTTACATTGACTATGCTGCAGTTCAATCTAATCTCTCCAGATGTTCCTGTTAAGACACTGAGATTCCCCATCCTTATCATAGATAACACAAAGCTTTCAAAGAAGGCTGTTTGATTGGCACTGAAGTTGCTGACAAGGGCAATTGTATCATCAGCTCCGGGAGTTGAGAACAACTCTTGATCACTCTGAAGTAGGCCGTCATTAGTCAGAAGATTGGAGAAATAGTTATTATCAAAGCCATCAGGAGTTGTAGGATCAAGATTTGCCAGGACACTCCCATTCCCACCTTGGGGGCAGAGTTGTTGGAGTGTTTGCAGGTAAGTTGTGTTCAATGTTGGGTCAGGAAGATTAGTACTGTTGAAATCGTATAATCGGTAGCTGAAAGTTCCACATTGAGCTCTCCCAAACGTATGAGCACCTAAAAAGAATAATGATGCAGGATTAGTGTCATTAGCTCATTTCATCCGAGGATTTGAAACTATTGAATTTTTAATATAAGCATGTTATAGTTATTTAGACAATAGTTGACCCTTACTACTTATAAACCCTTTAATATTTTCATGTTTAGTCAATATGGGATACTCTAATACTCCCTCTCAAATGCAATTAGGACTGGACATCCAATCCAGACCAAACCTGCTCTGATACTATATTAAATTTTTAATATGGGCAAAGTATAAAGTCTATTTACAAAAATTAGGCTTGGATCAACTATTGTTCAAATAACTCGTGAACAATAGTTGACCCTTACTATTTACAAACCCTTTAACATTTTCATATTTATTCAATATGGGTTACTCTTGCCGAAACTTTGAGGGCTACAACTGGGTTATATCATTTCTAGCAAAATAGTTAATCATTCCAGTCTGAGCTAAGAACCTCTGAAGTTCACGTTGAAAAACCTCTCAATTACAATTTCTTTTTGCAGTCTCTTTGCAAATTAAAATGATAATTACCTGAAAGTGCAACGAGATCAGTATTGTTGTTTAGACCAACATCGGTGAACTTCTTTCTAAGTATGTCAAGGGTTTCAAAAGGAGCTGGAAGTGAAAGATTTGCCAAGGCTCTGCTCGCTGTTGTGCTGTCTCTTCTTCCTAACAGGTTTGTCCATGAAGGTCCTCCCGACTACATCAAAGGTTTAAATAAGTTCTTTGGTACCACTTTACCCTCTACTAAATCGGTACTCATTACCCAGATGCCATATAGACTAACTTGACAGTCCAGACAGTAGGAATTGATGCATGACCCAGAAATGATTATAAGCTCTCCAAATAGGACTTGTTAACATACCAGGCAAACAGATCGTTCAGATGCAATGGTTAGTATGTCAGCACACGAGACGACTCCTGGACAAGCACTCTCCAGCGCACTCTTCATGGTGTCAACAACATCGAAACCTCTCGCTGAGTTGTTATTTCCAGCAGCTTCTTTCTCACTCTCTATAGTTGCGGAGTTGTCCAGCAAAATTGATGCATCACAACCCTGAAACAAAAACCAGTAACTTTGAGAATCAGAAAGGATGGAGTCCTTTCCTGACGTTCAATATAGATTTTAGTGAACCTTCATCTACATTGTTAGCACACGAAAGTTGAAAGGGAAAACTAAAAACGATGTGTCCTTGTTCACATTTTGATCGTAGCTTGTCTGGTGGCTTTATGTACTCTTAGGACATTATCTGTAAAGATTACCAGCAAGTTCTGTAAAGAACTTTGAGGGACCATGGAAGATCATATCGGCCTTTTCTTTTTAAGTCTTTGTTACCTACAGATGAGGCGCAAGCGCCTTTCGATGGAAGGCACTTGCTTTTCGATGATTTACAAACTCAATCTACTTTCTTTCATCACCCTAAAGAAAAAAGGAAGAAACTTTGATCAAAACAGATTCTGCAGACAGCTGGGATGGTAAAGGAATTGCACCCAGTATCTGCTGTTTCGACTTACAGACACAAGCAGTTCCTGTTCTGAGCTAGAACAACTGCCTTTCCCTGAACTAGTCCACTCTATACATCCAAGACCAAGGAAAAAGACGTTAGCAGTGGAAGAAAATAATTGAATAGAGACAAAATGAAGAGTGCTGTTTTCAGTTACATTAACAAAACAGTCATGAAAGTGAAGCCTGATGAGACTGGCACCAATCCTGGGATCCGATTGCAGTGCCTGCACAAGGACTTCTTGAATAATGCTCGTGACATTTGGACATGTTTGATCATAAAATGTTGGACTTAGCTGACCCAAGGCTAGTGATCCTCCCAGCAAAAACACTACACAAAGCAAAGCTAACCTCACATGCATTTTCCCCATAAGAAGTTTCTATCTCCAGAGTTTGCAAACATGCTGAAAGGGTGGTCCAAATATCCATTTTAAGAGGAAAGTTGGACGGTAGGAAATTAAACCACGTTTCCCTTGACTTTTCAAACCATGCACCAGTCTGACAATAACAGGTAATGAATTATTATGGCTTGTAGCTGATTAACGTGAGGTGTACCCCATTGTTCGCTGGCAAATAAATTTCATCGATCTCCCTTAATTAATTCCTTTTGGATAAAGTTCACGTGATTCCTTTTAGATAAAGTTCACATTGTAAAAATCATCTTTCATTACACTGTAGTACATTTCGATCAGTCCTTTCTTGGTTTAGTGGATCTCACTTTCAAAGATTTCGACTTTGATTTTATTCGACAGAACTTTCTTAATCTGCCAAACTATTTTAATGATTCCTTACTTGTTTAGATTCGGTACGTGTTCTTACCATCCTCCAATTCATGTTTCCTGTCATCTTTAACTTGTTATATGTCTTTAGGTGGCAACTAAAAGCGGGTGAGGTGACTGCTGCTGCATAATTTGGACAAAAGTTGTACGGCTGCTCTTTCGTCCGCTCGATGATTGTTCCTGCATAAAGAGCTCAACTTTAAAAAAGATGTTGCACAGCCCGTGAGTCTTCCTTGAATCTTCTAAGCTTTTTCAACGTCTTCTATTCACCATGTCCTGTCAGGAAATTTCCTCAGTTCATGCACCCGTATGTTTCATTCTCAACACCAATAAAACAAGCAGCCGATGAATCACATGTCAACAGGAGTTTTCACCAGAAGGAACTGGTTTTCTGCAGTTGGTTTTGGAAGATAGGTCCAGAACAAGAGCTTAAGACTGGAATCTTAGACCAGGCCAACTAATTATTTTCTTAAGCCATTGGCCTGAATACTATTAAAACTGAGAGATTTTACTTCCCTTTCTAACCAAGGATTCTTCAAAGTGAGTTTGCACATTAATTCTACTGACAACAACTTATAGGAAAAAAAGTAAATGTTTGCTCTGCTCCTCTGTTGAACTCTTCTGAACAAATGCAATAGAAAATGACTATATATGTTTTAAGTCATGAGTTTATCGAGTGATTTAGTTAAAGAAAATGATTAACGGACTATTACAAGTCATTATCACATTATTAACTTAATTGATGCAGAGTTTTGGCTGAATGTACCCAAGGTAAAGGAGGTTGAGTCAAACCAGCATGACCACCTTTGTTAATTTGAGGTTGTTGGGTCGTTTCAAAAACATGCGAGGTCAATGTTGGTTCAGGAACTCTTCATACATTGCAAGCTGAACCTCTCCTGGGAGGCTTGGCAGATAACTTTGTTCTTTGAGCTTGTGCATGTGTTTGTGTTTGGTAACTGGTGTTTGGGGTATTTATAGCTGTCGCCGTGAGATTCCATGATAGCTAACTTGCTAGAAATGTATGCAAATGTCAGTCATAATTAGACAACCAAAAGTTAGCTAGAACTTTAGCTAAGAGATGACTGAAACTATGTATTTATGGATTGCTGTTCAGAATTTGTCAGAACAAGAAGCCTGGAAATGGTTATGATTCTCAGGCGTGATCATATGGTTTCCAAATGAACTCGTTTGAACGCGTTTCCGAAAAGTATTGAGTGCTACTAACTGGTATAGTAGTAAACGATGACCTATGTAGTATCAAAATCCTTGAGTCAATTGGGATGTTAGGAAATGCAGATCTTTTTATGCTTCTATCTAGTGAGACAATTCATACATCAACTCGCTTAAATGAATCCAACAGAACCACAACCCAAAGCTGTCTTGCGTCTCAATGCAGCTTGGACATAAAAGAACGGTGAAAGAAGCCCCACTTGGAACAGTGTTCTTCCAAGTTAATATATAAATATACAATTGTATTTGAATGAGTTTTTGTATTTATTCCTGAACTAAACAGGAGCAGGACAACACATTAGAAGTACAAATCTAGTGGTTCATGAGTACAGTGGCCACAGAAATTAAATATCAAGCAGAAAACTTTAGAGCAACCCACTTGTGTCAAATGCAACTTAAGAATTTACCACTCTACAGTTCCTCCTAATCTGTCCACTGGATCCTGTCAGGGGACTTATATTTCCCATCTTGATCATGGAATTGGCAAAGCTGTCAAAGAAAAGGTTATGGTTACTGCTATAGCTCTGAACAAGACCTTTGGTTGTTGATAGGGCCCCGTCACTAGAAAACAGAATCTGGTCAGAGCTAAGAACGCCCTTATTGTTGAGTAAGTTCTGAAAGTAATGGTTGTCGAATAGATCAATTGAGTTCCGATCAAGAACCGCGGTCGCGTTTCCGTCACCATTTCGACACAGATTTTGCAGGTCAGACACCATACTTGTTTGCATGGTAGTATCAGGAGCAACGGTTCCCGAGAAGTTGAACAATCGATTGCTGAAGGTGGCACATCTTGCTTGTCCAATTGTATGACTACCTACAAATGAAGACTGGCGATAATCAATTTTCAAGAAAAATGCATACTTTCTCCCATTCCAGTTTTCCGGCTTTTTTTTTCCCCCCTTTTTATCTAATTGGGTCTTCAAAACCAAGCTGATGATCAACAGAGCATATAGCAGCTTAGCATCAAAGCACAGCAAGAACTTGACAGGTGAGATATAATAGTTTATTAGGATTAGCTCTTTAACTGTTCTCTCAAAACAAGCACAAGAGGACAATCTTTATAAGATCAGAACTTTCACCTAATGAAAAGAGTGTACTCACAAGTGGTCTAACCAAGCAGCAAAAGTTGTAGCTTTTCTCTTAAGACAAGCACAAGAGGACAATCTTTATCCCTAAAGATCATAACTTTCACCTAATGTCAAGAGTCTACTCACAAGTTATCTATCCATTACTATTCTCACATGAAGATATGTAAAGGGTCATCATTATTTCTCCTGGAATATGAGCATATGTAGCATTCTTCCATTACCGTACATATGTGAAAGGGTCTGTAAAGCATGAACTGTTGCAACAGAATTGGAGTATTAGAGAGATGATGGGTTCACCTGACAAGGACACAACATCAGTGATATTAAGGCCAACAGCAGCAAACTTGGAAGTGATTAAGTTAAGTGAATCAAATGGACCAGGAATTCCATTGGCTGCTCCTGTGAGGTTAGCCACCAGACCATCTCTTCTTCCAAGCAAGACTTTCCACTTGGGTCCACCACTCTGCAAGAAATTGGAAGAAAACCACAAAAAACACTTAGATAAACAAAGCCGTGGGCCATTTTAATTTAAAGAACAATTATAAACTTGTCGGATCCAACACCAACAATCAGAGTGGCGCAGCGGAAGCGTGGTGGGCCCATAACCCACAGGTCCCAGGATCGAAACCTGGCTCTGATACAGAGTGGCTTCCCTCCCTTCATCTTTTTATTTGGGTTGGCCGTTTGCTTTTAGTGGAGTAACCATGGTTTAGTGCATGTGAGTTTGAAGGACAAAATTGTAAATATTCATAACTTTTATTGATAATTAATTTTAGTTTATTAAATATATAATCTTAATTAAATTATTCATAATTTTTATTAACAATTAAATAAAATATTAAACAAAGAATAAATTTCACTTTTTATAATTTTCATAATTTTAAAAAATCGGATGAATTTAAAACTAAAAACTCAAGTTTTTTACTAAGTTTAAAAATAAAAGTTAAAAACTAAAAATAAAAGTAGAAATAAACACGTTGTTAGAATTGTCAAATAGACTTAAGACGAGCTCTCTTCTTCTTTCTAGACCGAAACTCAAGTCGAGTTATTTATGTTAATTAAGCCTAATTTAGTCTATTATGTTCCTTAAATTTAATTAATAAATTTCTATTTATTAATTATAAATATGAATTGTCATAAATTTAATGAGTTAATACAATTGAATCCAACAAACAATAATTTCTTTTTCACTTAATCAAAATTTTAACAATTTGATCAAAACAAATTATTATAAAAATTAATAAACCAATTTAAATTTAACCAATTTTGTGTTGCATCTTCTTCCTGGGACTTACTAAGAGCACTGAATCTGTAGCAGCTATGGCGAGTATATCGGCGCAGGACACGACTCCACTGCACTGACTCTCCACAGCGCTTTTCATGTCATCCACAACTTCAAATCCTCTAGCCGAGTTCCGGTTGGGAACTGCAGACTTCTCGCCGTTAGCGCCGTCAAGCAAAACAGATCCATCACACCCCTAAAAACCAAGAGCACGCAAAAGTGTACTTGATCATTGCTTAAGAACTGCACCAAAGTTACAAAGGTTTCTCCTGGGAATGCATGATAAAGGAAAACGTCAACTTTAGAATGGAGTATTCTTGTGGATGTCTCACATTGACGAAGCAGTCATGGAAATGAAGTCGAAGCAACGAAGCACCCATTCGCATTTCGACTTTCAGAGCTTTCTGCATTTCACGCCTCACGATCTGCTGAACTTGTGGACACGTCGTGGAGTAGTAGTCGGTTGTTAGTTGAGACCTCACGACTGCGGATATCATCAGAGATGTCACTAACAAAGAGAAGCAGTCATTGTAGCTGCTGCTAGTTGACGACATCTTCATGCTAAGTAGCTAGAAAGATTCGTGCCCAGAAGACAAAAACGTTGAAGAAAAAACAAAAGCTTGTAATTTGGTGGATAGTTGAAGCTTTTCTCGAAGGAAAACATGTATTTATAGTCCAATAACATTATTAAGATGGTAAGCAAGTGTTGGTGATGTATGGCGGCAGCAATCCTTTAGTGGTAAAACCTTATCAGAAGCTGTAATGGCTTTTCATATCTGCAAACTTACCTAACAGATAAGCTGATAATAAAAATCACCGGCGAGCCAGGGAATGAAAGGAGAGGTGGGTTCATAGCCATCATTTTGATCATGAAACTTTGAACCTTTCCATGCTAGTTTGTTGATAGATCAGAAGCACTACCTTTTAAGTGGAACTAATGCATGCTTAATTTCAAAAACACAGTGCTTAGAATTTCTGAGAATGAAGATATTCTTGATCATGATCTTGATTAACATAAGCTGGGGATCCAATCATAGTTCAGTTTCATGCTTGAACCAGACACTCTTATGATGCAACGTAGCTGATGAACATGGTAGACTAGAATCGTAGTGATGGACAAGATAAGTTTTTTAAATATTTTTTTCCAATTATTATTCAATTGTCAACTCTTTTTTTATTATATATGTTTTTTCAGGTTTCAACCTGTCAGAATAGAATTTGCAGACAGTGGATCTGCGGGCTGAATGACACCTGGTAAGGCTTTTAGCAAGTATTCAACAAAAGTTATCCAGGTGGGTTTCATGTCATTCTTACCCGGCATCGGATTATACTAACATCTTCTAAATGCTCATCCCATATCAAGACAAACTTATAAAAATGTCAACGAACCTTCGATTCTCACTTGAAAATGAATTATACTAACATCTGTAATGCATGTATTTCAAAATGAAAAGGTCCCTTGGTTCATAATATGATTCCCTTGGGTTTTTACTGCGTGTACAAAGGCTATGAGAGCAAAGGAAAGCAGAAAAATAGAAAAATGATGAGTATGACGGACTTATATCTAACTTTGGAACAAAATTCCTTCAAACGATCAACCCAGACATGAAGGAAAGCTTCAGCTCCAAGCCCCTGGCAAAGTCAGTAAAAACAGCTTCCTCAAAATCAGGTGCGGTGCAATCTAATCTTGACCCGTGAGACAGTCTCAGTCCTTCCGGAAATGTTCTGATAGGATTTTGCTCGGACCATCTTTTCATGAATTTATGATTAACGACGTCTATAATCAGATTTGACAACAAACTACAGGAACTCTTCATCTGAAGCTAATAGGCATGTTCCCCCAATTATATCAGCCAATCCTTTACAGCCATTCCTTTGCTGCTTTCATGTCATCTCTGTAATGTGGATGTAGAGGAGAGACAATACCTGAAGTATTACTGCAAAAGCTTTATCTCTCTGCCGAAGATTCTGTTGAATTATTTTGCTTGACTTCACTGGTCTGTACATTTAACTGGCTATCCAAAATTTGCAGAATATTGTCTGGCGGGCATTTATCAGCAGGATTCTGTGTTTCTGTTTTGCAGAAACATTCGGGCCAAGAATTTGTATAGAATGATTCCGGTGACATGCGCTTATGAGGCCCACCAAAGTTTGTTTTCGCCATAACACGCCTAACAGCTTCTTCAAAACCAGTGGTGCGCCCATTTTCTCGATCAATGAAAATTGGAGCAAGAGCTTTCCTGTCAGGCCTTATTGTTGTCCGAAAACCATAGTAGAGGCGGTGACCCAAAAGATTATTTGCAAAGTTGCTAGGTCCATCATAAGTTGGCATAAAGATGTCAGCAAGCAGGCAAACCATGTAATCAACAGCAGAACCTAACAAGCCCTGGGTGTTTGTTGCTAGCTCCTCTGAGGCATCCACAGAACTGTGATTCTCTAGGCGAGGGAACAAGGTCCTAAATGGTTTCATAAACCGTTCACCACCAAACAAATCACCAGCAGCTAGATAGATCTGGGTAGAATTATTGAACCCCATTGCACGTAAGATAAGACCAACCTGGAGTAGAACGCAACATACAATTAATACATGCAGCAAAACAAGCAAGATAACTGCATGCTAACACCCTCATCGATGTGCAATGACCAGAACAATAACTCAGACGCACATCTATACACTTATATATGTATAGAAAACAAATAGATTCATTTTCACAAACACGATCACCTCTTCTGGAGTTAACGGGCATTTTCCTATTGCCCTTCTTTCCTTATAAACAAGTTTTTTTTCAGCAAAATTTTCCTTCCGGTACTTCTTCAATATTTTCTGCTCTCCAGGGGTAAATATGTCAAAGCACCTGCAATTTTTTCATATCAGTGTCACTTAGGCATATTGCAGATATATGAAACCTTCATTTCTCCAACTGATAAAAAAGATAGAACATAAAAATTATATATGCAAGCTAATTCAGATGCATCATTCACTGGAATTTTGTGACCAGCTAGTCAGCTAGATCCTCCAAAAGTGAAATCCTTTATAATAAGTCAAACTCAGTAGTCCCCAAGGAAAGGTTTTTGAGTTCCACAACATCAGAAGCCTAGAAGTAATAACAATGTCACGCTTCACAGATTTTGGAAAAAGCTGCAAAAAGAAAACCTCAAAACACCCCGTGGATAATGAAGCAGGAAGTGTCTAGTAATTTTTGGCCTCACCAGAAGCCCACATGTTCATAAAAATTAAATCTCCAAATAAACCATACAATTAAAAGCAAAACCATACCCAGCAAATGAGAGCATATCCATCTCAAAACGAAGGTGTATCGCCATGAAACGACCTTCTGCGCGAAGTTTATCAACTATTGACTCGGCTAGCTTCACAATATGCGGCTTAAATCTAAGTGCATGATAGTTTACCCTGCACCTCAATCTCTGGTACTCAGGGTTATCAATTTCTTCTGCTAAACGATGTGAAAAAGGAGTTAAATAAATTGCCCCATATTCTTTCATTTTCTGTACGGCAACTGTTGTATACCAACTAATAGGAGCATCTCTGTCAGGCCGCAGCTGCGGTAGGTTCAAATCAGGGAGAAATTTAAGAGGAAACATAAGAGGTTAAAAGGTAAAACTCTATAAGTACTTTAAAAATTCATGCAGAAAGATGTACTATCAGCTACCTGATAAGCCTTTATCTTCTTGGTCTTCCCGTTTTTACGAACTTCTGGTATTTTTTCCACTATCCGTACATCAAATCTAAGTGCTTGGATAAAATGTTCAACATCGTAGATCCCATGAAAGCCACTGTATACAGTAAAATGTTACGTGCATCAGTAAAATAAGAATGTTTTGAGAACATTATGTCGGAATTGCAAAATGATTCAGGGAAAACTTAATAGTTGATTGTAACACATATCGAACTAGATATCAGCTGGAATTTAAAAATGACTTTCTTAAGGGTTAGGAGACTATGTGTATCAAGAATGAATGCATAAAATTTAATTGCTTAGATCAGTAATCTCCTGTTTATCATTTCAAGATATTTAATAGTTAACTGCAAATTCAAAGTGACAACTATGTAAAATGAAATTGAAGCTTCAGTACCACATTCCTTTCACCGTCAAACCATCAAAAGGTAGAAACAAACATCCCAGAAAGGCATGTATTCAGCATACCTCATCTAAATATGCCATCACACTAACATGGTGAAATGTAAACAAAACAAATCTTTCTATCTGGTTTTCTATAATGCCTTATATTAAATTGTTTCCATCAAAGTGTCTCAGTAAAAGCAAGTAGCAGTTTTCTACACTTGAGGAACAGATCAAATTGCAGTAAGTTTCAAAAGTGGAGGAAGAGAATATACTTGTCGTCATGCCAGAAGGAGTTTGCGTCCAACTCAGGTAACACAAGTGTAGCATTCATGATCCTTGCAGCAAGGACCGAATTGCAGATCTATCAAATTCAATAGGTGATCATTATTGAAAAGGTTTCAACATTTCAAAAAGTATAAATAATATATGATAAAAGAAGTAATCCAATTGTATGTATCATCTCAGGGATTAAGATCAATATTTCATGGCCTAACGAACCAAAAATAAAAAAAAGAGCCGGAAAAAATATTATGTAATTGCTAAGCTCTTACTAAACAAATATTTAGAAGCTGAAAAGTAGTAATCTAAGTCAATAAGGGTGCCGTGAACAATCATTCATTTGCATTCTCACTCGTTTTGCTGATTCACTCTGACAGCAGTAGTTCAATGTGCTATGTTAACTTAGCATCCGATGAAATATTTCAAGAAAAGAGAGGGTATGCATGAATAATGTAAACCAAGTTTCTAAAAGGTGTTTAAGATGGTTTACAAACCGCACTTCGTTGCTGATTCAAGCCACCATTACAGCGAACACGTAGATAACCATTGCTTTCTTTAGGTGGAGCTGCAACAATACAATGATCGACGCAAAACCATTACAATCACAATTTGCTGCATACTATTAAACTTCGGTAAAAAAGCAAACACAATAGTCACATGCAAAAAATTTAAATAAGATAGAGTGCACTTACATGGCCATTCAGATCTTGGAGCAGATGAGGGTCTCCAGCCACCTGAATTAGCACTTTGCCAAAGTTCTTCAACATTGACCTGCTTAGACATAGGGGAAAAAGAAGGAACTGAAGCTGAGGAATCTCCAGATTCTTCAGATAAAAGAAAGAATAGCAATATAAAACATATGTTTAGTTGATACAATAACGTTTCAAAAGTTCACGTTTTATACAGCCGACATTTGTCTGTATTCTTTAAACCGGGAGTTTCAACTATAAGGCACAGTCAAAATTTTGGGAAAAGGGAACAGACCAACCATTTCCATAACTGAAACGAAGAATTGCAAAAATATGAAGGAAAAAAAAAAACTTTAACCAGTAAAAGAGCATCAACAGTGCTACAGCTAGTCAATGAGCACAATGATTTTAAATGCTAAAAACAATTTGAAGATGATGTACCAGCTAACCTAACTATCTCCCACTTGAGCTCGCTTAAAAACCAATCTCTCCAATATTATCATCAAAAAAGCGCTAACACCAAATTTGTCTCCTTTAGCATCATTTCATTTCCCCATGCAAATTCTATCACTCAAAAATCAAATCTTTATCTGAGATTAAGCATACTTTCACCCATTACCAACACGAAATGCAGCATTTACATTTTTCCTCTAATTTCTAATCAACAAAACAAACAGCGTCCAACATCTGAACTAACCTCCGAGGACGTGCCCGATCCAACATCATCAGTATTTGTAACAGTGAAAAGCCGCCCCAGAGTGAAGATCAAGAGAACAAACACCGGAATCGAGAGCTTCGCGATTGTTCCCTTCAACAATCCCACACCATGCTTGCTTTGCTGCCTTTGGTGCCCTAGCCTGTAGAAGAAAAATGAAAAAGAAGTTCAGTCCCGGTTGTTTCTCGCGAAAGACGAATTTACCGGGAAAATGCAGGGGTGGCCTCTTACCGTCTCATGCTTAGCTTGTGAAGTGAAAGACGGAGTCTCATGAAGAGATCGACGAAGAGAGCTGATTCGGTGATTGTGATTTTCTTATCTTTTAGACATGACAGGTACGGTCCGTTGATCTGTTATTGGGCTTTCGCTCCATTTTGCTTGCAGTTGGCGAGGGCTTCATTTGGACCCATTTGAGCCGGACTCGGGTCGTAGTCCGTAGAATCTTTTTAGGTTCTTGTATGACCCAAGGTCGAACACGATTGAGTTCTAAACATATTCTGAAAGGTTTAATTACCAAAATAAATCTCAAACTTTGGAATTATAACTTAAATTTTAAAATGTGTTAATAAAATATTTAAATATTTAATTTTTTTAATTCTAATTCGATGTTAATATTTACGTTAAATTTTGCTAAAGTAGCTTTGTCACATATTTCATAAACTATAATTATTAATACACGTCGGTCAAAAATAACACAACAAATAAAGAGTAATAAAAAGACTTTATTATTAAAAATATAATCTATAAATCAGTTTACACAACCTCAATCTTTCGTTATCTATTTTTTCTCCCTCAATCCTCATCCTTTTATTTTATGTTTGTTCTTTTATCACCTCAAAGTATTCTCGCATTGCAATATACTATATTAGCAAATTCTTCATTTTCAATTCGCATTCCTAATACCTTCAACGTAAGAGCATTGGAGTTGTGTAATTTAAAAATTGAATGGTAAAGACGTTGAGAAAATAAATTAAAAACAAAACAAAAGACTGAAACACTAATATCATGTTAGAATTGAAAGTTTAAACATTTTATTGCTACTTTCTAAAGTTCATGCTATAATTAAATAAAATTGAAAGTTTGAACATTTTATTACTACCTTTTTGAAGTTCGTGTTATAATTACAAAATTTAGCAAAATTTGATATTTTTTAAAATTTAGATTTAAAACTTGTCTGTTAAATTGAAAATTTAAAAAATTTAAAAATAAAAAATTAGGGAAATTAAAAAAATTAAATCCCTCCTAAGTAAATCTACATTTATAAAGTTAAAAAGCATAAAACATTCAATATTCACTTAAAAAAACGAGGGTTTTTATTCGGTATCACACAGCCACACAACTATGCAGTGTTCGATCATTTGTAGTCGTAGGATCTAATCGAAAGACGGTTGCTGCGCCCTTCGCCGTCGATCCTATGATTTAAAAACCCTGATTCCGACCGTATAAATACTCCACTATTTACTTCCCGTTTCTTCATTTAACTCTGCTCTCACAATGCGTCGTCAACCCTCCGCCGGCTACGGCGGCGACGGTCGGCAAGGATCTTCACTTCCGACTCGGCAGCCGCCGTATCCATGTTATACCTCCCAAGACCCGAATTTCTACCTCTATAATCTCCTCGGTAACGCTCCGGTTCAGAATCTCAACTACGTAAACTTCCCACTGTACCAAAACCCTAATTTTCCACCCGTAAACCCTAACTTGTCAGTCCAAAACTCCAATTTCCCATCCCAGAACCCCAACTTTTCAGTCCAAAACCCTCATCTTCCACCCCAAAACGCTAACTTTACAGTCCAAAACCCTCATCTTCCACCCCAAAACGCTAACTTTACAGTCCAAAACCCTGATGTCCGTCAAGCCCGTATCCAGAAACCCCAAAACTTGAATCCTTCGGGCTCAACTCCAGTGGCGCCCAAACGGACGGTGGAGGCGATTGACAAGGTCGCGGAGATGGCGTGGAACAAACTTGTCGCTGCTGGTGGGAGTGTGTCGGCGTGGGAAGTTGCTCGGGCCGCTGCCACTGCTTTGCAGGTCGAGTCGTGGAGTGAGTTGGGGTTTAGGATGCAGGAGGTGCCATCTGTCCGCCGACTTATTGCGATTGAAGGGAAGGTAAAACATATAAACTTAGAACAAAGAGTTTCTTAGCAAAAGTGAGGTTGTATCACTTCTGTTTATTTTACTTCGCAAATTATGTTATAATTAATAGGAATAGAAAATGGGATAGATAAGAGTTTTGAGACCGCTGATGGTTGTTAAAGTTTTGATTTTCCTGTTTAAAATTGAAGTAATCTTCTGTTTAAATTTTTGGATGTTAACAAAGGAAGAAGGAAAAGACGAATTTTATGCATGATTTTCATATAGTATTTTTTAAAAGCTTTTTGGACTAGTGGGAATGCGAAACTTGCACATCAACCTCCATTGAACAACTAGCTTGGTAGCTCTTTTGATTTTGAGGAGAAAAGCAACGACCTCTGCTAAACTATATTTTTAATGCGGCTTGAAGGGAAAGAGAATTTATCTTTAAAGTATTTGAAATTTATAATATTCTATAACTTTTCTGTTACATCTTTTTATTTCGGTTTTATTTTTCCTGGTCATCTTTCTCTTGTGGAGAAGGAGCTGCAGGCACCAAGGGCTTACTCTAGTATTTCTGAAATCATTATTTTAGTGGAAGAACTGGAGTTAGAACTTTTGGTGCTTGTTTCTTTTTGGAACGATCTTTTGGTTTAGTACTATGGCATTGCCTTCAAAAGAGAAAAAGTAAAAAGCTCTTGTGCCTAATTATTTCATTACACCCTTCTGTGTTCTCTGTGCTTGTGGATATAAGCTTTTTGTGTTGACATGAATTCCTGCTATTGATTTGTTTTTTTTTATATATTTAGATAAATGCATTCATTCATTGCTTTGTTGGGGTTCACAAAATTACCTCCTTGTATGACTTACAAGTTGCAATATGCAAGAAAGAGGGCCGTGGGCAGTTTGAAGAGCTGAAATTGGGCCCCTTACTTCAACACCCACTTGTGTTGCACTATTTTCCTGTTGATTCTGAATCTTCGGAAGTGTTCAAGATTACTGGTGAAGAAATCATTCTTGCTCTTCGTCAGTTCATGGACACTTTTCATAAGAAAGACATTAATATTGATGAATTTCTGGATTTTGTTGCTAAGAAACGTAATCTTGCGAGGAAGGAGATGCTTGGTATTCGTATTCAAAGCTTGGGGTGGGTATTCATAATGATGTTCGTTTCCTCACTTCTGTTTGTTATCTCCTTTTCTCTTTTTTTTTTGTGATTTAGGAAAATCCTGCTATTTATCATCTCCTAGTAAACTTTAAAATTAGGAGACAATTATTAAAATTTTGCTATTGTAATACTGCACTTGATTTAATTTTCTATACAAATTTTGTACAAATTGATTTTGAGCAGAATGAACTCATGTCAGGTTCTATAAACATTAGTTAAACTTTGACCACAGGTTGTACGTCTCTCTTATTCAAGAAGCCAAAAAGTCTCATGATGCTTTTTTAAAGAAATACCTGGGCAAGAAATCTGATGCAATAAAGAAACGCAAGAACTTGAAAGAGCGTTTTTATGCCATACGTGAGTGCGTCGATTCAGGTTCTTCACCAGTCAAGAGTTTCTGTGGTAAACACATTAGATTTTTATCATCAAGCTCAGAGGAAGAAGCCAGTGATGATAGTCCATCAGAAAGTAAAATGAGAAGCAATGATAATGTCAGTAGATCAAGTTGCATTTCACATAGCTCTGATCGGGTCAGTAGCTGTCCTTACCCATCTGAAGCCGAAGAGCTATCCAGGCTGCGCCTAGATGGCGAAGTTGAAATTGGTTTGCAATATTCTTCTGCTAGTGGCAGCTCAAAGCAGAAAAAGAATATTAGGCCATTAACAAAGAAAAGAAAATTTAAAGATGAAAATTGTAATGCTCTTTCTCCCTCCAAAACGTGTAAAATAGATGGGGGGAAACTAAAATTTTGTGTCAATAATACAGAGGAGTTTTTTGATACTCAAGACCTCTTACTACCTAATAATACCATGATGTCATTCATCACAACCTGGAAGCATGCATGTGCGCATCACACACCAGCTGAGGTAAGTCGGTGCTTCATTTGAATTATGAGCTATTGTTATTGCTTCTTTGAACTTTTGATTTTGTGTTTCATTTGATGTTGGTTTCTCTTGATAAAACAAATTTGTCGGAAGAGATGCCTAAATTTCAAATGCAAATTAGAATCAGTAACAAGGACAAAGAATTGAAATTAGTTCAGTGCATGCCTAATACCTGTGGCATGTGCAATAATTTGAGGGAAAGGTTAAAAGTTGAGTTTCTCTACTTCTTATTTACCTCTGTGTTTAATTGATACCAAGCCTGTAGTATGCATTGCCTTTCATCTAAGGGTAATAATTTGGTTTCAAATGTCAAAGGTGCTGCTTTACATCCTTGTCAACATTGATGACTTTTCCCTGTGAACTTTAGGTCATTTGTAGGCCTTTATGGACCTGCCTTTGGTAATAATTTGAATGCAAAAATTTTCAGGGTGAAATATTTTCTATTTTCATATTAAATCTT
The DNA here is from genome assembly GCA_027123425.1 of Erythroxylum panamense. Taxonomy (NCBI): domain Eukaryota; kingdom Viridiplantae; phylum Streptophyta; class Magnoliopsida; order Malpighiales; family Erythroxylaceae; genus Erythroxylum; species Erythroxylum panamense. Next base: position 529,490 of record JAOTIZ010000003.1, read on the forward strand.
TTTGAGCGAATATACTGGCATGCTTCCTCATTTAAAATTTGCTTCTGCTTTAGCAGATCTATTTTCAAGAAATTTTATTTGATCTCTTGGTATCAGTTGTTTGTAAATGTTGCAGATAATTGGCCATTCTTTTATTTTCAATATGGATGGGGAGCTTTACAGTTATAATCTTTTTTTACTCGTAGGTACTGGATAGAATGCTGCAGTTCTATAAACAAAATAATTCTTCTGATCGGCACTGTAGAAGAATCAGGTCAATGTTCTCTTGGTACCCGTGTATCGGATTGCTTAATGTTGCTGTAAGTGTCCTGCATAAGTTTTGTGTTATGCATTACATGTATTCTTGAAATATGTCCCATTAGATTTTCTTTTCTCTTAATCAATAAAAGGATAGTTCCTATTTTGCTTATTCTTCTCTTTCATTGCAAAGCATGGTGCTTTTTCATAAGTTTGTTTGGGCCTGCCTGGTCTTTCGAAAATCAAATCCTGTATTATGTGCAAGTAAATGTCATATATGGTGGATGGTCTATGTGCTCTGTTGCCTCAGTATTCTACAGAGTAAATTTGTGTCTCGTCTGTATTTCTGGATCTGTTTTGTGTTGAGGTGTATTGTGATTGGTATGATTGTATTCATTATTTTCTATTTTTTCATTATTTACTAGATTAAAATTATTGCTTATTTTTTTTTTTTTCCTGATTTGATTGTTCAGGGCCTTAATTATGGATGAAATGACTTTTATTTTTTTTTGCAGGTGGCATCTATGAAATCTGTTAAAAACTGGGATAGTATCTATGATACTTTTCAAACCATAACTGGACATGAGTTGCACAATAATGCGACTGCTGAAGATACCAAATATGAGATCATTGATGTTGAACCAAATGAAAATCACAAGTCAAATGCATCCAAGCAAAGTGTACAGCAAGCATCCAGTGAGTGTAATCATCTCCAACCATCACACTTTCCACTTTTGCTAATTGTACCTTATCTCTTGTTTTTAATCAATTTATATGTAAAGCTTAGTTTGTCTAATTAGTAGATTCACAGGTGTTACTGTTGAGGCTATCATTGAGAAAATCATTAGTTACTGTGATGTCGACCTGGAATTTCACAGCAGTAGCCAATCATTAGCAGAGAACAGATTGAACTTTGTGAGAAAGCTGTGTAATTGTGAGTTCTGGTTGGTTGACCAATTTGGTGTTAATGAATTTGAGTATCTTGGTCATGGAGATTTCTTCACTTTTCTGGAGAAGCATTCATCCCTATTGCCACCTTATCTACGAAGTTGCTTGGTTGGTGATGTAACTGAAAAATCTTCTTTAGAGATTAATATGGGACAACATCAGTTGATTTTATTGGTATCTCAAGCTATGAGTAACATAAAAGAGAACAAAACTATTACTAAGGAGATGATTTCTGCATTACTTAGGGGACAGTTTCCTTTGCTTAGTTTTGAGATCAAGGGGAATGATTCTATGGAAGATCTCTTGCAAAATGTGAAGAATAATCAGCATAGTGTGATCTCAAATCGTGTACTTTTTTCATCTACATTATTAACAACAGCTCCAATTGGTGAGTCTTTACCTCATGAAGATGAGTCTTTACCAGATTCGCTGAGTACCATTTATTGCCAGAAGATAACACCCATTGAGTCTGTCACATCGAAACAAGCAATTGAAGTTTTACTTAAGGCACCTATATTGTCTGATTTAATCTTATGGTCACACTGGGACACTGTATTTGCTCCTACACTTGGTCCAATCGTAGAATGGTTATCAAATGAAGTCAACTTGGAAGAATTGTTGTGTTTGGTGACAAAGGATGGCAAGATGATTCGGATTGATCAATTTGCCAGTGCTGATACATTCTTGAAATCGGCACTTGATTTATCTTCTTTCCAAACTGCTGTCTCATTGTTATCCTTGTTCTCATTGGTAGGAGGTAAAAAGCATGTACCTTTCTCCCTTATTAAGTCTTATGCTAACCATGCATTTGATGTCATTTTGAAGAATAAATTTGAAGATACTGAAGTGGAGGCCAATAAGAATCATCTGTTGTACGGTGAAGCTGTTGAGAGAGTTTGCAGTAATATAGGGAGCTGTGAATTACAGACTGATCAGATGAAAGCGAGTCGGACGGTGTCTGTTGCCTCAAGGTTTGTCCTTGATTGTCTGGGCTATCTGCCATCAGAATTTCATGGTTTTGCAGCTGATGTGTTGCTCTCTGGGATGCGTTCTGTAATTAAGCATGCTCCTTCAGCTATTTTGTGTGAGTGCAACGTAGAAGAGAGGCTTATGCTTCATGAGATAGGATTATCTATTGGAATAATAGAGTGGATCGATGATTACCGTGCCTTTTGTTCCTCTAATGCTACTGAATTGTTCATGGCATCTGAATTATCAAGCAAGGGACTTGTTAGGGCTGAACTACATACAGAGACAAGGTGCACACTAGATGCGCAAGATAAAGTTTCTTGTGCTGAGGGGGGAGTTCATCTTAGTAATATTTCTGATAATAATGTTATTGTGGGTCACAGAGCTGATGATATAGCAGCATGTGGTAATGGAATTGTCAATGGTAGCATAAACAAATTATCTGAAGATGACATTGATAAAGAAGCAAGCTTGGTCATTCAGTCTATAAGGAGAGATGAATTTGGTCTTGATTCAAACCTCTCAAACATGGAGAGTAGCATGTTGAAGAAGCAACATGCTCGCTTAGGGAGAGCACTTCATTGTCTCTCACAGGAATTATATTCCCAGGATTCACATTTTCTTCTGGAGCTAGTAAGTTAACTATTGCGCCAAAGCTTTTGCATGTACATCACTTTATAGAACTTGTTTTTTTCTGGTACTTTTCTGACTTGTGACAAGGGGGAGGAGGCACTGAGGAGTGTTTTATTGTTTTATTTTATGTTGATAAGCTATCAGGTCCCGTCATAATTTTGGTATCATGGAGGAAGCGATAAGTTGTGTAATCAATTAAACCTGGGTTAAATTTATAGTTTGCCATTTGTTTTGAGGCTTTTGCTTGATTTCTTGGACTAATAGCAGAGGCAACCGCATTGAAAGCCCATGATCAAGGAATTAGAACTTTAACCGAGTTGGAAAATGAACCAAAACCAAAACCATCACCTAACATCATCTGTAAACTTTTCCACGTTTCGATGCAATTTATAATTTGTAGGAGAACATCTACCTTGCTTTTTTGAGTAGGCATTTTGTAGACTTGAGTTTTAGTATAATATGACGTCCCTCCATTTTCTTCTCGATATATATGCTTCGTTTCCTTTTATGGTTTGTATCATCAAGTTGTGTTGGCATTTTTATCCATGCTTCAGGTTCAAAATGCTGATGATAACATCTATCCAGAGAATGTCAAACCTACTCTAGCATTCATTCTTCAAGATTCAGGTATCGTTGTTTTGAACAATGAGCAAGGCTTTTCTGTTGAAAACATCAGAGCTCTTTGCGATGTTGGGAACTCAACCAAGAAAGGATGTGGTGCTGGATACATAGGGCAGAAAGGGATCGGCTTCAAATCAGTATTTCGTGTATAATTCTCTTATCATGTTGTTGTTTGTGTGTGGTGTATAATTGAATGTCAAGAGGGATATCATGGTGGGGGAGGGTTGAAGTGAACTTTCTTGGTTTCCTTGCAGTCACTTTGTTTTTGGTACAATTGGTATAATATTAATTAGGACATAATTACTAATTAATCATGAGGATATCATGCTCAACAGGGACGTCATTCCCACTTTTGAGGGACAGGGATATCATCCTCACTTTTGAGGAACACAAAGTATCATGAGAGTTACTCAGTCATTTGCTATGACATTGATTTTTTCTTCACTTGGTGACTCTATTGCATGATTGGTTTGTTTAATGAATGCTGCAGTATGGTGTGAATTGCGATTTATACAACATGTGTTGAAAAAAAGTAGTGTGCAAGATGTTTGACTGCGATAGAAACAGAAAGACTGGACTATGTTTATTTTAGTGCTGCAAGTGACCATCAAAATAGATCTATAAGACCTGGTAAAATGTTTTGTTTCTTGGGGTCAGGTTCAGTCCAGCACTTGCTTTCCACTATGAATGTGCAGTGTGATTTTAACCGTTTTATTTCATTTGAAAATGGTACCTGAATAGTGGTATTTACTGTAGACCTATTTTTTGTGATGAAGATATAGTGGAATAAGACTGAGGGAGTTTAAGTTAGAAGAATAATTGTGTCTATTCCTATGAATGCTGAAGTCCTTTGTGATGTAGATAAATCACTAGATAGAAGATGGGATTATTGACTAAAGATTGCTATGAGTTTGCTGTTGTGTTTGTATACATTTTGTATTTTCACTAATATTTTTAATAAATTTATGAAAAAAATTTATTAACTGGGTTAAATGTTGATTCTGTTAATAGGTTGCTTACTGACCTTTTTATGTCTTATTGCAGATTACAGATGCTCCAGAGATTCATTCAAATGGATTTCACGTTAAGTTTGATATAGGTGAAGGACAGATAGGTTTTGTTTTGCCAACAGCCATACCTCCTTGCAATATTGATTTGTATAGTAGGTTGGTACGTGGAGAAACTTATCAGATGGATGACGAGTGTTGGAAAACATGTATCATACTTCCTTTCCGGTCAAAACTGTCTGAAGAAACCGCTTTGAAAATGTTCTCGGATCTCCACCCTTCTTTGCTTCTCTTTCTTCATCGCCTTCATACTGTTGTCTTCCGGAACATGCTCAATGATTCATTTGTAGTCATGAAGAAAGAAATTTTGGAAGATGGAATTGTGAAGGTCTCATGTGGGGATAATAAAATGAATTGGCTTGTAACATCACAGAAATTGCGGACATTTGCTAGTCATCGCAAAGTGCAAACAACTGAAATTTCAATAGCCTTTACACTTGAAGAATCAGATAATGGGGAGTACAAGCCACATCTAGACCAGCAACCTGTATTTGCTTTCCTTCCTCTAAGAACTTATGGTTTGAAATTTATCCTTCAGGGTGATTTTGTTCTTCCTTCATCACGAGAGGAAGTGGATAACAATAATCCCTGGAATGAGTGGTTGTTGTCAAAATTTCCTGGTTTGTTTGTAAGTGCAGAGGGACATTTTTGTGCCCTTTCTTGTTTTAGGGAGAAACCAGGAGCAGCTGTTTCTACATTTATGAGCTATGTACCACTCGTGGGGGAGGTGCATGGATTTTTTTCTGGGCTTCCCAGGGCGATTATTTCAGAACTACGGAGGTCAGCCTGTTTACTTCTGGAAGGAGACAATAGTAAAATGGTTCCTCCTTGCAAGGTTCTTAGAGGTTGGAATGAAGAGGCCCGCAATCTTCTGCCTGTTGGCCTGCTTCATGAGCACCTTGGCCTTGGACTTTTGGATAAGGATATAGTTTTGCCTGATTCATTGGCCAGAGCGCTGGGTATAGTTGATTATGGACCTGAAACTCTAGTGAGATTTATGGTCAACTTATGTGGTTCAAGAAATGGCCTAAAGTCAATGGGCCTATTCTGGTTATCTTCTTGGCTGAATGCTGTATATACAATGTTACTACATTCTTCTGGAAAAAGTGATCTCATAGATAGGCTTCGCCATTTAGCATTTATTCCCCTTTCTGATGGTACTTACAGCTCAGTGGATGAAGGTACAATTTGGTTGCAGTCTGATGCCTTGAGCACTGACTTTAGTGGGACACTGGAATTTGATGTTTTTCCTAATTTATATGCTAAACTTAGGACTGTAGATCCCCTTCTCTTCTCTGTTTCAAAAGGTGACTGCATCTCAGACGATAAAGTTAGTCGGATTCTTTATGAAGTAGGTGTGCAGCAGCTCACTGCACATGAAATTGTGAGGGTTCACATTCTCCCAACTATACTTGACAAGAGAACCATAAATGAAGAAAAGGCATTGATGACAGATTACATCTGCTTTATAATGATTCATTTGCAATCAAGCTGCCCTAGTTGTTCTATTGGAAGGAAAAACATTATCTCTGAGTTGCAGAATAAAGCCTACATATTGACAAATCATGGTTATAAAAGGCCAGCTGAAACACCAATTCATTTCAGCAAGGATTTTGGAAATCCTATTGATGTGGATAAAATGTTTGATGTTGAGCATTTTGCATGGCATGAGGTTGATATCGCTTGTCTAAAACATCCTGCAAATAAAGCACGTTCAGGTGGACTAGTGAAATGGAGGGAATTCTACCAGGAACTCGGTGTCACAGACTTTGTGCAAGTTGTTCAAACTGATAGGAATATTACTGATTTATCACAGACTAATTTCAATAATATCATATCAGATCAGGCCCTGATTTCCCAATGTCTAGAGATCAAAGATTGGACTTCTCCTGAGTTAGAGCATCTGTTATCTTCATTATCTGCAAGTGGTGATAGAGAATGCTGCAAGTATCTTCTGGAGGTTCTTGATGTGCTATGGGATGATAATTATGGTACCAAAGTTACTGGTTGTTTGCAATTAATGTCCAATCCTAATACTGATGGAAGACCCATAAGGTCTTCTTTTATAAACAGCATCTGTGACACAAGATGGATAGTGTCAAGTATGGATAATGAGCTTCACTACCCTAAAGAATTGTTTTATGACTGTGAGTCAGTACGCTCAATCCTGGGTGCTTGTGCTCCGTATGCTCTCCCAAAGGTTAGTTTGTTGTTATGTTAACATAAATGTGTATAGAATCTTCCTCTCCTACTACAAGTGAGACAGTATCGCTCAACTATTTGAATGGAATTCTTATGCAGTTTCTCTTTTCAGAAGTAAACCATGTTTTCTTTTGGTATTGGCCAGGTCTTAATACATTTGACGTAGTTGAAAGGATTTGATGGATTAGATTTTGATGTTATGTTTGCTTTACAACTCACCTAAGCTTAGATGTCCATTGGGTTTTGAATTCTGACATGGCATAAAATTCAGTAATCACCTTATATTGATCCATAATAGAAAACTAGAAGAATGGAGTTATATAGTAAGACATTAAGATGATATAGAGCTAAGGAGTTCATAAGATACAGAATGAGGCATAGATTTTTTTTTGGTGGGTTATACTGCTGATGGGTGTTGCACATTGGATAATTTCACTTTTGTTGATCAAAAGAAGGTGCATAAATGATCTGATTGATGTATATAAAGTTTGCTCTTACTGTTATAAAAATTGTAGCATCTTTGTATTTGGATAATAGTAATTTTGTTTGCTTGATCTAATGCGTTATCTTTACTGCTTTTCCTTTCTGAAACAGGTGAGAAGCTTAAATTTAATGCGTGATATTGGCTTTAAGACTAAAGTAACTCTCAGTGATGCTCTCGAAATTTTAAGAGTATGGAGAACATCCAAGACCCCTTTTAAAGCTAGGTAGCACTCTGATTTTATATGGATGACATGTTGATCATGAAATTGAGTGGATGACATGAAACATCTTTTAACTATCATGGAAGATTGCATAATTATTGGCTTAGAGTTTACATGTTTTCTTTATAGCGTGTAAAAGTATAACCTTTGTGAATCTCTTAGAGTGATTCTCTTACATCCTTAACAGGTCATTCTCTTAAGTTTGTGGTATGGTCTTATAATTGCTCATGTTTGTGTTGATATCCTTCAATATTTCTATTCTTATTAATTGTTTGCACTATTAGATCATTATTTGCTAGATTCTGATGTGGATGACATTAGAATTTTTATTATGGGTAGAGTGTAGAGCCCCATGAACAAAAATTAGGCTCGAGTCAACTATTGTCAAAATGACTAGAACTAGTCATTTGGATAATTGACCCTTACTATTTATAAACGCTTTAACATTTTCATGTTTAGTCAATATTAGATACTCTAACATTCTCCCTCAAGTGTAACTAGGACTAGACATCTAATTGTCACTTGAAATAAACGCAGTGGTAATTGGATTGGATTGTTGGGACTGGACATCCAAATGGATAGTCGGGAAATTAGTAATTCATACCAAACCTGCTCTGATACCATATTAGAATTTTTAATATGGGTAGAGTGTAGAGCCTATTAACAAAAATTATGCTTGGGTTAACTATTGTCAAAATGACTAGAACTATTTATAAACCCTTACTAATTATAAACCCTTTAACATTTTCATGTATAGTCAATATGAGATACTCTAACATTCCCCCTCAAGTGCAACTGGGACTGGACATTCAATTGTTACTTGAAATAAACGCAATGGTAACCGGACCGGGCTGCTGGGACTGGACATCTAGACGGACAACTGGGAAATTAATAATTCGTACCAAACCTGCTCTGATACTATATTAGAATTTTTAATATGGGTAGAGTATAGAGCCCATTGACAAGAATTGGTCTTGGGTTAACCATTGTCAAAATGACTAGAACTAGTCATTTGGATAGTTGGCTCTTACCACTGATAAACCCTTTAACATTTTTATGTTTAGTTAATATGAGATACTAACAGTTTTTCTCTTTCATTTTGTTTGTTCTCTACAGTCTGATTGTAATTTGTCTTATCCTCTTTCCTGAACTAATAAATCTCTCTTATGCCAGCATTTCTCAAATGACAAGATTATACACGTTTATCTTGGATGAGATATCAGCTTCAAATAGCAAAATTATCGAGACATTTCATGTGGAACCTCTTATTTTTGTCCCCGATGGATCTAGTTCAAGGCAGGAGGATATCAAATTTGGTGTATTTTTAGCTTCTGAGGATGTATTTTGGCTCGATCCAACTGGCTCCATGGAACAAATGAAGCAGATCCATCTCCAGCGTAGATCAACAGATGTGTTGAACTATCCCCTATACAAGACATTGAGCAATATTTATCCAGGCCTTCATGAATTTTTTGTCAACAAGTGTGGAGTACCCGAGGTTCCTTCTTCCCATAATTATCTTGACTTTTTGCAGCACTTATCAACCATAACCTTGCCTTCTCAAGCTGCTAATACAGTACGTAACTGGTATACAGATTTTTTTGACTTGTCTGATTGTAATAAAATCTAAGTATTTTCTGTGGATGTTTTAGGTGTTCCAAGTTTTTTTGAAGTTGAGTGATGCACTAAAATCTTGTTCACTCAGATCTGATGATATTGTTCACATGAAAGAATGCCTTGGAAAAATAGAATATGCAATACTTCCCACTGTGGTAGATAAATGGGTTTCACTACACCCTTCATTTGGTTTGGTGTGCTGGTGTGATGATGAGAAGTTAGGAAACAGGTTCAAGCATTTGGATAATGTTAATTTCCTTTACTTTGGCAATCATGGTATCATGGAGCAAGAGACGCCTGGCACCAAGTTGGCTGTCCTCATGCAAAATTTGGGAATTCAAGCTCTCTCAGAGGTAAGCACATACTTTCCCCCGAAATCAGGTTTTTCTCCTTTTACCTGCCTTATGTTTGTGTTCCCAGAACCTATCCTTGAAAACTTGTTGATGACATTTTTTCCATGTTGGTTAGAATATTGATTCTAATATCGATTTGAACATGCTGTTTGTATCAGCAATGCATGTTAATATAATCCCAGCTATTCTGCCACATGGTTTTGGTGGCTTATTGTGATAGTTTTGATTTGTTCTAAAGGATAACTTCTACTCTCAGCACCTGGTGTATTTTTTGTATTGAGCAATTTCTTTCCTTTCATACTTTCCTTGGCCCTTCCCTACCTTAGTGCATCCTGTTTCCCTTATGAATTTGCTTTTCATGTTTCTCTTTTTGTGCAGGTCGTTACTCGTGAAGCGATATTCTATGGTCATGCAGACTCCACCTCCAAAACTTCTTTGATTAACTGGGTTCTTCCTTATGCACAGCGTTATATATATAGTTTACACCTAGATAAATATCAGCGACTCAAAGAACGTAGATTTGACAACCTGAGACAGCTGCAAGTTGTTGGTGTTGAAAAGTTATTTTACAGGAATGTGATAAAAAGTTGTGGTGCTTCATCCAGCAAGAAGCAAGAATGTAATTGTCTTCTAGAGGTATGGAATCAGTCATAATTCTGCATTATTTGTAACTTCTAATGTACAATGCCAGATGCAAAAGGGATTTCTTTCGAGACTGACTAAAGAGCTTGATGAAGCCTACTGTCATTCGGCTTAAAATTTTTTGTTTTAAGTGTGCTCGAAACTTAGATATCATTTAAAACTAAACCATAATTGGTCTCTGTCAGATGTCTCAGTTGTTCATTATGGAACAAACCATTGTGTTTCATATCCACTCCTAATTGAAGAAGCAATTTTCAATACCCATCAAATCTATCATTTTTTTTCTCATTGTCCAAACAAACTCATGTCCATTACTAAGAATTCCATTCCTATTCCGCATCTGCTACGAATGAGCCCTAAGAATAATGTGGGTAAGTGGCAGCAATGGTTTCTTCATAAGCAAACATATCTATGATCGAAGAAGGCGACCTAGTTCTCCTCTTTTCCCCTTATGAGCTGTGTGGCAGCATGTTATTGATGATTGTGTCTAATCATTCACAAATATTTCTTTTATTGGTGTTCAGGGTAGTACTTTGTACACGACATTGGAATCAGATTCACATGCTCTATTTTTGGAGCTTTCTTGCTTGTTCTTTGATGGAAGTCAAGAGCTACATTTGGCTAATTTTCTGCATTTGATCACCGTGATGGTTATGTCTGGTTCCTCTGAGGAGCAAACAGAGTTCTTCATCATTAACAGTCAAAAGATACCAAGGCTTCCTGAAGAAGAATCTGTTTGGTCCCTCTCGTCTGTTTCTGATTCATCAGAGAATGCGGAAGCACTTAAAATAGATATTGCTTCCGGTTCAACTTATGAGCAGAAACCTGGGAAGCTCAAGAACAAACTAGGGATTAGTATGAACTGGCCACCGGATGGTTGGAGAACTGCACCTGACTTTGATTATGCTATTGCCAATGGCCATCCTTCGGCATCAGATCATATCAAGTCACTTGAGATGAAGGATGAGAATGCAATGATCATTGGCTCCCAAATCACAGGAAAAGCCCCAATAGATATTGATGCTAACTGGACCATTGAATATGATTCAGCGGTGCTAGTATCCCCAGACTCTCAAAGTATAACTGATCATTCTGCTCAAGCTTGCAACCAAACCCCTATTGTTGATCTTGCTTGTGAACCTGCTGAGGCATATGATGTTGCTGATGGCCCTGAGTTGAATGGCTCAAAATATCCCCAAAGAGATCAGCTTAACACTGGTGCACCTGATAGAGCTCAAGCAATACTTACTGGGAGGCTCGGCGAGCAACTTGCTTTCAAACATATGTGTAACATATTCTCAGACAAAATTGTCCGGTGGATTAATGCAAAAAATGAAAGTGGGTTGCCCTACGATATTGTTATAGGGGAGGAAGGAAGTAGTATGGAATACATTGAAGTAAAGGCCACAAAGTCTGCAAGAAAAGATTGGTTCCTAATCTCTACGAGAGAGTGGCAATTTGCAGTTGAGAAAGGTCAATCTTATAGCATCGCTCATGTTCTTTTGGGTAATGATACAGCTAGGATAACAATATACAGAAATCTTGTACAACTATGCCAGCAGAGGAAGCTGCGACTGGTTGTTATGATGCCAACAGAGTAGTTGTAGTTCCTTTCATCCCTTTGCTCCAACAAGGGCGGTCTTTAACCTTTTCCCAGATAATGCATGAAATTTGGTGTTGCTAGATGACAAAGAACTTCTGTATCTGTGCAGTTGAAGTGGATTTGCAGTCAAGCAGAGAGTTGTATCTCTGTTGTTTATTTATGTTTCAAAATCTGGGGTTGACATTGGCCATCCAATGCGAAAGACATCTGCAGCATCATGTTCTCATCACAGGTTCCATGGACAGCTGGATCCAGTGGTCTTTTTAAGCTGAAGCATATATGTTCTCATTCTTCCTAAACTATGTCAGTCCATTTTTGGTTATAATATATTCATGTATTTATGCGATCATATAAGAACCCAATTGTATATATGACTCAGTTTATTGTTAACAAAGAAATGGGCAGAGAATTTCCATTATATCTCCCCTTTCATGTTGGACTGGGTCCTTTGATGGCGAAGGCAGCACAAGTAGGTAGAAGTGGAAGTATGCATGACAAGCATAAGTGAACTATGAAGAATTTCTAAAGAGGATCGAGTAACATGAGTCGTTTTGATCTTTTAAGTTCTCAAGTGTACAAGTTAAAATGACGTTATTTTGATTAATTATACTTTTTTAAGTCGAGTTCTGAACAAAATTTTACTTGGAACCAAGATGCTTGCCTATTTCTTCAATGGCATTTTAGGATGTGGAAGATTTATCAAAATGGAAAGGTTAACATACGCTGCAAGATCAGGCCACGACTCAGACAACCCAACATTAGATATTTCTTAGATAAAGTTTCTTAACGACCACTAGTAACTACTTCCCATAGAAACCACTAAAACAGACTAAGTAGACGAACTTCTCCTCAAGTCACATAAGCAACCCCTGTATTTACAGTCACCTTCTGCATCAGCAATGGCTCTGAAATGGCATGTCATTAACCCATCATCACCCAACTTTGTACCATCATTTAACCCGAGAATCCTCCATTCAAACCCTCTAAAGCTTGTAAAGAACTCATCTTTATATGGTAGAAGAGTTACGCATGTGTGCCAATCTTCTTTAGTGGAAGAAAAGCAAGAAGTCTCATTTACTGAACCCGAACACCAGCTGATCAACGCACTTATTGGTATCCAAGGACGTGGGAAATCTGCAACCTCCCGGCAACTCGATGTAGAGTATTGTTTATTTGCCTTTTGAGGTCTTGCCATTGAACGTAGAGTATATAACAGTATGCGGCTGGGTAATCTTTACAGAAACTTGTCAATTTCCTGTTTTGTAGGACGTGGAACGTGCTGTGAAGGTTTTGGAAGGGTTAGAGGGCGTGCCCGAACCAGTACGTAATATATTTTAGTGCCTCCTATTCATAGATTTGATACACCAGAATGCACTGCTGTGCATTGAAGATCAACTTGAATTAGAAGATGCTGGACATTGATTTGTTTACAATTGGGTCGAGCTTAACTCCATAGGCAAGCACTATGAGATGACAAGTTAGATGCATTCGCATGTGCAAAATTTTACCACGATAAGTTGACAAAACAATAGCCCGCCCAATAGCTGCTTCAGTCTGCAGCTGCGATAGCTTTTACAAAAATTGAGAATAGGATTAACCAACATGTTAACTAATCAATCACGATAAATAGGATCGAATTTTGCAGTCGGACCTTCACTTAGTTTCACCCAAGCTTCATCTTGATCATGGATAAATCACTTATGTTTGGGTCTATAAGTAATGACAAAATCTTTTTTGTCGATAACCTCAAATCAATCAATTAAATATTGATTAATACGTAATTGATCGAGTACTACTTGAAAAAGAAAAGAGAAAAACTAAAAGGAATATCTTATAAGGTAATCATTTTTGTTTCAGTAAATATGCTCTGCAAGCACCTGAAACTGCTTGGATTACGTCTAGACTAGGGTATCATACAAATGATCGGACTAATGACTTGTACAATACTTTAAATAATTTTTGGTCAAGTCATGCATACATATCTATAACTTGTATTGGTTCTGCTTTTCTCTAAGCTCATTCTGGTCATTCAAGAATATGTGATAATGATTCTGTTTCTGATCCATAGCTTTGAAGTAGCATAACTTCGAACTAGTTCTGCTTTCTTAGCTAATCTGTCTTCTCCAAAATATAACCTGTACTACTCATAATGTTTTCCAGACAAGCTCAAGTTTAATTGAAGGTCGTTGGCAATTGATGTTTACCACTAGACCTGGTACAGCATCTCCAATCCAGGTACACTTCCCCGCATACCTTTCCTCTGCCTCCTAGTTTCTTCCTATGCTATGTGTGTTTAGTAGTATTCATTCAATTCAGAAAGAGCCCTGATCTTTAATTCTCCCCCTATTCTGTGAATGCACTTTTGTCATTCTGAATCAACTCGAATTGCAAAATATGGAGAAACTGAGATACCGTCCTTTCGGGATTATGTGAAAGTTCTCCTTATTCAAAGATGACTTGATTGAGAATATGTTGTTCCTCAGATGATTGAGTAAGAATATTTCTGCTCCATAATAAAATATCTCCAAGGCCCCTGATTGGCACTGTTAAAGTGTACAGTAAAACAGCAAATAAGCATGAGAAGACAGTTTTTTTTAAATAATCTATTTCCCAAACTAGAGTGAGCAAGGAGTCGTCCAATTATGAAAGTTCATCTTGATGTGCTTGAAACATTATGAAACGATTCCATCTGCATTTTTTGTCAATCTCCCTCTTACTGATTACTATATATGCTTGCAGAGAACATTTGTTGGCATTGATTTCTTTAGGGTATTTCAAGAGGTGAGCCTTCAAAAAGATGATCCCCGAGTATCCAACATTGTAGTGTTCTCAGATGTGATTGGCGAGCTGAAAGTAGAGGTATGAGGCCTATATCTTACTGTTGAATATATTAATTAACTTGATGTTTTTGTTCATAGAATAACAACTTGTCTAAAAGATAATCAATGTTGATAATACCTTTTCTTGAGCTGTGAACACAAGATATATAGAGCATGACCTTCATTCCAGCCATTTGTTAGAACTCAGGGACATCAAGCAAGCAGTAAAAGAGCTATTGGATAAGATCACTTTCTATCTACAGCTTACTAACTTTTGCCTTCCATAATCTGTAATTTCAAATTTATGGCTCTGATCTTTCATGCATTGGAAGTGATTAAAAGCTTGTTAATATGGAAGAATCAACTCTTCATCTTACATCATCTACCTTTTAACAGGCAGCAGCATCAGTTGCAAATGGCAGACGAATCCTTTTTCGATTTGATAGAGGAATATTTTCATTCAAATTTTTACCATTTAAAGTTCCATATCCTGTGCCATTCAAGCTTCTTGGCGATGAAGTAAAAGGTTGGTTGGACATAACGTACCTGTCCCCTTCAGGAAACCTCCGCATCTCCAGAGGTAGTAAGGTACGTGTTCATTTTGTAATCTCCAGGAGAGTAGTTTAGTTCTTGTTCTATTGATCTCTCTTGTTGGGAAGCACAAAATTAGTGCATTTTTCAAACATATATGCTCAAAATTCTCTTGCATTTGTGTAGTGCAGGGCACCACGTTTGTGCTACAAAAGAAAACTGAACCTAGACAAATCCTGTTGTCAACCATTTCCACAGGAACACAAGTTAGTGAGGTAAACTGAGAAGTTATTAGTGAATTATTTTCAGGGTTCCATCAGTAACAAGATAAGAAAGTTTCTCCTTTTTAATCATTTACTGTGCAGGCAATTGATGCGTTCCTTACTTCAAATCAAAATGTGAATAAAGATGAACTAGAGCTTCTTGAAGGAGAATGGGAAATGATATGGAGTTCACAGGTAAGAATAAGATCACAAGAGCATCTACTGCATGAGTTTATATAGATAATACTTCTGCATCATCAAGTTCTTGCCTTTGTTTAAGATATGCTGTAAGAATATTCAAATTCTTCACCAAAAATCATCTTCGGTTATTAATAATAAAGCAATAATTTGAATGCTTAATGTTTTAGTTTCAACTGAACTAATGGTTAAAGAGTTGTCTATGTTCCAGATTGAGACAGATAGTTGGATAGAGAATGCAGCCAATGGCCTTATGGGAAAGCAGGTACAGAGAAAATGGCAGTCATAGTTCTGAAATTATATGAATGCAATCCACATAAACTTTTCTTATGGAGACATCTGTATCTCTTTGTTTTAGATTGTGAAAAGGAATGGACAAATGAAATTTGTTGTAGACATCTTACTTGGCCTCAGATTTTCCATGACTGGAACATTTGTGTAAGTTTCTCAATGATCAATGCAGATTCCAAGACAAAGATAAATGCAGATTTTTCTTGAGGTTTTCTATGAAACCTATCCCTCACATATGATACAATTTTGTTCAGCAAATCAAACACGAACTCGAACACGTACAATGTCACATTGGATGATGCAGCCATCATAGCCGGTCCAGTAGGATACCCTTTGGAGATGGAAACCAAGATCAACTTAGAGCTTCTGTAAGATTCCTAGTTCAAGTTATCAAACATCTAATCAGAAGAATCCATTGGACCCTTTTCTAGGCTACAATTTTACACAGATTCTTCATATGCTCATATTGACTATCATGTTGCATGTTGCAGGTACAGTGATGACAAAATAAGGATAAGCCGAGGTTACAATGGCATTACTTTTGTGCATGTACGAACTGATGGATCTAAGTAGAGGTGAAGCAGAGATGAAACTGATACTGATTCTGGATAAATCCGGAAATGAATATGAAAGATGAGTATTGCTCAGTAAAAATGTCAGCAAAAAGTTAATTATCAACATTAGTAAATAGATTGTCTAAGAAAAGCATATCATTTGCACTCTTGAATGTGTAGCATTTGGAGATGTCTATCATTTTAGACAGCGAGTACATATTGTATATCATTTTACATAGCGATTATATTGACAATTTTGTCATTCAAGCAATTTTGTCATGCACTCTTGAATGTGTAGCATTTGGAGACGTCTTTGTTTTGTACAACTTATTGTATGGTGAGAGTTTGCATTTAGCAACCAAGAGAAAGCTACTGATTTCAAAGAAGTTGGTGTTTAATAGGTCACTTCACTCTCATAAAGCATTTAATCCAGCAAGAAGAATCCCACGAATATAAAGTTTTCCTTCAACTTGTATCTACCCATAGCTATTTCTTATGATTCCGCTTCTCTTTAGCTCACAACTTTTTTGCTATTTCCCAATACCTCCTATGTTGGAAATATGCTTAGAGTATAGGATCAATAAGGTCATTTCTCATTGCATTTTACAAACATCTCTAATGAAGCCAATCCCTGGTTCTTTTGAGTGTCAACATATCAAAACCAGGTACACCTAATCATATCACGTGTGAAAAGAGCTAATTGCTAACAGAGTACATTGAAAAAGAACTTCAGCTTGGCTAGTAATCAAGAAACTCGTGCTCAGTTGCGGAAAACACCACTCAGCCTGAAAATCAAGCTTCAGTCTTCACGCTTCTCAACTTATGCCAGCAAAAACACTGTTACATATCATGCATGAAAACTTGTGTTCTTCAGAAATTCATCATACTCCTGCAGCATCATCGTTGATCCTTTAGTAATGACATTACCAAACTTTATACTTGAGGAGATAGAGACTAGCTGGGAGATACGGGCATGAACCACAGAGCACTTGACCAAGAATTGCCTTCCACCCTGACGTCCATTAATGGCAGTCATCTTACAAACTCTACCAGCTAGGTATAGTATCGAGTAGTAACCATACTTTTTGTGTTGGTACACGTCAGTTTGACACCAAAACTTACCCCATCTTTGGTTGAGAGATAACAACTTGAGGAGTTGCAATGGCAGCAGAACAGGAAGCCAGGCATCTTCCATGAACAGTGAGGACACACATCTATTCTGTGTGAAATATTACATGAAACTGGCTAAGACTAGCTCTTAAATCTTCTGCAAGTCATTACTAATCAGATTAAACAGAAAATTACGCAGTCGACATTAAAGATGGTAATTGATCATGGACAACATGAAAAAATGAGTCAAATCAATCTTAGTATTAAACGTTAAAAAAAAAACGATAGGAACTTCAAGCATACAAAATAAATGAAGATATTAAACAAAGTCAATTAAAAAGCACCAGTACATAAAAGTCAAGGATTTAGCTTACAAATTCAGGATACTGTCAAAATCTAAAGTTTAAAAAGGACAGATCCTAAGAGCTACATCCTAAATTAAACAAGCCAAATGAGAAAAGCATGAGAACAGAAGAGTCAGCTCTTCCAACTATCCCTCTTCGGCCAATAAAACTAAAGAGAAGAAAGAAGCAACTTGAACTATATCAACAGGTCGTGACATATCTATAGTGACTCGAGCAAAAACTATATCCATCCAGAGAAGACTTACATCAACACGGGACAACTAAAATGTCACCATAGCCACTGCTCTTCTGTAAGCATACTTCAACACTCTCATAAACTCTCTTTACTCTTGGTCCAGCACAATATCATCAGCTCAGAATCGCCATTCTTGAACATTGCCTTCAAGTGCATGTTCATCACCTATTCTATCATATCCTCGTTTACCAGGTCTGAATTAATAGATAACACACTATTACATCCCCTATTCCCATCTGTAATCTCGTTATCCTGAACGGTAGCTTCATTGGTTAGTATGATCTCAATCCCTTCCTTATCATCCTTTACAGCAACTTCGTCATTGCCTACATTTTTTTCCATACAAGCATCATTACACTCACCCTCAACATCACTGCCTGTATGTTTTTTACCATCCGTGCACTCCACCTTTTCCTCGTGACTAGTAGCACCAACATCAAACCCTCCATCACTCTCGTTCCCATTCTCATCATTCTCCGACACATTTTCACTAACGTCCTCCTCGACCACCGCAACACTATTACCCTGACCACCAGCACTACTACCACCACCACCGTGCTGCCCCTCCAAGAACAGCAACCTCCTCCTTAAATCCCCCATTTCTCTTTCCATCAAAAACAGCCTTTCCTTCAAAGTCAAATTCTCTTCCTCAAGTTGAGCTATATGGGAATCCTGATCATCCACCCTATTCTCCAAGACATTATTGTAGCTATAATTATACTCTCCAACCCCAACACCTCCATAACTGGGATATATCATCTCAAACCGACTCAAATCATGGTCTAACCTCCTCTCCACCTCCACATGCTCCTCCACATCACTCTCACTCGAGCCGTTACCTTCTTCTTCCTCCTCCTCCTCATTTCCCGGCGACCTCAGCCTGATCAACCCCTTCATCGACCCATATCCATCCACCCCCCATTCCTCCTTCGCCATATCCCCCAACACCTCAGTCGACGGAGAAATTATCGGCGTCGGCAGCACCGCCGGCGTCACCGGACACGGTGACACCAACGAAGCAATACCCCCCGACCTTTTCGCCCGTATGATATAAGACGTCGTGTTCCGTGGCGCATAGGGCGCAAAGCGGTTGTTGTACTTCTTCTTGTTGGGATTGTAATAGTACTTCCTCGCTTTCATTCGATTCTGAGCTTGCAACTCATTAAGACTCGGTGGCTTATACCCACCACTACCACTAGTAATTGGATTTCTCTGCTGCTCTTTGTTCTTCTTGACATTCTTACCCTTCCAATTGTTCTTGTTGTTCTTGATTCTTGACTTGTTAGAAGCAACAAAATTGTTGCTATTAAAGTTCAAGGCCGCACCATAATTTGTTGGATCCACAGTCCATGGCTTGTACCCACCTCTTGTCATCGGATTCATCACCATCATTGGCGGTTGGTTCATAGGCTGACCGTGACCCAACTGAACCGGGTTCATACCCTGGGTCATCGGGTTAATTACCTGAGATTGAGTCATCATCGGCGGCAGTTGCTGGCTCATCATCGGTGGCTTTTGTTGCTGTTGGCTCATCATCAGCGACTGATCGTTCATGGGAAAACGGAAAAATAAAATAAAATCCCAAACCCTAAATCCCTCAGGAAAGAAACCCCAAGATGAAAAACCAAAACCCAAACTCAAAAAATATGAAATTAAGCGGCTTTAATTCAGCACCCACAAGAAATCAATCAAAATCCCTAGAACAAGTTTCGATCTTGCAGTTGCCGTTACGATATCGGGTATCGAATTTCGTTAATCCCTTCGTTTCTCAAGCAAATCAAATTTCTTTAGACCGATTTAACTCAAAAAATTATAAAATCCCAAAGCTCTTGCGTTACGTAATTTCTGAGGTTAGAAGGAGGAGGCACGTATATGTAGGAGATAAAGAGAAGGCGGTTTGGGCTTTTTGGTATTTTGAGAATATTGTTAGATAAACGGTGACGACGATGACACGTGTTGAAGCTACAGAGAGTTATTCCAAAGTTGGATTTGGTATGAATTAGTAAGTAAAGGTCTTGTTGGATTGTTGGAAGTCTTAGTTCTATTAGTATTAGGGCCCAATTTTACTAATTTAAATTCATGACTTGTTTTCTTAATTTTAATTACCACATCTATTTTTTTATAAGACATGAAATATTTAAAATTATTTATTTTTAAAAAATTAAACTTTTAAATATTTTGATTTAATGACTAATCTTTCAAAATTCACAAAAATTAGGTTAAAAAGTTGTTTTTGCTAACATGGGTAATCATTTATTGGATATGATATATCAAAAAATAATATTTTAATTTAATTTATATAAACTTCAAAAAGGTCAGTCAATAAATTAAAAATTTTAATTCTAAATAAAAGTTATACACTTTTAAATATATTATCTCTAGATCAGATGTTAAACTAGTAAGAGAAAAAGTTTAAAAGATTCAACCGATATTAGACCGTTATAAAACTAGCTAAAGATTGAATATAATTAAAGAATTTAAAATATGATTAGAAAATATTGTCCTTACCTATCGGAGAATTTGAATTTTGATTAAAAAGAAATTATTAAATAAAAATTTATTTATTTATTAGATTTATAAGAACTTATTAATTGTGAAAATTAACTGATTTAATTAATTGATTTTAACAAAAAAATTATTTAAGTAAATCAACTAAAAAGTTGAAAACTGAACCAAAAAAATAGACCGGTTCAAAATTTTCAAAGATGAATCCTCAAATCGGTTAAATTTTTTAATCATCGGATTATAATACCGCTCGAT
Organism: Erythroxylum panamense; assembly: GCA_027123425.1. Classification (NCBI taxonomy): domain Eukaryota; kingdom Viridiplantae; phylum Streptophyta; class Magnoliopsida; order Malpighiales; family Erythroxylaceae; genus Erythroxylum; species Erythroxylum panamense. The sequence goes on from JAOTIZ010000003.1 coordinate 550,212, forward strand.
GAATGTTCAATCAAAACATAATTAGACCAAATCCTAACATATTCTAGCATTCAAGAGGTGGATTCTTAAGAAATATCAAATTATAAAAATTTGGTAATTAATTCCAATAATGCACAAACAATACATGAGTTTTTTTTTTAACGTTTTAGATGGAAATCATTTACAAGTACTTAGGTAGGAAGTAGGAAGAGGTCATTGGAATCACTTAAAAGAGAAGCATATCCTTTTGATCTACTTGGAATCATTCACTTTAGTACGGGTCCATTGAAAACTACCATTTGGGAATCATATTCTAAGTACTGAATTAAATCTCACATCCTCACCAAATGCTTTTACCACATTCATTGGCTACTGAAAAGGGAATTTCTTGATTATGGTACATTAGCATATCAACCAAGTGAAATAGTCCATGGTTCCTTATCTTCCCTTTAGGACTCCTCCCGTCATTGTCCAAATCACTTTTGCTCTATCTTTTGTCCTTTGAGTCATCTATTCTCAATCTCTCTCTCTCTATTCTGCATCTTTAACGTTTGAACTTTAAAGAAGGATAAGAACTTATACTCCAAAGGGAAATTACCAAATCTACAGTCAAGACTACAAAAAAGTTAAGCAAGCACTGAATTGGGCCAAACTAAGGTCTTTTAAAAACTAAGTTAAAACTCGATTTAATTTTAATTGTCAAATTGAATCTAATAATGAAAAATAATTTGGAAAATGTGAGTTGGTTGTGAGAAATGTTGGTGTTGGAAAGAAAAAAGGCTTATTATTTGATCGGATCCAAAATTTAACCTAAATTTTACATTCTTACCCGATGATACAAAAACTTGCCTAATATTTTTTCAACTAATATTTCGATATAGAAAGATCTCGCATATCGAAAGAATACCAATGAAACCGATTATTAATGATTAATTCGAATACTCGAAATTATCTGATACCTTATTCGATCAGACATATCACTTAGAAAAATTGAATTTCAAACCAAATGGCATCCAATTTACCAACCGTAGAAGGGTTAATCTCGATAGCTTGACATGCTAACAAAATTGTCTTCCATCAATTCTCAAAACAAGACTGATTGCAAGCTGCAGTCAAGTTTGTTATAAAGAAAATGATTAAGTATATTGAAAATTTTATGATTTAACTTTTCTTATTTTGATTTTCATAATTTTTATTTATTATAACTATTCATTATAATAAATAAAAATTAAATTTAACAAAAATTATATAATTATTAAATAATAACGAAGTTTGTATCACGGCATGCATGATTCTTAGTATAATAATGTTATAACGTATGGCTCATTAATTCTCAAGCGGCAATTAATTCAGTGAGCGGACAAAACCAATGTTTTAAAAACCGAACTGGTAACTAAATCATAGAAACAACTGATTAAAGGTTAATGATTCAATCAGGATCAAACTGATAACTAATAATTCTATATTATATATAATTATCAAATAGTATGTTTAAAATAAATTTTAAACATACTATTTAATTATTTATCTAATTGTTAGCTTAACTTAAACATTTAAACTTCAAAATATATATATATATATGTTGCTCACCAACACAACACAAAATAAGATAATAAACTAGTTATATTTCATCAAAAAGATTAAAAAAAAAGATCATTAATCATAATATTCATTCTAGTTGAAATCATCAAAATTAAGACATTTTAAATGAACCAACCGTTCCTTTCTTTCATTGGTTCAGCGATTTTTACCGGTCTGACTGTAAAATAAACGGGTCAATTACTCCAAAAAATAAATGCTAAATCGAACTATTTTATGCTCCAAGTCATCGATTCTCCAGTTCAATCAACCAATTCGGTCCGATTTTCAAAACACGTGGCAAAACCCCCTTCCGGCATTTACTACCAAACTTAACTCAATTCATAAAAATGGAAATTACCATTTGATCTACTTACTCATTGTACTTGGGAACAGCGACCGCTTTCAGTACCTGTGATTATGAGGCTTTCTGGTTCCTAGACGTGCACACGTGAATTTTTATTCATCAATTTGAAGAGAGCAAATCCTAGGGGTTTCCTGCTCCATGTGGTGTGGAATGAACCCCCCCACGTCTTATGGTCAAACTAGCTGATTTCTGCATGTAGATCTATAAGAAACAAACGAATATATTATTTAGGATTTTCCTGCGACTCCATGTTTATAGTCAAACTAGCTGATTTCTGCATGTAGAAGCTCTATAAGAAACAAACGAACATATTATTTTCTCTCTTTACTCTTCAAAGAAACAAAACACACCAGTAAGATCATGAGAAAACGAGGAAGTTTTGGAATCATCAAGCCTTTTAGAAACAAAATTGGAGTTGAATACAAGAGATATGAAAAAATTTACATTAGGAATTTGCGACGCCTCTCACGAAAAAGCACTACTACTCTACAATCTATATAGGATGAACCACTAATGTGCAATAATTATCAACTATACATCTGGAACAGATAGAGCTTAGATCCTGCAGAAATGGGCTACAACAAGACTACCCGAAATCTATATTATGTCACACAGCTACCAACATAAACGGAGGTGCAATCCCAGGTACATTCATGCACAATGAGCTTGCCACATTTACCATGAAGAAAATTATATGTCACAAATTCGAATAAAAAAGGCAGCATAAAGAAACCGGTAACGATGGTGACGGAACGAGGTGCAGAAATCATATCCCAGTGTTGGGGTTGTTTCCGGCGAGAATTAGAGAAATTTCCAACCCTCTGCTAAAAGCTTGGTTGAACATAAGCCGTGTCTGGAATGTTGATACAAATGGGAACCAAGAAAAGAGAGCGATGGGCATGAAGATGATCATTCCCATCCCAGCGTCGTAGAGACGAGCAATTGATCGGATGGATTTCCATAATCCAAGCTTCTTTATCAATGGCTTCCAAGCAGAAGCAATCTGGAAAACCAACGAGATTCCAATATTGGAAAAGAACAGACTACAAAAAAGAAGCTGCTACATAGGAGAGAAAAACTTTGATCCTAATTTGAGTATATTATATAACACTAAATAGTTACAGCTCATAGGAGAGAAAAACTTGTTCCAGTTGTTTGAGAACCTCTTTTCAATCAAGCTTGTTTCACAGGTATTCGAACAGGTTACGATTATCAAGCATATGATGGTACATGCCTCAAATTCACCATTGTAAATTTGTTCCAGTTGTTTGAGAACCTATTTTCAATCAAGTTCGTTTCACAGGTATTCGAACAAGTTACGATTATCAAGCATATGATGGTACATGCCTCAAATTCACCATTGTACAAGCGGCCAAAAAAAAAAAAAAAGAGGACTGCAGGCACATCTAAGTTTAAGATTTCACAATTATAGCATGTTTTTTATTGTGATTTCATGCGTAAAAAAATTGTTTTCTGTTTAGTTTTTGAACAAGTAAAGAGCAGAAATAAGAAAAAAGGAGAAAAAAGGAGTACTCACAGAGAGGATTGCCCAGCCAGTGGGTATAAATGCTAAAATGCAAGCAAATACGTCAGGAATAGACAAATCTGTGAACACAACAGCAACAGCCAATCCAGCCAACGCCAATAGGAATGAGACACCTTGGATGAACCGCAACAAAAGCTGGAAATTCACAGACATCTTCTGGCTGAATGTGAACACCTAAGAACCAAAATTTTAGGGGAGGAAGAAGCAATCAGTTTACAAAATCTGATAATCAGAAGCCCGATGTCATGTGGTTTATAAAGTCATATCACATACCTTGAAAAGAACTATGAGCACGGCAAGCACAACCCAAGATATGCCATACACCTACAGAAATAACCGGATAAGGTCTCAACAAATGAGAAGTGACAGTTCAGTTAAATTCTTTCCAGAACTGTATGGTTGCATGATCAAATCAAACAAGTAAAATACGAATAAGGAAACCCGGGAAAATGATGTCATTTATGATATCGATCTCTAAAATGATTTCCATTGACCAAAGAGTAAAAAGCATGAAAGAAGCAAACCATGCCTGTTTACAATGAGTAATGAAAACCTGCAATTAATGATGCTCGCACGCACTCACCGTTAATGACGTGTTACTGCCCTGTACGTTTAGTTTGTACACGATGCCATACTGGAAAACGAAGAATCTTAGGCTCAAAATAGTTTCAAGTATCCTCCCACGCAAAGTTCGAATATGCGCCTACAAACAAAAGAATTGAGCATTAGAATGACTAGTGTAATGTCAATGACACAAAGTTTAATGGTAATTGAAACTTTAAAGAAACTGTGTATATTGAACATGTAGACTCAAAAGATAGAAAACAATGCCTTGACAGCAAATTTAAATGCTCATAACTATTTTAAGGTTAGTAAGTTGATAGGTGAACAACAATTGACTGGTTAGTGTGGACAATCAAATAATTTGCACTAAGACCTTAAGGACAACCACTCAAGTTGCCAAGGGGAATGATGAAATTCTAACAGGTAATTGAGGTGGAAAATTTACTCTACTCTTGTTTTGCAAAAGCAAATTCTTTTGTTCTGTGCAATTATTGGGAAGAATTAGAAACATGATAAAGAGATTAATGCAGAAATAAGCAGTACCAATTCTTCATCCCACCAGGCCTCCCAGCTTTCTTCTCCCTTAACCCCTATTCCACCTCTGTAGAGAAGCCAATTTGTCCAATCCCTGAAGTCTTCCACAGTCCTAAAGTATAAATTGAGTTACTAAATATACCAGGATTATACATAACTTTACTATAATACCAAAATAGAACTTACTTTTGCCACTCAAATCCGGACGGATTAAACAGATACGGAGTAAAAAGCCAAGAAAGAGCCATGAACCAACTGCTTATTGATAGAAGTATGTATGATAGTGCACCTCCTTCGTTATATCCATAGGCAAGGTACACAATGAGCAAGAGCACTACTTCTAGACTGGAAAAAGGGACAAACAATATTCAGGCTTAAAGAAGACTTTGTCTTGTAGGGTATGTGGGGTTCACATGGAGAGAACAAAAGATTACCCCTTAACAAAGTGACTCCGAGAGTATAATCTATAGTTCTCAGCAAACTTGATATGGCGGACCACAAATCCCCTTCCTGTGGCTCGGTACTAAAAGAAAAAGAACAAAGTTTAACAAATTGCACACAAACCAAAATAGATTAAATTATGAAAATAGATATTACGAAGCAAAGGAATACCTTTGCACCACCATGAAGAATGGTCCGACCAAAGTAATGTGTCCTTGTTCCCAAAGAGAATGTGAAGAACACAGAACAAAGCTGAAACTGCATTGTGGTGAAACTGACAATGGCCTGCAGCATATATGTGAAAAATTGGATAAAGATGAACCTCAATATCTCAGTCTAACAAATGCCAGAATCAGAAAAGGACGTCAAGTATGTGAAGTCCCCAACAAAATTCCAGAATCAGAAAAAGGCGTCAAGTATGTGGAGTCTCCAATCATATATATGCAATTGAGGTGACAAACTGCTGTTTAAACCACCACATGCCCCAAAGATTAACACAACAAATGATGAGACACCTTAATTCACTGACAAGAGGGAGATATTCGAAATGGAAAACCAAATACTTTAATGAAATCACTTGATCCCTTAATGAAATTGTTAAAAAATCTAAGTAATTTGAAAATGCAGTTCAAATAAAAACAAAATTCTCCAGTCTTCAGATTAACCAAGTGAATCATTAGAGATGGCCATGGGCTGGCCCATGGGCTAGGCCCAAACCCAAATCGATCTAAGGCTCAACCATTCTAAGCAAAACAACATCGATTTTCTTAGAAGAGATAGGGGACTGAATTACAAACAATACATTGTTTTATAGTTTTAACTTTTAAAAAATCAATTAAAAGAATTGGTGGGGCTAGCCCGTGGGTCCGCCCATTGCCATCCCTACTGTGAATCGGTATAAGCAAAGCAATATTCACAGATTTTACATACTTTAGCTTAGAATTGTATTTGATCCATTCTTAGACCATTTCAACAGCTTAAGCATTTTGGTTGTTTTACCCCAGAGTTAGTCTTTAGGAACGGGTAGGTCTTGAATTCAAACCTTGTTCTCCCACCTATGATGTATTAGTGGATTTTTACCAGCAATCTTTAATTAAATTAAATCCTTGGGTTTCATCATTCAGAAGAAAATACACAGGTGGGAAACGGAAATTACCCTGAGAAAACCTTGTTCCAATATGAAGCTCAAAATCATTGGCACAGCAGTAAAAACACCAATTTGAAAAAGGAACTGTGTATTTAAAGCAGCACTCAAGGCAGTATTATTCATTACACGAGCTCTCTCTTGAAAAGTTTCACCAACTCCGGATAATGCCTGAAAGAAGAACACGTCTCAATTGCAAAGTTTCATGAGAACTTAAATGCTCACAGTATGGAGTGTGAAGGGGAACACAAGACAATATCACATCCAATTTTCAAGGATTCATAAAAATCAACAAGCCAAATGTGGAAATATAAAGAATCGAAGTTCCCACTTGACTTGAGGCACTTAATTCCCATCTCTCAACAATTTACTTGTTTCCCACATTTATTCCATTTATTCAACGACTATTTGCTATCGTGTGCACATCGATGCATCATAAAAGAGATAGAAAATTATGGAGGAAAGACCTGTGTATGAAAGCAGCTTTCGCAAGTGAACAAAAACAAATTTCTAGAAGGTAGAGCAACAACAATGAGACGGGGAAGAATATCATTTTGTGTGAAGGAGATGCTTCTAACTGCTTGAATTAAACGATACTTCAGTAATTTAGGACTAACTGCTCTACTCTGATGAACCTAAGTGTCAAAATATATAATTTGAAGCTGAAGTGTGCATTTTACCCTGAAATTAGGGAATATCTTTATACTAATTACTTCAAAAACAAATGTGTAAAGTAATGAAGATTGTATTCTGGGCCTAGCACTAAAATGACATCAAAGTTTCACACCCATAATACACTTTGGATTGGAACTAACTACTCCTGGCAACTAAAAGAAACAGTAACTTAACAAAGATCAAATAAACATTTCAATTGGATGATCATTAAAAATGCTCCATATGCAAGCAACACATTCAAGCTTACCAAATATGTCTTTCCATAAAGGAAAACGTACACAGTCAGCACAGTTAACTGCAAAACAAATTCAAAATGGTATTGTTAGGAGAACTCGAGGCCATGAAACTAAAAATGTGTTGAAAAGCTCTTGTCCTAATTATTTTGTGGCTTCCTGCCTAATTCCCCCAGAAGACACTAGACTAGGCATGCTAAACCTTTATTACCCTAAAAAATTAGCGTATTGCTTCTCTATATCATTTTAAATGCAACTCAATTACACATATGGTCACACCACCGGTAGGAAAAACAAGAATAAGATGCGAGAAACATTCAAGAAGAGCATAATGTTTAGGAGAGAAAAAAGATCAAAAATCATAATCAGTACATGAAAAAGGGCAATCCAATGTATCGGAATGAACTTTATCCAATGGGAAATGTGAAACTTTTGAACAGTCACTCACCATAGTACAAAAATAGTATCCCACGGTGGTAAAGAAAAAGGACATCATCCGGAAGAAGTCAAATAGCTGCCCAAGCCTGTATATATCACGACTAAGAACTTGCTCACCATTGCCACCAGCAACCTTGCCCTCAAATAGAGCAATCTGATTAAGACCAACATCTCGTCCTTTACCAACCTGGAATTAAAAATGGACATCACAGTTTGAGTTTCTGCACTAGTATGTCATTTGAAATAGAAAGAAAGTACCTGAATGTATTCATGATGAGTAATGTTTCCTTGCCGAAGAGTTGAATTGAATCCTGCACATAAAGTCAAATGGTCAAAAAACCGTATTGTATGGATATCACCAGGAAATAACTCAATCCAGAGAAAAAGTTAGTAATAAGTGACCATGCCTGCATAAATATCTTCACTGATGTTAATTACACGAGAAGCCTTGCTAATACCACCCCTAGTTATGTGGAAAACTCTGTCAAAAACATCTGGATGACCATAATGCATCCGCACCCTGCACATTCCAATCACTTTCAGCATAAATGACCATATACTGAATCAAATCGAGGAATTGCAATTACTCTGAAAAGTGGGCTTACTTAAGAGGATTAGCCAGAACACGCTGACCAAGTGTAACAAAGCTAGTTTCTTGATTTGACATAAAAGAGGCTAAAGAAGAGACACTGCACCAAAATATAAGCCTCTGAATGATCATGATCCTAATAAATGAAAATACAGAAACAGAATAAAATGATAAACAGAAAACACACCTTCCAGTAAATACATGCTCCCTGACCCCAAGAATAGTTGGAGGACGAATACCATGGTCACGATGGAATTCTTCAAGAAGATTTCTCATCTTTAATGCCTCTTCAAAATAATTATCCTAAGGTGACAACAAATATATAATTCCACACAAGGTCATGAATTGCCAAAATCAACAGATCAGTGTGATAAACTTGTACATAATAAATAACTAAAGTATTCTATCAAAGTAGCACTAGAATATTATTTTTTGAGAACATTTGAAAATAATATGCTAGCAGATTAAATAACTGCAGCAGTAGTCATGAATGGAGTTCAAAATTTAAATCACAAAGATAATGATGAGTAACAAGGATTGCCCAATCTATCCACTACGAAAATGACAACAAGCAGACAATGGAATTCATTATGCTCAATCTTAAGTTACAATTCTAAGGTCAGTTAAATTCTCAAGAGCACTATATCCATGTCAACCCCAAGGCCATTCAGCTGTTGGGTATTGGAATTTACATCAATAACTAAGGGCCAATCCATTTTACATGATGCCTGACATGAAAGATTTATCAGCAGATGCATCATATGGAACAGTCAAGGAAGATGTCACAATTAACCCTTCAGGAAATTCTGTATACACCCACCAACTGCCAGACCAAGATACATTTTTCAGAGGAACAAAATGTTATGGATAGATCTTTCTTAGTTTCCCCAGTTAGTAATAAACTCAGTAAACTAAGTTGGAAAATTGAGCATTTGTGCATTGAAAAAAACAAAAAGGCAGAATATATGACAACTCCTCACATAACGAGGTATATACAGTAGTTCCTCGTAAAATTCATGCACACACACACCAATCATCAAATAAGACCTATATGTCACAAGGAGGAAGGGTTGATGTAGTGTCAGTTAGAGTCCTGCAGTCATACATCAGAATAACTTACGGCATCGTGAAAATTGTGATCAATATATTATGAGAATAAAATGAGAGATTGGTCACCAAAGTAATCATAGTTATTCACAGATTCAGAGCCTTGAGCACTTTATCCCTGATGAAAAGCTACAAATGTTTCTATCAACATCCTTAGTGTCTTAAATGTAAAAGTGATAAACAATTTCTCCTATTGGAGATGCAAGAAACTTGAAGTGTATTAGCCTACAATATTAAGATAAATAATACCAGATCAAACTTGTGCGATAAGTCTCTGGAAAGTCTCAATGTAGTGATAAAGGTAAATTCAGTTACCTGATTCATATCAATTGTCTGAACTGCACTTCCGCGAGTAAATACAATAGCATGGTTCTGATTCTCAGGTTTTCCTTCTCCAAGTTTTGGATTTCCAGGCAACTTTATAGAGTAAATTTCCTTCACAATTGGAAAACAAATAAAAAAGGGGAATAGCATAACATCTAATTAAAAACTCTACATGACTGGAATGCCATCATCACAAAATTTAATTAACAGGGCTACAACAAAGGGTACTTACACGTAAGACTTGCAGCCCATTAGCCCTATTAGCCTAATTGGGTTTTATAGCTCAAAAGCTCCAAAGTAGAAGCTTTGAAAAAAAATTTGAACATGGAGATTGAAATAGGACATGAAGAATAATGCTGATTTTCAAGGAAGAATGTGTCATATAGTATTTTGGGTTTAATAGAAATTAAAAGTAACTCCGTATCGTATGTTAGGAGCTAGAGGACAAAGTCCGCTTTGGTAGCTACAAGATGGATTCAACTGGCTTAGATCAAACTCGAGGCATAACCAAGCAAGCCCCTAAAATCCCACCTTCCAAATCGATTTTTAGGGCAAAAAGTGCAACTGAACAACTATTACTAAAATAAAAGGCAGTACAGTTGCTAATTTAGAGTAAATTTCACTAGGAAAATAGTTTGTAGTAGAGGCGTTACGCTAGAGGAAAATGAAAAAAGAGTTGAAGTTCTATATGTAAAATTGAAGTTCTAAATTCATGGAAAATTTGACGGTTAAGGCATAAAGTTAAGAGGTAAATGCAAAAAAAAAAAAGGGTTACAGCTTATATCATGCTAAACCATACAATTGTAAATTCTCGAAAATTACAGAAGGCAGGTTACGTGTCATGCTGAACATGATCTTGAAAACTAAATGAATAAATTTTTGTTCACTTAATATTAATCAATATTGACAACTACTGCAAACAAGAAATGAGAATGAAGAAAGACACAAACCTTATCTTTTCCGTTGATATCAGCTTTCACAAGCTTGGAATAGAAATCTCTCTGCACTTTACCATCCTTGAGAGATTCAACATCATCAATAAAAGCAACACGAAGAGCTTCATTTCTAACATCACAATTATAGTATATATCAGGCATATTGGACATTACAAAGTATTTCAGGAAGAAAAAAAAAACAAAAAGAACACAAGAAAGGTTGAACACTCTAATGTGATGATAAAAGGAAAATGAGATGAAAAAAGAATTGGGAAACTAAAAAGAGATTGAAAAACAACATTTATTGGGGCCGAGAAGTTAGAGCTCACCTTTGCATCAGAAGTGCAATATCAGCTGCCTCAGGTTTTTGCTCCTCTTTCTGTTTTCCATATATTTGACATGTTACCACATATGTAAACTTTAAGTCAGCCTGAGCTCGAGCCTCACGAGACAACTCAAATCCCTTCGTATCAGTTGCATCATTGCTAGGAATGGCAGCTTCCAAGTCTGATGTTAACCATTGCACAAACAAATCACTTACCATATCTCAGTAAACTAACAACCATTTACGTGAAGACCTTACCTCCACCAGTTGCTCTTTCCAAATGGGCTTGAAGCATAATGGCTTTCCTATAGTACATCATCCCACGAACTGCATTTGGAAAATGTATCAACTTAGAAAGATTGAACAGCTAATAGAAAGGTATGCATTCACTTAATTTAACATAAAATGAAAACTGGGGAAAAAAAAACAACAGGAGAAGATACATATCAACAAAAAATTAATAAAACAAGAAAATATGCCCTAAAAATTCTTAAAGTACAAAGTGCAAATAATAATTGCCCAATACTTATGCTGTTTGACAATCACTAAACCCAACAACAATGTTTGTACAAGTATATTATGTGCAACAAGGAAAACACAGAGAGGCTAGGAGAAATCATTTACCAGTTCTTGCCAATGTTTGTCCCCTGTAAGAAGCCCAAAACCGGAGTTCAAGTACATCACTAGGACTATCAAAGAGCTCCGAATCTAATGCATTTTCATCACGCCCAATTCGAGCAAGAAAATTTCTCCATTCATCTGCAACAGAATATGAAAAGAAAAAGAAAATCAGACTGCAGACAATTTAAAGAAAAGTACGGTTCAAGCTACAGAGTCAGACATGTAAAAGTCAAACTAATATAGACAGCCGGCTTACAAGACTCAAAGTTTGATCATCAAATGATTAACCAAAGAAAAAGTACTCTCAAACTCAAACAAATAGGGTGAAGCAAGAGGCAGAATTGTGAAAATAAAGGATGAGGAGGAACAAAAGGGTTTAGATTTACACAAAGTTTAACAGGATTCAGCCAAAGACCTACATCTACATACACAAAATCACAAAAGTACTCAAGTCTGTCGTTAACTAACTTTACAAATTTTATTTATAACGATGGGAGAATAAGAACAATACTCCAAATAGAGTACACTAAATATTCCACTGTGGAAGCAAGATTTATAAATAATATAAACATATAATCATACTAAATACTAAATCTCTAAAATCTTCAACCAGAGATGAAAGGGGCGTCAACAAGCCAAACACAAGTAACAAATCAACCATTGACAGTAGGATTGCACCAAATATTTCTTTAGGTGTTTTTCTATTATCCTTTTCACTTCATAACTTATTTTTACCATCATGGATTGACCGTGCTACCATCTTATTAAAGATCCTATCCTCATGAAAACACTGATAGCACACATAAAAGATTGCCAGAAAACAAAAGATGGACAAACATTCATCTTGGTATAAAAATGAGGCAGTCAATCTACAAAAGCACACTGCAACATCAAACACAGAAACATTCTGCAAATGTGCCACGATTAAGCACAGCCTACCTGGAAATATTTTCTGGAGGTAAAACAGAGTTGATATACCATCTTCATTCTTCTTTAGCAGTTCAGCCATGCTATAAAGAACAATCTCAGAATAATATGGTGTGAAAACACTGCAACAAACAAAGGTGGTTGAGATAATGAATTTGTCAAATCCATTTTACTCCTGCATCAAATGCACAGATAAAATAACCTGAAGGGCAGCATCTCACGGACTGGCTTTGTTATAGGCATATCCATAAAAAGTGAATTTGTGAAGAATTGCAGTCTGCGCCTGGCCTCGATATTCTTGGGAACATTTGAAGCAGACTCCTTAATTGTTAAAAGTGAATGCAATCTTTTAACCTGTGCTCTCTGCATATTCACCAAAATTACTTTTATCTCATATGAAACAAACAATAACTCTAATTTTATAATGATCTGAACTTCAACTACCAAGACATACCAACTGGGCATTTCTTGGCCACTTCAAGTCTGTAAACAGACGACCTTCAATCCTGGCTTGTGAAAGCACATCCCATGTTTCATAGTGCTCCCTGGAATAAAGATTCAAATGAAAATTCAGCACAGTTCATAAAACATGTATAAGAAAGATAACTGACAACAATAAGGCTATAGAAGACCTCATATCAATAGAAAGCACATCAATGCGCACAACATCATAGAGATCTTGAACAGCCTTAATTGCACCTTTTACCAAATCTGGTGTCTCAGCCTCTTTCTGTGGAAAAATCAGTTAAAAGAGAATAAATAAAGGCATTCTTCCGCACAATCATTGCCTCTCATATTCACAAGAAAGAACAAGATGCTGCAATAAGGCATGCTTACAAGTAAACAGTAGGCCAGATATCACAGTTCAAATTGTATGAAGAAAATGAAACATATGAATGCAATATATATCCAATTGACATATCTGAAAGCTGATGCACGAAGTTACATAGATGGTGTAAATATGCCGGATCAGAAATATAAAACGCAACAATATGCAACAGAAATGCGCATTAGATGACCATGGAATAACCACCCAAAAGAAAGACAACCATTTGAATAGGGGAGATAGGAATAATAAACAATGCAATTGGATCTTTTCATCTTTTATTCAATTTTTACATTTTTGACTTCTTTGTTTAAGGTTAGCCATTTCTCTCGAAATGGCTCTATTAAACATTTCAAATTCGCTTGGTGTTCCCCTTATTCTGATTGAGCTATGCGGAAAGCCAACTCTTCCACACTTGAAAAATCAACAAAAGCAGATATATAACATACCAGAATACCCGTCAGCGCAGTTACTCGTAAAATAACTTGTGGTAACTTATTTAGCCCGACATTACGATGAATTTCCTTCTTCCCAATGCTCACTTGAATGTCTTCGTATACCCTTTCAACCCTGAAATGAATTTGATAACCACAGAAAGCTTCTCATGCACATGCAATGATTCACATAGCAAACAGGTGTGAGATCGGTTAAAACATCACATACCACATCCTTCCTTCACTTCCCAATATTTCTGTCAGTATGAGTTTCAGGACACAGTAGCACTCTTCAACAGCATACTTCATATAGTCATCTCTTGAAATTCTCTCCCACAACTCATCCTGTGAGTCTCTATTTTCTACAGCAATATCTTTAGCCAAAAATATCTACACAGCATGAAGAAAACCAAAAGCGAACTAAGAGAACTATGATATTCAGAAAGAAGGTCACATAAAAATTGCACTAAGAACCTCAAAATGACCTTGCTAGCAAGAAGAAAAAGGGGCCACTGAACCAGGGGAAGATTACTGGAATTTTTTGGCATCAGAAGCAACTCCATTTCCCTGATTTAAGAAAGAACAAAAAACCATTACTGTGGTTCGAACCGCTATCACTAGGGGAAGAAAAGGTGGTGATTACAACAAGCTCCAGCCAGATTAAACATATATTTTTTTCTTGGAATTCCCTCCTATAGTTTCCCAAGTACACAGAAGAACGGACTCAAGCTACGCACAATCTAAGTTCCTTAATCCAACCTACATTATAAACAGAAAATAATAAAATTCCACAAGACAACAGAATATACAGGAACTAGGATCAGATTCACTTTGTTCTCAACTACAGGATGGAGGCATGGTCTCAAGCCCCGAAAGGAATACAAGCCTTTGCACATGTTTACAATCACCTTTTAAATTGAAATTTAAATCAATTAGGATAACAGATATAGTAAACTCACAGGGTAGATATATAATCCTCTTCCCTAAGATTCTTTATAATCTCATTCCAGAAGGGAGAGAATCTAGCAGCATCAATCTTTTTGTTCTTCACAACCTACCACAGAGAAGGTTAACCACCACATAAGCACAATCAAAGAAGAATAAACAAAGAAGTAAAAGGTTAAAGCTACAAGATAGCAGAATCCTTTTCACCACCAAAGAAGTATAAGTATCAACGGAATCAGTGAAAGAATTACAAACATGAATGTCAGTTCTCAACATAGAAAAGCATATCAAACCAAAGCAAAAACTCCTGCAGGAATCAACCAAAAAAAGCATTGAAATGTTAAACCTATCAATTAACAAGAATTTAAGCATGACAATGAACAATGCAGGTCACTAACCTGATTAGAAGAGCTGCCAGGAGTCCTGCAAGACATACATTTTTTTCAGATCCAATGTAACAGCACAGCAGAAAAAAGAACAAGAAAAGTATGAATTTGAAGGACCTAAACAGGATTGACTATCAACCATTATAAACAACAAAGATTGAAGAAGAAACCTACCTGTTGTTAAGTTGAACATGTAGATTATTCATAAAAGCCCCAGGAAACTCCTCGAAGATTTTGCGAACAGCTTCAAGAGATCGAATCTGCAATCATTACAAATAGTGAATCTCCATGGAGTAACAGAACTGTGGGAATGTTAAGGAAAACAACAAATACTGAAACGCAAACAAAAGCCAAAATCAGAGAGGTGGTCATAAAGGAGAAAGAAACTACAAAAAAATTGCACCGACTTAATGCAGAAGGATCAATTAAAATGACTTACTTCCCCGAGGCGATCTCTAGCTCCCAGTAAGAATCCATAAACAGCAGACATGATAGTGTAGAATATATGGATATCTAAAAAATATATCTGTTGAAGATAAGGGGGAGGGAGGGCACATCAGATCAAATTGACTTGCCGTTAAAGTCCTACAGAGATAAGATACACTATTTGCTAAATGAGCTCATAATAGCTAATTCTATTCTCCAACTGAGATAGCACGATGTTTCACTTGGTTCCAATAAATTAAAATCGGTTTCTTACAATTGATACAAGGGTCCCAGTTGAATATACTTCAAGCAGAAATACCCACATGTTGATGGAAAAATGATACATATAGCGGCCTATGGGTGCACAAATTATGATTTATCATAAAGGACAAACCAGGAATTTGAAATGAATAACTAAATCAGGTTTAAAGTTGCACATGATTGAAAAAATCCACATCATAAATATGGGTATGAATTTAAACTCACAGCAATTGCAGGTGCCCACAAACTAACAACTGTCAATGCGTTATGGTTATCTGCAAGCACAGAACAAAGACACTAAATATTGGTATTTGAGCAAATTCAGCTCAATGCAAACACGATGAGAAACTTGGTGAAAAGTGCAGTGCCACTGCATGTTTATGTATATCATAAATGTAAACAGATAACAGAACATAATAAGATCTTACGTTTAGATACAAGGTCATGCCAAGAATATTCCATATCATCAGTCATCCGCACAATAGCCCTTGTTGGATTCACCAATGGACGGATCTGTATTAACCAATAAAAATTATTAATTGAAAAGGAAAATTTTCATGGCTTGGTTACACAAGCACTTTATGATGCGAACTACTTGCCAGGAGGAAATAAGCAAATGCGAACTTCGCACCCAAAATAACAAGCCAGAAAAGCATACTCCTGCAGCAGCAAAACATGTCATTATCAAAGAGTGGAGAGTTTGATTTTACAAGCATTCCATACCCATTATTTGCCCAAGCAGTGACAGAAATTCAAAAGCCTATAAGTAGCAAACAAAAGTGTGAACATCAACTGATAAGAGATCAGAAGATTACTTTATGAAGTCACTAGTCCTTTCATACATGCCACGCCCAACGTAGTATCTTTCCTATAAAGAGCACAAAATCAACAGCAGAAAATGTAAAAGATTAGAAACCAGAAACTGAAAATGATACAGGCGTGGCAGTTTTGACCCGGAACAGCTAGATCTGGCCCAAAGTCAGCAGGTCAAGCTCGGGTTGACTGTTCTTCAGGCCGAGCTTGGGCTGAGAGCAACCCGAAACTCGGCTGGCTTGAGGCCCCACCGCCAGAATGATGTTGTTTTGACAGTAGGTTTGAAACACTCAGGACCAAAACGACATCATTGTGGTCATTATTCTATAGATAATGTTGTTTTTGTCCACTTGGAGGAGGTCAGGCCAGATTTGGGCTGCTTTTGGCCCAGTTCATTTCCAAGTTTAATATAATACAAAAATATAAAAAACAATATATTAGAAGTTAAGAAAGGAGAACAAAAGAAATGGCAAACCTGGCGCATCCACTTGATGAAGCGAATCAAAGGCCACTGATCACATTGATTAGTAATTTGGTGACAAGCTGGTATTCGCATAAGAAAACTAATAAAAAGTTGGACACCAGCATAGACACCAACAACAATGATATATAGTCTGTAAAGGACTGAATTTTCCTGTCCCTGGAGAGCTTTGCTGTATATGAGAACAGCAATCAGATAACAACAAACAAAATGCAGGCAAATTGTTAGAATGATAGTACTAGGACATATTGAGATAAATGTTGGAATGATAACACACAAAGGAATAATTGATGGAATGATTCACATACATGTAAAGGAAACACAAGAAGACTGAAGCTGCACTAAACCAAACAAAACGCAGAAAAACCCGTGAAAGGGCTACATGCTGTGTTGTGGCATAAGCACCATACATCATGAGGACATCCAATACACCTAAATCAAGAGGAAAGAGATCCACCAATTGAATCATGTGATAGAAGATTTAACAAATTAGTTATGTTGAACAAACTCCATTTAGCAAACACCTAAAGCACCAGTAAAAGAAGTGGAGGACCATACTTTCAACAAACTTCATCACAACAAAAGTTGGCCCAAGACTCAGAAGCTCCCGTATGGTTTTCTTCCCAAAGTTAGCATTATTGAAAGCAATAATGGTAAGCCCCTGCAAGAATATGAATTAATGACACAACGACGATAAAGAAATCTTAGTGAAAGAAACAACAGCCAGAAACAGAAATGTGATGGAGCAAAGTATTTATCAGAAAACAACTCTGATATCTTAGGTAAAGGGCAGAATCTTTTCATGTTCACAATATTATTAGTTAGGAAACAGATTATGGATAACACCAAGAGATTTTCAAGTACACAACAAAGGGAAACTAAGTGAAACAAGTTTGCATCAGGACATGCATACCTGTAGCATCATAACAAGAAATATCCAGAGACGGTGAAAACTATGGTAAATGTGAAGGAATGTCCTATGCTCCACGAATGAAGTTTTCCCTTGACGTTGACCTCCTGCAGTTTTAAGTAGATACTACAAAAACAGACAAGCAAATAAAGAAATATGATTCACTTTGTGACAAGTATCCAAAGCATAAAATAAAAATACTAACTAATATAACCTGAAGCCATAATACCCGACTGTCTTGTCTTCAAAATGGAAAAGATCATTCATATTTGACAAGATCGTTAAAACATATTTAAGACAAAGAAATAAGTTCAAAGATTATGTAATTATAATGGCATCACCAAAACAATGCGATTTCAGTAGGTTTAATCAGACCATCGGTGATCAAAGACAACCATTCCAAAGTAAACAACAAGGTAGTTCATTACTACACTTACATTTGTGTTCAACAAGGAATCATATACTATAAGGTAAACAACAAATCATTTCACCGCTATAGCTTGCACTTTCTCCAGCAGGGCATTCATGAACTATCAAGGTTTTCAACGTTTTTTAATTCCCAAAAAATAATGAAGTACATGATAAAAGAACAGCTAATGCTGAAATAGGACAAATTTGGATAGAAGGTAAAAGAAATTATCGATAACTTTTATTCTTAGGACCTCCAGTTAAAAAACCAAAGATGGTAGCAATAGAAAGTTGCAAACCTTTGTCCTCAGTTTTGGTTTCTGGAAAAACGGCAAACTCATGCGCCATGGCCAGCTGAGTTCAAAGCAATTAAGCGACCTGGGACACATAATGAGTAGTTAAGACAGATGCGCAGATCAGCACATTAAAGGGGATAATCAATAGGAAGAAAATTAGTGAACGAAAAAAGTGTAAAACTAATTGATTTTTTTCATTAACATACTTTATTTAGATGACGTCACATATTTTACAATAAGCAGATAAGGAAATTGAACACAAGGGAATATCAAGCTCGAAGTCAGGATACTCTTAGCAGTTTCTAACGTCATCTAATTCAAGAATGAAAGACTGAAAAATACCATGCCTCCTTTTAGCATACCATCAAACCAAATTCAAGTCAGTATACCAACTAGCATGGCTTTCAAATAAGTGAAAACTTACCAAAAATATTCGTTGAAATCGTCATAATTTCTCCAAGCAGAATGAGGTGCTTGTCCATTATTATTATTTGCAGCTTCCTATCGGTGTTAGGAACATTAAGAAGAAAATAGAAGGCAACATAAAAAGACAATTGCAGAAGTAATGAAATGTATGGAGATCGTAAGTAAGGAACTACTGATCATGACAGACCACTATAATATGTCCCTAGAGAAACACTCGTTGAAAAAGAGAAAATATTAAGATCCAGATTACAGGAAATCATTATATTCACAACCTTCGGATGCTTAAATTATGATGAAATTTTATATTCAGAACTTTCAGAAAGGATAAGGAACCACCACAAAACAGGAAGGACAATTTCCCTAAACAACTTCCCACTATCAAGGGTCAGTTTCCTGAGAAACAGTTTATAATAGCAATCATGTATACGAAATCTGGAAATAAAAGGATTTGAAATGCTTAGAAAATGTGTGATTATATGTCCTATGTCCCAGAGTTAAGGAAAGTAATTTATCAAAACGAAAGCAGGTAGCAGTGCATTTGCAAATGACAAATGAACAAGTGCTGTCACTGTCTCAAACTTCAACCATGATTTTGACACTTACTGCAGCAACAACCTCATATAGAGGAGTAATAACGCAATCAAGGAAGGAGGCAACATTGTCTTCGGATCTGCGGCAACTATTTGCAGGCTGTGCTATAGGCCGCTTCAATATCTCATCCATTTCCCTTACCATCTGAAAAAAAGTTTAAAGTTCAAAGTGAACTTACTAGTATCAGTGTAAAAATTGAAAGTAGCAGTCTATGATGCAATTATAACATCTCATTGTTTTGATAGTTCATTTAACAAAGAAAAATAAATCAAAAATTATTGCCATGCCTTACTAGCAAATTGGTCGAAAAAAGTCTACTGAGCAACTGCAACAATAAATATGTTGACTAAAGATATTAGCATTGATCTTGCATTAATTGTTCCTATAATTGAGAGATTTCCTATAGTTACTAGCTAGATTACTTCCTAAATAGTCCTAGGAAGCTTGTATATAAACCTTGTTAAACCTTGTTCCTAAGTACAAAAATATAGTGAAATACAAATTATCTTCGATATTCAACAACGTATTAGAGCCCTATCTAATTTAGGGCAACCTTTTTTTCCGGCTGTTTGTTCCAAACAAGGACGAACACTTGGCTGAGTATACTCGCCCTAAAATCACTGTGCTTTTTGTCTCACCACCCACCTAGGCTCTCCTTCAACTGTGACCCACGAACCTCACCGTGAAAGACTCAACATCGACGCACCGCCACGCGCCGCCGAAGACTCTCTGCCATCGCCACGCGTGAGTGCCACACGCCACCCTCCGGCCACTGTTTCGCCGTTGTTCTTTCTCCACCGGAGTCGCCAACCTCTTGCCTCTCCTCTGGGGGTGTCACACACAACATTCAACCATCTGCCAGTACCCTTGCTCTCTTGTCTTCCTTCGGTATTTTTGTTCCTAGTATTTTTCTGCCCATACAAAAGCTATTTTCGGTCATATTCTATTTTTTGGAGATTCTGATTAATACTGGAGTAGATGGAGGGAAACAAGGCAATTATGTCGAGTTCCGATAATCCTTCACTTCAAATTAGTCCCATAAAACTTGATGGAACTAATTATCTTGCTTGATCAAGATCCTGTTTGTTGTTCATCAAAGCTAGAGGATTGTAGGGATACATTACTGATGACAGTAAGAGACTCGACGTCAATACTTCTAATTATAATCAGTGGGAGTCCGAGAATTCTCTCGTCATGTCTTGGCTCATGAATTCAATGAAACCGGAGATTGCTCGGACATACTTGCTACTTGACACAACAGCAAAGATATGGAAAGCGGCTTCTCTGACCTATTCTCAAATAGGTAATAAAGCTCAAATTTTTGATCTTCGTAATAAGTTACACAACATGAAGCAAGGAGAAATGACTGTATCACAGTATTTTGCAGAGTTATGTGGGTTGTGGCAGGAATTAGACTATTATCAGGACTTTCAAGCAGAATGCTCAAAAGACGCTGCTAGATTCCAGAAAATGATAGAAGAAGATCGAGTAATTGATTTTTTAGCAGGTCTTCACCTTGAGTATGATCATATACGAGGAACAATACTTGGAAAAGATCCTTTCCCTTCTATTCAGCTCGCACATTCTCTAGTGCAACAAGAAAAAAGTAGGTGAAATGTTATGCTATATACACCTATCGTTGAAAAAGCAGGATTAGTAGTAAGTTATACCGAAAAGGCGAAACCTAAAAATACCTCATCTAATAAGGATCACTTACATTGTGATTACTGTGGAAAATCAAGACATACCCGAGAAACCTGTTGGAAATTGCATTAAAGGCCTAATCAGAGTCATGGGAAACGAGGTGGCTCCGTGGTAAGGGTCAGGCTCATTTGGCTGATGGAACTGAAGTATCCGAAACATCGTTAGCAGGGGGATTATCCAATGAGGAACTTCAGGCTTTAAGACAACTTCTCTCAAAAGTAGACTCTGCTTCCACAGTTGGTGCATCAAACCTTGCCAAATCAGGTATTGAACACTACAATTCTAAAGATAATCTTTGGATTATAAATTCTGGAGCTAACAGACATATGACAGGCTCTCAACAAAATTTCGTAACATACTCTTATGGAAACAACAGAGATAATGTTAGAATAACAGATGGGTCTTTAACTCCCGTATCTAGTACAGGTTCTGTTAACTGTACTCCCAATATTACCCTATCTTCAGTACTTCACGTACCTCGCTTTCCTATTAATCTTCTCTCTGTCAGTTCCATCACTAAGGCTCTTAATTGCAAAGTTGAATTTTTTCCTGACTATTGTGTTCTTCTGGACCTTCACACAGGGCAGAGGATTGGAACTGGTAGACTGCATGATGGCTTGTATGTCTTGGAAGAAGAGCGCCTGACAGTTGCACATCAAGTGTCGTTTGGAAACAATGTGATTAATAAGGAAATCTTACAGTGGCATAAGCGGTTAGGACATCCCTCGTTCTTTGTTCTAGCAAAACTTTATCCAAACTTGTTTAAAAGAACTTCTTTTGATTCTTTGTTTTGTGAAGCATGTGAATTTGCTAAACACACCAGAAGTTCTTATCATTTATCAAGTAATAAGAGTACTGTTCCTTTTATGACTATTCACTCCGATGTTTGGGGTCCCACTCAAACTCCCTCTCTTTCTGGCCATAGATGGTTTGTGACTTTTATTGATTGTTGCACCCGATTGACTTGGGTTTATCTGATGAAAAACAAGAATGAAGTTTTTTCATGTTTCCAATCTTTTCACAAAATGATTAGTACTCAACATGATGCTAGAATCAAGATCTTACGGTCAGATAATGGAATGGAGTATATGGATGGAAAATTTCGTGCTTATCTGGATTCTAATGGAATAGTTCATCAAACTAGTTGTGCCTATACTAGTGAACAGAACGGAGTTGCGGAAAGGAAGAACAGACACATTCTGGAAGTTGCACGATCACTTATGTTCACAATGAATCTTCCAAAGGGATATTGGGGTGATGCAGTCCTTTCAGCCGCCTATCTTATCAACAGAATGCCACTTCGAATCTTAGATTTTAAAAGCCCTGTTGAAATATTACAAGGTACAAACTCTTACACTGTACCTCCACGAGTTTTTGGGTGTGTTTGCTTTGTTCATGCTCGGAATGTTGGCAAGTTGGAGCCAAGAGCTTTGAAATGTGTTTTTGTTGG
>JAOTIZ010000003.1:572995-605383 GCA_027123425.1 Erythroxylum panamense
GCAAAAAATGAGACTTGGGAACTTGTCACTGCTCCAGAAGGAACACGAACGGTTGGCTGCAAATGGGTATTCACAGTAAAGCATAAGCCAGATGGGTCCATTGAGAGGTACAAGGCAAGATTGGTGGCTAAAGGCTTTACTCAAACATATGGAGTGGACTATCAAGAAACCTTTGCTCCGGTTGCTAAGATGAATACAATCAGAATCTTACTCTCGTGTGCAGCTAACTTGGATTGGGACTTACAGCAGTTTGATGTTAAAAATGCATTTCTTCATGGGGATCTGGAGGAGGAGGTGTATATGGAGATTCCTCCAGGGTTTGAAGATGAGAGGACACAAGGGAAAGTTTGTAGGCTAAAAAAGGCCTTGTATGGGCTGAAACAATCACCACGAGCATGGTTTGAAAAGTTCAATCGGGCTATGATCACTTTTGGTTATCAACAGAGTAATGCAGATCATACCCTATTCATCAAGCACTCCCACGGTAAGATCACGCTTCTTATTGTCTATGTTGATGACATTATTGTAACTGGAAGTGATACAGAAGAGATGGCGAGGTTGAAGAAACTACTTGCTCAAGAATTTGAAATTAAGGACCTAGGAAAATTGCAATATTTCTTGGGAGTTGAGGTCGCTAGATCAAGAAGAGGAATCTTTATCTCCCAGAGAAAATATGTCCTAGACTTATTGGAAGACACCGGTATGATGGGTTGTAAACCAGCTGAGTCTCCCATCGAATGCAATCACAAACTGCAAGCAGGAACGGGTACATCAGTAGACATGAGAAGATATCAAAGGTTGGTTGGGAGACTCATCTATCTTTCTCACACTAGGCCAGACATCGCATTTGCAGTTAGTCTGGTAAGTCAGTATATGCATGATCCACGAGAACCACACTTACAAGCTGTGTTTCGCATTTTGCGCTATCTAAAGTCTGCTCCAGGAAAAGGCCTTATGTTTACTAACAATGGTCATTTTAAGTTAGAAGCATTTACAGATGCTGATTGGGCTGGATCTCCAGATGACAGGAGGTCAACCACTGGTTATTGTACGCTCATAGGAGGAAATCTAGTCACTTGGAGAAGCAAGAAACAGAATGTAGTTGCTAGATCCAGTGCAGAAGCCGAATATAGAGCTATGGCTCAAGGTGTGTGCGAATTATTGTGGGTAAGGAAGCTGATGAATGAATTACAACTAACAGATGAAGGAAGTTCATCTCTCTACTGTGATAACAAAGCTGCCATTAGCATAGCTCACAATCCTGTTCAGCATGATCGAACGAAACACATAGAAATTGACCGACATTTCGTGAAGGAGAAACTTGTGAATGGCTCTCTACAATTATTCCATGTGGGGTCAAATGAACAATTAGCAGATGACTTCACCAAAGGACTCTACAACAAACAGTTTCATAATCTTGTTTGCAAGTTAGGCATGTGTGATATCTATGCACCAACTTTAGGGGGAGTGTTGACTAGAGATATTAGCATTGATCTTGTATTAATTGTTCCTATAATCTCTCCTATAATTGAGAGATTTCCTATAGTTAATAGCTAGATTACTTCCTAAATAATCCTAGGAAGCTTGTATATAAACATTGTTAAACCTTGTTCCTAAGTACAGAAATATAGTGAAATACAAATTATCTTCAATATTCAACAAAATAAGCACACGTTTTGATATCAAAAAGAACTGATAAGAGCTTAAGATTAATGCAACCTGAAGTAAATGAAAATGAAAATAAAGAGTAAATGGATAGGAATGAACAGGACTAATAAATCAAAATGCAACTAAAGGATACGATGCACTCTCAAGACGACTTACATGATGAAATATGTAGCACAAGCACTCTGGAAGAAATCTAATATTAGCAGCTTCACCCCATATAAGAAAGTACAGGGAAACAAATAGCAATTTCTTCTCCTTGCTAATAGCCTCCAAGCTGGAGAGCACACGACAATTTTAGGGCATGATATTGCAATAACTATCCAGCAACAAGCTAATGCAAAGGATGGTTCCATACTTGCTCCAAATAGGCTGAATGCACAAGTAGTTGCACCACTTTACGTAATTATCAAGTGATTTCATGAACACCTTCTGTACAGCAGCTTCATCCAATTTCTGGAAGAATGAAACATGGGAACGTCAAATTATAATTGAAAATATTAAGGAAAAAATCGTTTTCAACAAAAGCAAATTAAATTACAAAGGGAAACATGTAAACGGAACAAGAATTATGCAAAACAGGGCAGTCAAATAAATCACAACCAGCTATTTTATTACTTCTAAGATGTATAGGTCACAAAACTCTCCCAACCTTCTACATCAATTAGAAAAAAAAATTGCACAGAAATATCCAGAAATTGAACATAACAGCCAAGCTTTGAGGAAAAGAAAGAAACATCTAATGTTTTGAATACCAGATCACATAAACTTCTTTAGAAAAACTCAAAGGCGAATGACAACCGTTAAAGGTGTCTATTTCAACCATGAAAAAAGCAACAAAACCCAATATAAAAATTCTACTAAAAAAAATA
This sequence comes from Erythroxylum panamense, assembly GCA_027123425.1. Classification (NCBI taxonomy): domain Eukaryota; kingdom Viridiplantae; phylum Streptophyta; class Magnoliopsida; order Malpighiales; family Erythroxylaceae; genus Erythroxylum; species Erythroxylum panamense. The sequence continues at coordinate 575,533 of JAOTIZ010000003.1, forward strand.
TGCAAGTCATAAAATACATAGATATGCAGATACAGGGCTTCTTTTGATTTTTAAGAAAGGCAAGCAAATGCCAGCATTACAAACCACCTAAAATGTTCTAATAGAAAATCAAAGCAATCTTAGACTTGGGATCCAAGCAAAATCATGCATACTGGTTCAGTTTCTTCAGGGATGCGGAGTCGAGATTGCTCGTTTGCAAGAAGATGAACTACATGTTCTCGCTGATTAGAGACATTATCCTTCTGAAAGCCACAAAGTAAAAACTCAACACGTTAATTGCAAAACTACTCAGAATTAAAACGTAGCTACAGGACTTATCAACTAGCAAAACTTTCAATCAGATAGCCGGTGAAAGTAATTATCCAAAACCTTCCAGAGAAAAACCCAACCATCTACCTAAAAGGAAGCAATAACATACATAACTTACATCGCATCACCAGACAGGCACAAACCTGAAACCCAAAAACATACTGCAGAAAATCCAGCATATCAGCTTTCCGTGTGGAAGGAAAAGTGAAATCCTCTGGCAAGTTTGGAAGATCATGGAAATATTGTAAAGCAGAACTAGCTGCCCGCACCTGCTCACAAGCTCTAATGAATAAGGAATGCGTAATAAGAGAACATGAGCATCAGATATAGAAGAAAATTAGCAGACCTCAGGAAAAGTCACAATAGCATTTGTTGTACTTTGGCCATCAACTGGGATGATATTATAAGCAATTAAATCCTCAGACATTGCTGCATCTGCTTCAATCATTTGACTCAGCTGCAATAATTTAGCAATTGTTGAAGTGGGTACAAAAACAAAATAAGAAGATAACACTCTGCTGACACTTAAAAGTTGCAAACGATGTGGCATTTAAGGGGAAAATCACACAGCCACAAGGCTGAAAAATACTAAGTTTCAGATTTTGCAGCATGCCCCACTACACAAGTGACTATTAAATTTATGAAGATACTGTCGAAACTACACTAAGTTTCAGATTGTGCATTATGCCCCACTAGAAAAGTGACTCTTAAGTTTATGAAAGATAATGTCAAAACTATCTAACAGAGAACAAGAAGTACCTCCTCAGCAATTTCCTCTGTCAGCTGCTTAAGCACTGATCCTAAAATTCTAAGAGTTGCAAAAACACGCTTTCTCTTCACAGCTTTCCTTTCCAACCTAGATTGGCAAAATGGAATCAAATAATATATAAAGATTAAAAGAAACTTTAACATAATCACAACAAAGAGCAACTGTCATGATTTATCCTATGACCACTTGAGCATCTACTTCAATATCCATTTTTTTTTTTGAAAATCCATGTCGGTTGACTTTCTCTATATTGATGAGTTTCCGTCTATTTGGTAGGTATTTTTGGGTAGTTGTATGGATAAGGATGCTCGTCCACAAGAAACTGTCAAGATGTAGAGGAAGAAAATTTTCTTGAGTTGGTTAGATTAATTGGGATATCAAGACATCTGGAGCGGGGGCAAGCAATTTGTTTTCTCTAGAAGATACAAAGCAAAGAAAATAAAGAACTCATTTAATTTTTAACTGAAAGCTGGGCGCCCATAAAAACAAGTTTCCTTGCTCCTTTTATTCCTTTTATGAGAAGCATTAGAGAGAGTGTGAGGAAAGGAAAAGAAGAACAACACAAAAAAAAAAAAAGTTGAATAGAAGAAGATCAAAGCAGATGGAAATGTCTATTCATGTAATGAATTTATTCCTTGTCTATTCTAAAAACATACTCGCCAAGGTTTCCACTGAATGCACCAGACTCCCTCAGCATCATTTCTTCTTGTCGTAGCAAGTCTATATTGTTCTTCAGTCTATAAAGCTTGTAGAATTCTTGTAAACGAGGAATATCCTGGCTTCTATCTATTAACCCACCATCTCTCTTAGCAAGCTTTTGCTGAAAGTTTCTCAAGATGAAAATAAGGGTTAGATAGAGTAAATAAAACTCTTATTATAAATATATAACAAAACAAATGATGGATACATACAGCACATAATGATTAGTAGAAGAAGAAACGGCAGAAAGACAACATACAGGCGGCACATGTAATAGGGGTTGCAAACCGGACAGTACACAACTTGGTTTTGGAAGATATTGGCTTCCCACATGAAAGAATAAAACTTTTAAAATCTACTGATAAGGACTATACCTTGATAACAGACGTTAAACCAGTCTTGAACTGCAGTACACCTCTTCCCTCACTATTGGGATCCAGATTTTGTGCCAGTGAATAAGCATGCTCACACACTATAGGTAACACGATGAATAGAATCCAATCAGTTGCAAAGATACACAATGCTTTTACTAGTTGTAAGTCAGCCATTATCATTTGCTGAAGGAGTGAAAATATTATACAAGAGAAAGAGAGAGCATAATGATTTTTGGAAGACTCAATATTTCTGTGTTATATTTACATCAAAGGATAGTTGTTACTTATTTTAGTATCACCCATCTAGCTTGAGCTAATAAAAATTCATAGACACAACCATAAAATCATCCAAACAGCAAAGTAGTGACAATACCAACTCTTTGCCAAGCTAGTACCCCATGTTGGAAGCAGCAATACAATGACCCAAGTACAGTAATCAACAAAAATTCCCTATTGAGACATTCAATTCCAAATCTGATGTAGGCAAATCAACAAGAAATTGAGGTGTAGTGCTACAGTTAACTCTTTGAATCTGTATCAATTTAAGTTTGAAACTCGAACTGCATATAAAGATTAGACTATGATCTCTACACTCCTGTCCATTCTACTTATACTAATTCACTTTCAAAAGAGCTTCCCCTCTCTGACAGATTGCTTAGCGAAGAAATGGAATGATCAATACACCAAAACCCGCGATATGCCAGCTATAATCAAACCAAAAATGGAACTTAAGTAGAAAGGCTCTCAAATCTGATAGCAAAGTAAATCATATTATTTCTAAAGTAAGGGACTACACTGAACACATACAAATTCTTGAGACATTTGGATCTTCGTCTTGGATTTCATCAGCAGCCCTCAGAATTGCATCTATATCTCTATTGTTTGCTAATGAAGAAGGAACATATCCAGCAATTCCACCAACAGGCTGCCCAACCCCATCTGTGCCCATTCTTTCCCTTCTTAATGCGGCACGTACTAATCGCTCCCATAGGTCCTCTGCTCGGGACATTTTCTACAGACTACAAAGTGACAACAAAAAACATTAAGAAACAGAAAATACCAATAATGCCTTCAACCATACAATCAAAACAACGACAAAGCAGAAATCAAAAAGAAAAGGGGAAATTATTTGTTTCTTCCGAGCCCAAAAGTTTGGTAAAGAAATTGGTACCAACAAAATACTGTGAAAATAAAAGAGAAGAATCTATCAAAATATGAGAAAAATGCTAACTCAAAAATTGTGATACGTTTATCATAACTGCAACATTACTGTTGCAGGATCACTGCTTCCATATAAACAATGTATAACAACAAAGGCCCCTCAGTTCCAATATGGAAAGAATCATTCTAATCAATCATACAACAGCATTAAAACAATGCTGGACTCTTAAATCTCAAAATGAAAAAGAAAACCAATAACACAGCAATATAAGCAGGGCATCAGATGTTATTACAAGCAAACACTTCTTGAACCAATCAAACGATCAGTTAGGACAAAATGAATCCAAAGTGTACGCTAAATTACAAATTCAAAGTGCACAGAGCCATTTCTTCTCTTCCTTGGGATAAGTTGGCCAACTTCAATGTTAGCTTTCTTTCTTTCTTTCAATTTAAGCTATAAAATAACAGCTTGAAGCATCTAAAATTAGAAACAAACCACACCTCACACTGAAAACAAAAGGAAATGCCAAGTAATATACAACAACTCTATGATCACTCAACTTAAACAAAAAACAAAACAATTTTAATTAAAAAAAAGTAAAAGAAGTTAACAGATTTGGAGAGACACACAACACAGAAGACATTAGCATTCGGTTTAAAACCTTAAGATCCGTAAATGACCTCCCAGTTCCTCTCGTTTCTTCATCAACCAAAACACCAAAAGAAACGGCTCAAAAGAACAAAACAGAGAACGAAAGAAAGAAGCAAAGGAAGAGAGATTGCGAAGAACCTGAATCGCCGGAGACCGTCAACCCTAGCCTAGACACAGAGTTGAATCGTAGCAGTGAAAAAGAAGATATAATGGATGAACTGTTCTAACGAAGATGTAAAGAAGAAGAAAACTATTCAAAAGTGGTGTCTTTTTTGGGTATATATATTTTTTTATATTTCTATGTATATTTATATATTTTAATTATTAATAATTTGGAATATAGTTCGTTTAACCGGAGAAACCGGTGACAGCCGGTTGTGACACGGGATTTTGAATTGAACAAATCTAAGACGCGACGAAGGAAACTCGCCGTTTGTACGCCGGTCACGTGAAAGTCGCGTGACTTATTCCCTTTGTTTTTTATTTTTATTTTAATAAGCAAAAGAATATCCCTTTGATAAATTAAAAAACAGTATCTTTTTGATAAATAAAGGTAAAAGGATAATTTCAATTTTAATTAATTTAAATTATTTAAAGCCACATGTTATATTAAATTTCCATCAATTTCTTTTAACATAAAGAATTATGTAACATATTTTAAATGATTATTTAAGCTTAATTTTAATTACAACTTCAATTAAAATAAATTAATGATATACATTTAAAAAAATAAACTTAAACACTAAGTAAAGTTGAAAAGCTAAAGCCCAATTCATATATGAATGGTTGAAACTTCAAAGCATTATTGTGAATACTGTTTATATCAGTCGATACTAGCCGGTATGTACCGTATCTGATCAAAACTGATACAAAACAAAGGATTGATTGTACAAAAATAAATTATTTTATTTAAAATTAATTTTAATACTTTATAATATTTATTAATAAAGTATTAATAAAAATATTTTATTTTGTAAAATAAATAATTTATTATTTATTATTTATAAATTAATATTTATTTTATATATTTTTATTATTAAATCAAAATTTATTTAAATTTTATATATCTTAAAAGTATATTTTAAATTTAATTATATTTATTAATAATTATTAAATTAAATTAAAATTATTATTTATTATTATAATTTTTAAAAACATTGACAATAAATTATTGTGATTTTAAAAAAAATTAACTATTTGATAAATTAAAAAAATTACTCAAAATAATTTTTTAGTATAATACTATATTAAAACCTAATCTAATAGGTGTTCATAACATTGGTTGCAAGTATTATTTTCCAATTGTCATTTAAAAACAGTCTTTCTACTTTTTAGGCTAATGTTCAAAGTGGTGTTGGAATGACCAGGGCCAGGGCGGGCTGAATAAGGCCCAGATTCGAGCCCATGTCAGGTTAAATTGAAGTTGACCTGTTGATTAAACTGGAGCCCGAGTAATTTGTAAAATTGCCATTCCTAAACCCGAGCCCTAGTCGGAGTCCATTCAAACAAGAGTTAAAAGCCTGTTCTTGCCAATTCTCTTCTCTGGTGATGGAGAATTTTGTACACAAATTAGATAAAATGATGGGCATACATATATACTTCCTGTCATGCAGAAAGACAGACAGAATATGGAGAATGGTAGGACTGAAGATTGATTTTTCAATTACAAAATTGCTCTCACCTCAAAAGCACTTAACAGTTCCTACCTTCATAATCAGAACAGGCTACAATGGATATGAGCCTGCCTCAGGGGAATCAATATATATTTACTCTTGGTACTATATAAGATCAATCTCTCATTGGGTGCTACTCCTTGTTACGGGCCGCCCGATCCTTTCTGTGTCCGCCTAGAATACGTGAAATTTGCAGACCTCTGCTGAATGCTTGGTTGAAGAGCATACGAGTCTGGAACTCGGACACGAAGGGGAACCAGGCAAGGAATGCAACCGGTGTGAACAGCAGCAAGCCCATAACAATCTCATAACCTCGTGCAAGTGTTCGGACCGATCCCCAGAATCCAGCTCGGTGTACAAGGGGCTTACATGCTTGTGCCAACTGTAAAAGAAATATGAAAAAGGGAACTTAACCGGTGACCAAGTTATTTGGTTGCAATCTGAGGCTCAGAAGATCAATGCACGATCATGTTTAGCAAGCTTTCGGCCCGAAGAGCAGTAAGGAAGGCATAAAATGTAGTTGGGACTTACCAAAAGTATTCCCCAACCAGTGGGCATAAATGCAAGAATGCAAACAAGGATGTCCTGCAGTGTCATATGAAGCAGTGCAATTAAGGTGACCAGAATGGAGACAAAGGTCAGGAATATTAGTCCCTTAATGAGCCGGAAGACAAGCTGGAACTCCGCACTGAATTTTCGCCGTCCTACTGATACAGTCTGAAGACAAAATGAAAGGAAAAGACAGCATGTGAATTATTCAGAAAAATTTCAAGGAGAGGAGTAAAAGTAGATGACTAATCTGAACAGCTTCAGAACTAACACTATTTGGAAAAGTGGACAAGGACCATCCTCGGATCTAACAGCAATGTAAAACATGGACCGAGCAGTTAACAGTCATTTCATAACATCTTTTTATTTACAATCAATCAACATTAACCAACAGAATAAACAGTATATATCAGTTTCACATATATTTTTTATCAATCAAGTCTCTTGCACAATATTTATCCAATTTCTAAAGTTTTAATTTCAAAACAAAAAGTAAATTAATATGAAGAATGAGAATATCTGGTTTACCTTCATCACAAACAATATGACAAAGATGACCAGCCATGATACACCATAGACCTACAACCAAGCGCAAAGGAGATAAAGATCAATTTTTAGATATTCAGTAGTTAAGAAAAGATAAATAAACAGAGAGGAACTGGCAGTTGCAATCGTACCAGAAAACTTTTGTAGCTCTTTACAATTGTCAAGTGATATACTAGCCCATATTGGTAGATAAAAAATCGCAAAGACAACAATATCTCAGCCGCTATACCACGCTTTCCAGAATGGCGAAGATGCTCTTGTTCTTCTTCCCACCATGACTCCCAACTCTTTTCCGGGGGGACACCTATACCCCCTAGATTAGTAATCCACTTGTTCCAATCAGTCCAATCATCGACAATTTTCTGCCACTCAAAACCGGAAGGATTGAACAGGAACGGGGCAAAAAGCCAAGTTCCAACCATAAACCACATCGATACAGTAATCAGGACATATGCAACAGCACTTCTGTAAGACTGACCAAAGATTTCATACACAATAAGTAGAATCATCATCTCGATTCCTTTAACAAAGTGACTGCGAGAATAGAGTCTATAATTTTCTGCAAATTTGGCATGGAACACCACGAAACCACGACCTGTGGGCCTGTATTTTGCTCCTCCATGAAGCAATGTTCTTCCATAGTAATGAGTCTTGGTGCCAAGAGAAAAAGTGAAAAATACTGGTGCCAGCTGGAGTTGCATTAATATAAATTCACTTAGTGCAGTGCGGAAACCCCTTTCCAATCCGATTTCCATCAACATAGGTAACGCCATCAAGAATCCGATTTGGACAAAAGATTGAGATGCAAGAGCCACTTGAAGAGGCTTATTGTCCCGAATTCCTCGCTGAGTACTTAAACCTTCTTCAAGTCCACTGAGGACAAGGTAAAGGCGGCCGTAAAGGAACACATATACAGTAAGCACAGTTATCTGTGGGAGAGAAGGATGTCAGAAACCAGAGCATAAAGCACATTATTGCAACACTTTCAAATAAATAAGCACATTGGTAACACACCAGAGTGCTGAAGTAGAAACCAACTGTTGTGAAATAGCATGAAAGCATTCTAAAGAAATCGAAACGGTGTCCAAGCCGATAGATGTCACGACTCAAAGTCTGTTCTCCATTTCCATTGGCAATCTTAGCCTCAAACATTGATATCTGATTGAGGCCCACATCCCTTCCTTTCCCCACTTGTATATATTCATGATGTGTGACATTACCATCACGCAGTGTTGAATTGAAGCCTGCATTTGAAAACCATATTAAAGAAGTGACTTTCACACAAACAGAAATCATGTACAAGAGATAAAACATCATAGAAAGTCCTTCCTCAGTTACATACCAGCAAATATGTCCTCACTCAAATTGATGACCTTAGATGCTTTACTGACACCCCCTCTAGTGAGATGGAAGAGTCTATCAAAGACATCTGGATGACCATAATGGAATCGGACCCTATATGACATAATAAGGGGCTTAAAGAATGTTTCGGTATAGTAAATGTACAAAATTAAAATATTACCTGAGCAAAACTAGCTGTTAAACAATTAAAAAGGGACAGACAACATATATGAAAATGCTTGAATACTATTTGTGGCTAAGATTAGGAGATCCGCTATTATATATTTCGTACACAGAGCCGTTTTCATGATAGTATTCGTCAAAATCATTTTGGTACATATTCAACAATAGAGGCCCGACAAAGAATTCCACTTCTGAAGATGCTATTCATAACTCTAACTATCGCTTTTTATTGCATTCGATTCTTGAATCATCTATTTAATTCAATGAATTTATTTACCTTTTCATCATTTTTCCATGATTGTGTAAAATCATAGCACAATCAATCAAATCAGTGAAACACAAATCTCAGAAGTGATTATAATTGGAATTTCCACTATCATGACTCTGAACTCATTAACAACACATCAAAATTTCCCACAGAGAACATTCAACAAAAATATATACTGGGCATTGCCATCTGCATTGTTCTTTACATTATTGTTTCAAAAGTTCAATATCCTAAGCACTTTTTTCGCTCGTGTGTCTCAAGTTACCCAGAGTTGTTGATTTTAAATAAGCAGTTAAGCTCTTTCCTTGTTCATGGCTTCTCTACATACTCAAAGAAAATGAGAAAGTAGCATTTGAATAAACTCAACTTACTTAAGAGGGTTAGCCAACAGCCTCTGGCCAATAGTCACAAAACTTGTCTCCTGATTAGACATAAACCATGCAAGAGAAGAAACACTGCACCAAGAAAAGTAAAAACCAGCAATGCATGACTTCCAAAGAATTATGGAAATCATCTGGGCAAATCACTAACATAAATCATAAACAAGAATGTACCTTCCGGTAAATATATGCTCCCTGAGGCCAAGAATAGTAGGGTTTCTCACACCATCATGCTTTTCAAGAAATTCTGCCAGCAGATTTCTCATTTTTAAGGCTTCTTCCATGTAGTTATCCTGTAAATTTGACGAATTCAATTAGCATCCATTAAGGTAAAAAGATAACATTGTTAGCAAACAGCACAAGCAGCATTCATACCTGGTTCATGTCTATTGTTTGTAAACCTTCCCCACGTGTAAAAATAATAGCATGGTTCTGGTTTTCTGGCTTTCCCTCGCCCAACATGGCTGGTCCCGGAAGTTTAATTCGATAAATCACCTACAAGTGGAAATCAAGATGACAATTGAGAAACAAACCATAAGATCTGCAATTGTCAATGCATAAAAAGTTGTACAAATGAATAGCTTTTTTATAGCATGTACTAACCTCGTCTAACTTTTGTACCGGCTCTGAAGAATCGATGGACTTTGGTAAGGCAGCCTTCACTAGAGCAGAATAGTAAACTTTTTCATTGACGTTTTTGCCTCCACCTTTACTTGGTTCCTCAACTTCATCAATGTATGCAACCCGAAGTGATGGGTATCTAAAACCAAGGAGTAAATCCACAATTTAAAAACACCGAATTCCAACATTAAATAAAAATGTCATCCTCAAAATACCAACGTGGTCATAAGCCTCAAAATATCTTGTGCTCTTTGATCACCAGAACGCTTGTGAATCCCATACTGCTGACATGATACCACGTAGGTGAATTTCATATCAGCTACTGCTTGACACTGTGCCAAGAGTGACCTTTCTCCCTTTGACTGATCTTCAGCATTTAATTCTATAGCTTTATAACCCTCCAGCAGATCTAAAAAGATAACCAACCACACAATTAACAACTTATATGCATAATGAAGATATAACATAAAACAATAGCTAAAATCTAAGAGATAGTAGCTACCTTCATCCCTAGCCATATCAAGGAAAGCCTGGAGCTCTAACGCTTTCCGGTAATACATCATACCTCTAACTGCAATACGTGATAAGTTTGAGCAAAGTATCCCAAAAAAGAAAAGATGCATCACACATCACCATAAAGAAAAGATGGGTAAGGATAAAGATTGCAGTTATCTGCAAGAAAGGAGGGAACCAGTTCTAGTTAGAGTTTGCCCCCTGTATGATGCCCACAGACGAAGTTGTTCTTCCAATACATCATCTCCTTTTAGTTCTTCTTCATTACTGAACTCCACACGTTCAAGAAAGTTGTTCCACTCATCTGCAAATAATTAAAAGGCTATAGCATCCATGGACATCTTAACTTGAGATTGAAGAGAACACACACCATATTTGAATGAAACAATGATAACAAACCTGGAAAAATTTTTTGCAAGTAAAAGAGGATCGAAACACCATCTTCATTTTCCACCTCCAAATCATGCAAGGAAAAAAGAACCTCCTCTGTATAATAAGGAGTTAAAACCCTACAAGATAAGTTATCACATTAATTATTTCTCCAAATAAGGGAATAGTGAACACAAGATACAGTTAAGCTCAGTACATAATGGCTCCAGACATACTTTGTGTTCAAACTTATTTGAGGTTAGACAATCAAGATTCATAACTCGTATCAAACTAACAATAGACAAGTTCTCAGCATCTAATGACATGAAGGTAATATTATTGTTAACATCCAATTGATTAAGGCTTTTTTCCTCGTCCGTGAACCTCATCCAGTATTGTTTTGACTTTGCTTTCACGCAGTGAGTGCTACTACATATATTCAGTGAAGTTTTGCCTATTTGTCAAATAAAATCCACAACCCACATAAATGTTTGTCTTTACAATCAAGCTGAGAAAACATGAAAATACATTGCCACTGTTAAAATCAATAAAAGAGGAAACTTACGAGAAAGAGAGCATGTTGCGGACTTTAGGGGCATCAGGCATGTCCATAAATAACGAGTTTGAGAAGAAAGATATACGCCTCCGAGCTTCTAAGTTAGTTGGAACATCCATTGCAGATTCTTTAGTTGTAAGCAAAAGAAAGAGTCGTTTAATCTGGAAACAAAAACAAAAAGGGAAACAAGGATAAGAAAGTTGGAAAACTAAGAAAAGATAATCAAGGCAGTTAGTCTGCAAAGAGACATACCTTCTCTTTCCATGCTTCTGTTACAGGATCAACTGGAAATTTTATAGCCCCAGATGATGCAAATAATTGATACTTTCGTTGAAAATGCATCGGGACTTCATTTACAGATCCCCCATGGTTAGAATCCACCACACTATTCAAGATTGAAGTGAAAAGATGTCAGAAAAAAACACTGCAAAAACTGTATCCAAAGAGAAAAAAAGTATATTTTGCACCTTGTTAGGAAATCCTCCATCATTATATCTTGTTCCACTACCTCCAGCATGTCCTGGAAGAGGATCACAACTTGATCTCTGTCATCTGGTTTATTATCAAGCTGCAGATTTCAACATAAGGGTCAACAGTTGTTCGTGTCAATTTCAATCAGTTCCCTAAGTTGATAAGAAGTGGAATGATACCAAATATTTGATAAGCTTCACAAAATGGTCGTAGAGACTAGGAAGGGCACTCATGTTGTATTCACTTATCAGATCACCAGCTTCGATATGCTCGTCTACTTTAGCAAATATGAAATCTATAACTCTGCAATAAATTACTCAAAATAAGCACAGAGAAGCACTATTAAAGTAGCAGCATCAACTTCAAGGTAAACCTTCCTAAACTTCTTCCAAAACTTTAACATGAATGTATTGCTCTTTATTTGAATTGGGAAGTAACTGACTGTTTCTCATGGGTTCCTTGAACCAAGAATTTAATGATGTTCCTAAATGAGGCATAGCATTCACGAACAGCACAAGACATATAATTGTCAGCCCCAATTCTCTTCTTCAGCTCCTTGTCCTTACCATTACTGTCCTTGGCCATATCTAATGCTATTGGGATCTGTAAATGACACAAAAATGACTATCCAGACATGAAAATTCTAACTAGATAAGAGAGCATATAAACAGAAAGAAACCTTGCTAGCCAGCAAAAAGGGAGGCCATTGTGTAACATCCAAATCACGGTCAGCCCAATACGGAACAAGTAACAAGTCCATTTCTCTGGAGAATGATATAACCAGGTCAAATACGAAACAATATGCAAATCCAAAATCTCTGCAATTTAAAGTTAATACATCTTTTAGAGCTGTCATCTTACTTGTTACTTATAAGATCTTCTTCCCTAAAACTACTAATGATTTTGTTCCACAACTGAGCAAATCTAGCAGCCTCTTTCTCTTTGTTAGATGGGTTCTGCGATGGGTTCTGCAATAAGGATAATATATAAAATGCAAGGACTTCTATGGCAATACCTTTAACAAATAGAATCTTCAGTATTTCAAATAATATAGGTAAATAGGTAAACATTACGTCAGTATGTTTGCGGGATAAGGTCGCCTTCAATCCTTTCTTTTTTGGTTCACTTTTATCCTTTGGTATCAATCGGTCATTGAAAACACCAGGCAATGATTCAAAACGAGATCTAAGCATTCCCAATGTTCGAATCTGGTGTTATTCGAAGAAGTAAGGAGAAAAACCAAAAGTTAACAATAAATGAAGCATTCAAAATTCTGTCCACACTAGAAAAATCAAAGTCCAAAGTCTAAGACAACATCCAGTGCTAAATTAGCAACCAAGCATGGATATCAAAAGACAATAAATGTAATCATAAATGTTACATTTAAAGAATAACCAAAAGCTGTAGCTTACCTCTCCAAGGCGTCGAAATGCTCCATAAATTCCTCCAAACAATGTGGAAAAGATAGCGTACCAAATTTGAGCATCCATGAAGTAGACCTAGGAATGAAGGAATGTTAAATAAACTGAGTTGGAAAATTTGAAAAATGAAATCATAAACTTAAAGAGATGAGCCATACAAGAACAATAGGAGCCCACAATGCAATCACGACACCGATATTGTTTTTTGCTGCAAAATGAACAAGTAAATAGTGACAAATTTATTCAACAGGAAACATAAATATACACAAGTAACAGATATTTTCAAGTTCATTACCACGAGGGAAGAATTCATGCCATTGGAAAGTAGTCACACGGGCCCTCATGATGGCTTGGGTAGGACGAACCAAAGGCTTTATCTGCAACAGAAAAATTGACAGTTAGAAATAGGATACATGACCATTTAGTCAGACTTATGACTAATCCCAAGATCCCGCTTTATTGCGGGACTTCGGACTAGGTGTGATGATGATAACTAATCTAATTAGTATATTTTGTCACAACAATTAATCAAATATTTATCAATGAAGGTCTATAGTATGAATAAGGAGCACACCTCTATGTAATAACTAAAGGCCAACTTTGTCACAATGAGAAGAACCCAAAACATTGTGTACCTGAATACAAGCAACATAAGTTAAACCTCAGAAGATGGCAACTTCCATTAGACATTTCAAACTTACTTGAAGAGGGAAAATAAGCTCTCATGCATTCCTCTACCAACATAGAGCCGGGGCTGCAAATCATTTACAATCACAATCAGAACTGATCCAACATGTACAAACTTTAAGTTTATATCAAATTTCACTGCCTAAACATATCAACAAACTCACTGCAAAAACTTACGAAGTCAAAAGGAAGAATAAAGATTGAGAATCATACTTGTGACCACCACATCATTAGCATGACAATCTTATTGTCTGATCCCTCCAGAAGTCTCCTTATAAAGGGAAAGGCAAACAAAACTGCAGCCAGCATATTTGGCGAGAGATAGGTAACTACAGCCAAAATAAACCATGATGGCGAGCTTGAATTGTTTCCAAACCAGCCTTTAATAGTTTTAGCAAACCCCGGAGGCCTCTCCAAAAAGAATGCATAGGTAATGGACAGAACTACAACCCACGCAGCAGCTGAAACAACCTTCAGAATATATCTCAACTTAACATAGAATGACATGATCTTCCGAGCTTTCCAACTAAGGATTACATCAAGAACAGCTGCATCAGACAACAGTAAAGGATTCAGAAAATTCCATCAGAGCATTTTTTTGTATCATTAATATCAAAATTGATCCTAATCTTATGAATCAAACCAACGGGAAAGAAACTTCTCCCTCACAATAACATTAGCTGCAGGCATACGGTACATCACACTACTCATCTCCTAATAAAAACATGAGCCCACAGTAGTCAAAAACTTAAAACCAAACAACTATTAACTCATTACACAGAATGAAATGAAGACAAAAGAACATGAGGAAGATATAAAGGCAAGGATCTGATGAAAGAAATGTGTTTATCCCCACCAACTTAATCCCAGAGAAAAGGTAACAATGTTTGAGGGAGTATGTGTTGCCTTGAGTTGTATCTCAATATTTCAAAGTAATTGTAATATGAGAGAATTATTGCAAAGATAGATCAAAAGTTCTACTATATCTTTCCTTACCTTGTCCAAACTTTAATATAGCAGCAGTTATAAATATACTCAATACGTTCTTGAATACATCGCCATTAAAGACAGAACTTAGTTGCCCCGACCCCTTCCAAGCAATAATAATCATAGCCTAAAACATTAGACAATATCAAAACCATGTTAACAAACTAAAGATTATTATAAAATAAAGGACAAATCGGGTTTATTATCAGAAACACTTCCAAAATTACAGCAAATAAAATGACTGAAAACAAGCCGATATTGTACCTGTAAGCACAGTATAAAAAAACTCCACATTCGATCAAAGCTCCTAAAGACATGCCAGAATGTCCGAATTTCAACAAAATTAACTTTCCCCACCCACCGATCTCCATAGGCTGGTTTGTTATCCTGCAGAACACAAATTTAACAAGGCATTCTTAGCCCAAGCATGAGTCTTGGAGAAACGCAATAAAGAACATAGAGGAAAAGTACATATTAAAAATATCTCCTACCCCATTTTTCACAAAATGCTGGTCAGCAGCTAAACAAAAAAAATCAGCAACATCGCGCATTGGCCAACCTAATCGGAAGCAGTCAGCAGACCTACAAATTTCAAATAACAGATTGATCAATAAAATGCAGAGAATATGTGCATGATATGCTAATAAAGCAAGAAAATCTGGAACATTGGAGACTAACCAGAAGTATTCATTCAAATCATCATAATTCCTCCATTGAGAATGCTTAGATTTTCCCTTTTGACTCCTTTCAGCTTCCTAACAACCAATACAGTCACTTGAGCAAGAGCTAACCAAATGAAAATGTAGACTCAAGCACACAAAAATTGTAAGGACAAACAAGCATTCAAGCATACCATTTAAGCATACCTTTGCAATCACATTATAAATAGGAGTCACAACTTTTTTCAAAAAGACCTCTTCATCACCTCCATAGGCAGGTTTTACATTTTCTCCAGTCATTGGACTAACATTACCAGCTAGCACACCATACAGTTCAAACGCCATCTACAAAAAGAAAACGTTGCACCACTCAATTCCAATCAACGTTGATGAAAGATACTAATCTCATAGAAACTTTCAACCAATAGATCGATCTATGGGGAGAAATTCCAAATATTAGTCATGTTAAACTCTAATAAGGGAGCTCCTTGAACTGAGCAGCATGGTCAATACAGATCCAGTACAAAACAATTATAGGAGTTATACAGGAACCTCTCAATTTGACACCACGACAAGCTGCTCAAATTAAAAAAATTAAAACTACTGGATGAAATCCCATAATTAAACCAGACGATACTTTAGCATAATCATATAACAAGAATGTGAACATAAATAGCTAGGGATTGAAATAACAGTATATGATCCCATAACTCATTAGAAGACGTCAGGAAGTGCCAACAAAAGTGAAGGGTAACTTTCTTGTGCAACATGAAAAATACATGGCACCCTTTGTGCAGCCACAAAAATGGCCAGTAAGATCGTTCAGATTTAACTAAGTTGGCAACGTTTTTAATTGAATGGAGAAGCAAACCCAACCTCTCATGTGAATTCAGTTTGCTGACGACTATTTAACCAACAATTCTGACCAATAATTTTTTCAGATAGAAAATGTCAAAGAGAAGAGGCAAGAATTAAAAACCAACAACGTATTTCAAAAAGGAGAGAGAAATTATGCAAAGAGAAACCATTTTGAAGCATACATGATGATAAATATAGCAGAGGCATTCCGGCATGAATCTCAAGTTAGCAGCTTCACCCCAAATCAAAAGATACAGGCCCATATATAGCAGCTTACGCTGCTGCACCTCTTGCTGTATGGTAGGTAACCTGCATATGGGTATAATTCAGATCGAGGTATAAATGTTAAAGATGGGACCTCGAATCAGAGGCATTATAAATGTTAAAGAATAGAAGATATATTCCAACTGTTTCCATGTCACAGTCCACGTCGGTAGACTGTACCTAATATCCTCAAAGACGCAACAACCTTTCAACAAATTAAATAGAATATGGTAATAGCATAAGAGTATATTCGCAAAGAAGGAAAAAGATCAGACACTATCTTGTCAAAAGAGAGAATAATAAAGCCAGTATGCAATTTAGAGCACCAGAATTAGGGATCTTACCAAAGGCTGCTTTTTCTATCCAAATACTTGCACCACTTCTTGTAGTTCTTGAAAAGTCTCTTCATCATTTCTGTAATTGCACGGTCATCCAACTAGAAAGCAAAAGAAGCCAGATATGCACAATAATCAAAAATCTAAAAGCAAGAGAACAATAGCTTTCTGAAGAGAGCACAGACATTACACAAAAGTGAAGCATAATAATTTTAACTGCCAAAAAATTAGTATTTTAAAACCAAATTTTTTTGTTACAAATTGTTAGATGGTATACACAAACCCCTATGTGGAGATAGTGATCATCTGACCACAATGTACAAATATAGGATCATGCGTAAAAGTGCCCCAAAAGCTTCTGACAATCAAAAGCAGGTAGAAAGCAGTCATCAACGCATAAAATCATAAAGTACAAGCAATCCCAAAAGGTTAAAATAGCTCTAAAGTTGGCAGAGCTCCAATGAATTAACCAAATGTTTTCTAGGAAACAGCATGAGAAAGAAGCTTTATCAACTAAGATAAGAATGTAATAGTACAAACCTTTGGAGGTTGATCGGGCTTTGGAAAATGTCGTATATGTGCATTTGCAAGTAATAGAATTAAGTGCTCCCTTTGATTTGCCACGTTATCCTTCTGCAAGTACAACAAACATTCACATGAACTTACAACAAGAAAATAAAAACTACAGGTCCATAATGAGGTTTGATCTTTAATAGAAGCTACAAAGTTGAATTAATTATTTGGTGTGTTCTCAAATTATTGCACCTGAAACCCAAACATTGCCTGAAGCCAATCCAAAATGTCTTCATCCTTTTTCCTGGAATGCTCCTTCGGCCACGGAAGACCCCTTGTGTTACGAAGAGCAACCACAGCAGCTTGTATCTTTATTCAAGAAAAGAAATTTTCAATAATCCTAGAGGTACTTCAAGTACAGGTTAATGAGAAACTACATGAATGAAACACACCTCAGGATATCTCATAATTGCTTGATTTGCGCTATCAGGGTCAAGTGGTAGGATGTTGTAAGCAACATATATCTGAGTCTTTTCTGCAACTTCATCTTGAGTTTCTAAGATCTGTATAAGTTTCAGAATAAGACAAGGCAATGAATCAATGAAATCAGGAAGACCAATCCCATGTCAAGCATTTCACCTCACGATCAATTCCAATGGATTGTGTCATGTTAACAGCCTTCAAAACTTCAAAGAGCACATTTGCTGTTTGGTATGCTTTAGTAAGCTGTGCACTGGATTTAAAAGGAAATGCAGATGTCAAACATGAGGTGAAAATTCCAGGGTGTTCCACCCAAGAACATTTTCAAAACAGAACATATAAAAGGGTCTTGATTCATCAAAGAACCCACCGGTCAGCTTTGTCAGCAGCACTTTGTAATGCTTGGATGTATTTTTTGTAGTAATGCTGATAAAAGCTCTGCATTTCTCGTGCATCACTCTTTTTAACTCTACCCATCAAGGTTGGATCATTTTCCTGCAAATTATTCAAGAAAACAGTTGAAGCAAAATAAGAAGGTGAAAGACAGAACTTTTCCAGGGTACGAGAGAAGCAACTCACCCTTTCAAGACGTTGAAGGAGTGCAGTCTTAAATTGACGAACTCCACGTCCACTAGAGGTAGGATCCAACCGATGAGCTTTCTCAAAGGCATAAAATCGGCCTGCAATGATCATATAGGACAGTAAGATGAAGCACGAGCAATTAGTGTTGCTCAACATCTTGCCAGACACAAGGAGAATTTTGCATCCAAACATATATAAACATTGCTCCTTTCCAAGATTCCGAATTTGGCAACTCTGCAGATTACTTCAAAACCAAAATCAAGCAACTTATAAGATGCAAAATATTCTATACAAGCTACAATTTTTCCCTAAAACCATATGTGGAGAGAATAAGACTCCTTCGGAGTGTCACATCAAACTGCATTCCATCACATTTTCTAGGAATCCAAACTCCAGTAAACACAGGACTACCAAAAGGACAATGTCAATCTACTTCCAGAATGTAGTGCACTTCCACACATTACAATATACAATTTCACAAGCAAATATTCTCATATGTGCCTTACCCACAAGTAGGTTAGTGTGATAAAGGCCTTAACAATTCAGCCGTACGCAGACAAGCAAGCTTAAGCATGCAACAGATGCACCAATGCAAGTTCAAAAAAAGATTGCAGATAAAAGCAAGTACGTCTAAACACAGGGCACACGTAAGTAAATACGAGTCCAGTTTCCAACATTTCCAGGATAAAAGAAGACTAAGATCGTATTAGCTTATCCAACATTATATAGACCAGACAGCCATCACTAGATGTTAAACCCAAATCCAAATACATAAGATATAACTTACGGCGCATCTTTCTCACAGTTCAACTACTGATACTCAACGAAACGTACATTTGGAAACCCCATTGTTAAACAAAACCATAAATGAGTAAGAACATACATGGATAACCACTTAACACACTAAAAAAGAACATATATAGATAACCACTTAACACACTAAAAACTACAAAAATTAACTTCAACGACAATGAGACTTGACAAAAAAAGATGTAATAACAAAATGAAAAGAGCAAATACAATCTTTAAGTAAAATATAGGAGCTAATACTTACAAAGATAAGCTACTCTAGGATTGCTAGCTTCAACTTCATTAGCAACACGAAGAATAGGGGCGATCTCCACAAGAGAAGACGGCACTACCTCACTATCAAATATTGACTCCCCAAGATTTCCAGCGGTCTGTGTCCTAATGATCCGGCGCTGTGGCTGCGTCGGCGGCGTACTCTGATCAGGCCCTCCTCCCCTGGAAGAAGACGCCATCTTTACCCTTCACTATCCACACTTCCTGCAAAAACCCACCTCCAACAGCTCAAGATTCAACTAAACACAGACCATCACCAGCAAATCTCAGAGAGGAAGTAAGAAAGCAAAGAGCTTTACCAATAATGGGAGCTTGTAAAAGAAGCCACAGGATCTAACACATCTAAACCACTGCAAAAGAAAACCACATTAGAGCAGCTGAACTGCAGGTACAAGCACAAAAACGCAAGCATGTACACTGAATGTGCACAATGTGATCAAAAGATTCAAACTTTAGGAGGAAAAAAGAGAGCTTACAAGGAGGATATGATGGGAAACCCTAAGAAGAAAAGAGAGGGAGCAAAAGTTAGAGAGAGAGTGAGGAAATGGTATGTTGGATTTCTAAGCTACTTAGCAAGAAAGGAAGCTAAAGAACAAGAGAGAGCGAGTGAACGTAGATGAATTGTACGGGGTTGAATTGGCTTGAGGACAAAACAAAGAGTAAAAGTGTTATTCAGAAAGCTCTGAGTCCTTTTCTTAATACTTGCTGCTTTTTCATTTGCTAAGGTGTGTGGTGGGAAAATGGGATGCTGTTACAGGATTATCACCAGATTGCCATCGGAGGAAGAACTTGGCTTTGCATGGATCAAAGAATGTTGCTTTCTTTAATAGAGGTAAAGTTGGACATTCACGTCAATTTATCATTATCACACTCAATTTAAAATCTTGCAAAAAAAAAAGTAAATTTTAAAAAAATCTAATAATACACAACTTTATTTTTACATAATAAAAAATTGTTTTATATGAACTCACGTGTTAGATGTTATTATTGTACTTAAATAAAGGAAAAAAAACATTTATCTTGAAAATGTTAAAATTTTAGGTCTAATTTAAATTTTATAAACCAAAATTTTATTTTGATCACTTGCTAAAATAAACAAATTTTCTTCATGTGATTAGTGAAGAAAACGTGTTAAATGTAAATTTTTCTTTTAAATAACACAAGTTTAATTTTTATCTGATTTTAATTATAATTAAAGATAAAAATAAATTTTAAAAGAATTTATTTTATTAGTTTGTTGCAAATAGATTTACTTTATATTTATATTAATATTTAGTACAAATAAAGTTAAGAATAACAAATAAATTTAAAATATAATTATTTTCATTAAATTTATGCAGAATGTCAAAAAATAACAATAACAATACCTAATATAAATCTAAGTAGGATGTAGAATTGAGAAGGTCATGTAATTCACAGTCTAACCTTTAATTAGTAGATATATTATTTTCAAATGACTAAATTTTATAAGCATATCAATATTTAAAATAAAATAATTTACTTTATATGTTTGAATTATTATTTACACACTAATTTTATATAATTATAATATTAAATTATGCATCTCACTTCAAATTTGTGCTCCTAATTGGACAACATTTTGAATTTAATATTTTTGTTTTTTAAGAAACTAGTGAACAATATCCTAAAGGAGGGCAATTTCGTCAAACAATGTTACAAAACGCACGTTCTAGCAGTTAAAAAAAGCGTGGGTAGTGGCAGTTGTGAATAAAGATAGAACAGATGAGGGCATTTCGGGAAAGAGAATTCAAAATTCAAAAAAAGCGAGATTCTTGATCGATGTAAAGCTAGAATATCGCGTCAGAAGGTAGCCGTTTTCCAAACTCATGATAAGATCATTTTTGACCCTCAAAAATTCGCTCCAACCGTCGGCCACCGCAAGAAAATCAAAGGATAACAATGTCAAATTACCAAGTCCGCCAAACTCCAACGCATCATCAACAAGACGTGGGCGGACTGGCATTTGACGATGCTGTTAAGGGCATTTTTGACATTTCACAATAATTAACGTAGGATGAGAGATAGTTGTCTGTTTCGACTTCTATATCGTTTAATGTTCTGTCCATAAATTCCGGGTTGACCCTCTGGACCACCAGTCGTTATAGAGATTCTGACGTGGCGTTCACTGAATGGACAGTTTAGGTTCTCCAACGCGACCCACCGTGGCAAGAACTTCTGCCTTTTCTGATCTCTTTTCCATTCTTTTTATTTCTTTTATGTAGAGTAGGCCATAAGCCCACGCCGGTAAGTCCTTGTCACATAGATAAATTGATGTATGCAGTAACAAAATGTGGACCAAGGTGTAATAATCACCAATAAGATCATAATATATGATCATCTTTTTCAAGATTGGTTCATTACTAGAGTTTGTTTTTTAGTTACCGAGGTTCAATATATCATTTAGAGACATATTAAATATATAAATATGAATCATATTATTTAGTTTTAAATAATTAATGTATCAAATAATTTATATAAAACGTTGTTTAAAAATCGAGCCAACATCCGATCACAAGTGCAGCAGAATAATTACTAAACTTGTTTATATATTTAATTTTTTTAAAGGTCAATATCACTTAAATTTTATAAAATGATTAACAATTAAATCCTAATAAAGAATAAATCTTAAGTCGTACCTTATTTCGAAACTTGATCTTATTATTATCGTATCTCTTGAACTGTTTCTAAAATCAGTCAATCTCAATCATCGTAACGGCACAATTTTTCGACTTCTAACGATATCTATAAAAAGAGCTGAAAAAATTCTAGAGCTATTGAAAAAAAAGGTTAAGCAAGAAGTAATAATTTCTTTAAAGCTTAAGCATATTTATAATAAGTTTTGAACATTATAATAATTTAATCAAAATCAAATTCAAGTTTTAACTAAAATTATAAATAATTATAATCAAATACCAAACACATCATTTATAAACTATTATATACCCTCAATTATTTAAGTGTGCACCTAAATAATAATAATTATGAATTCCAACGTTGTAAGAAAATTCTCTATAATTAATGTATAATTTTTTAAAAATTATTTGACATATAAACTTCATTATTAATCAATGTGTATTTTGTTTGTGAATTATTTTTTAGTAAGCAAAATTTGTAATGTATTAATTTAATGTATAATAATGTAATCCAAAGTCAATCAATCTAAGTTGAAGTTCCTTAGAATTCAAGCAAAATGCCAACAAGGCAGCCCAAGTTGACCAACCCACAAACATGACCACAAACTGAATTCTTGACCCGAATGCCACAAGTTGGGTATGACAATCCTAAGACCCAATTAAGAGCAATTGAACAAAAATTTAAAAAAATTGATCTAACAGCTTAATTGCCGATAAGTCAAGTCTGACCTATTGTCATCCTTAAATCCAATCTAGAATTAATTGAAAGCAACGATCTACAATCCAATTCCATCACCTTGAACTTGAAATGAGTTTTTTTTCCTTTTTTCATTTATTTTTTTTATATGCAAACTCTTTTTCCTTGCCAAATTCTCAAGAGACATCAATTGAAGCACCATAGCATCGTCGATCCTCTTCGCAAATTGATGAGAAAAGGTTTCTTTCACCAATTCTTGGTCATGTCTCTTCCATGGTCTCATTCTTGTAGTTAGAGCAAAAATCTGAGAGGTTGGAAAATGAGGGAATTGTAAGGATGGTGTTTTTGGTGAGAGAGGTAATGATTTCCCATATCTTGCCACTGGTTCAGGTTCTGGCTCAGGATTAACCTTTAGACCAGCTTCAAGTTTAATAACTATTGTGTTGTTTCTAGCTAGATAATCACGGTTCTTAAGAGCCACAAAAGAAGGTATCATAGACTGATTCCAACAATGAACAATGTCCATCATTGATGTTTGGATTCCAAGCATGTAAATGATTGTTATGATGGCCCGAGAAGACAGTCCAAAGTTGAGGTTGGGCTGAGACACATGATGATACCTTTCCTGTAGTGAAAAATGGATGGTTTCAAGTACTAGCTATAGGGCTGAACTCAATAAACCTATTGACTTAAACCATCAACTAGGGTTGTTCTCACTTCATTCACTCCCTCTAGCTCAAAAGATGATATGGAGTGTTCAAATTACAACAAAATGGCAACCCTGAAGTGGCAACCCCTAGTATTAGGGTTTGGAGCAAGAAGCTCTTGAGAAATATGATCTCCAAAGTCATGGTTCTGACTTCAAGCCACTCAGATCCTAAAGTAAAATGATATTCATGGTCATTTTTAAGGATGAACCCTAAAAAGGATCGTTGCTCAAAGCTTTGAAGTTGTCAGCCATGGAAGGAAAATGACAAGAAACCTTGCGAATTTGAGATAGTTGTTTTGTGGTGGTTTAACAAACTTAGATGAAATTTAGTAAATCCAAGGTATTAAATAAATAAAGAGAGCAAATCGACTACAATGTTAAAGGAAAATTCATAAGTTTATTTATTTAAGTAATTTCTTGTTAAGCATTATCACCATATTTCAAGTAAAAGGCTATCAATGAGAAATATTATAGATTTTATATGTGTGAATATCATTTGTCAAATTTTGGAATAATCAGTAAAGTTGCTCTTATGCTGATATTGTGTTAGATAATAATGTACGATATATAAAATTTTAATAAGAAATATTTTTCTGAGTTAAGTGTATAATTAGGAACTTAAATAACTTAACTAACTGAATCATTAAGAAACTAAATAAGGGTAAAACCAAAATTTTGACATATTCCACACTTTTATGTCTTAATTAATAGTAAATTTGTTTTTGTAATCTCTATTAATAGTTTCCTTAAAAAGGAATTAATATGGTAACGTATATGGATGTCCTTCACTTTATACAGGGATAATAATGGGTCAGTTCATGAATTGACTTATTGAAAACACTTGAATCTAGTTTTGTTAACTTACTTATTACCATCTCTAACTTTATAAAAGGCTAGGCAAGATTTCGACTTTAAATTTGATTCTTACTTTAACGAAAACCTATTTCCAGGCCTTTTTTGTATTAGGGACAAAACAGGTTGGTTTGGTTTTTATTAGAAGAAGAATTTATTTTAAGGTTTTGAGCACTTTTGATACATTAAAGGCATTAAGACTTTCATATGAGTAAAGCATTATTTATTGAACAAACCTAATCCACATTGTCCTATTGTACATAAATTTTATCAGGAGATTAGTTTGGCTTTTATAGTAAATCGTTTTAAGTTTGCATTTAACGAAACATTTTAATCATAATAATGTGTATTTTATAACTTATTTTTCAATTCTTTTAAACTTAAAACGGAGAAAAAATTGATCTTTTACACATATAAAAGATAGGTTTTCTTTATAAATTAACACGTGATAATTTATAAACAGGGCAGCTCGAGATGACCAACCCACATACTTGATAATGGGCTGAATTTCTTGACCTGATTGGGCCACAAGTTAGGTAGGATAGTCCTAAGATCCAACCAAGGGCAATTGAACAATTTAAAAAATAAATTTGATCTGACAATTTAACTCATCAGTCAGTCGGTTTGATTCATTGCCATTCTTAAATCTAACCTATAATTAATTGAAAATAATGATAGACAATCCAATTCCATCACTTTGAACCTGATGATTCTAATTGTGTTTTTTTTTCATTTTTTTCATTTAATCTATTTTAACTGCAAACTCCTTTTCCTTGCCAATTTCTTAAGAGACATCAATTGATGAGAAAAGGTTTCTTCCACCAGTGCTTGGTCATGATTCTTTGCTTTATCTCTTCCATGGTCTCATTCTTGTAGTTAGAGTAAAATTTTGAGAGGATGGAAAACGAGGGAATTATAAGGAAGGTGTTTTTGGTGAGGGAGGTAATGATTTCCCATATCTTCCCACTGTTTCAGGTTTTGGTTTAAGATTAATTTTTGGATCAGGTTCAGTAACCACTGCGTTGTTTCTAGCTAGATAATCACGGTTCTTAAAAGCCATAAAAGAAGGTATCACAGATTGATTCCAACAATGAACAGCATCCACCATTGATGTTTGGATTCCAAGCATGTAAATGCTTGTTATAATGGCCGTAGAAGACAGTCCAAGGTTGAGGTTGGGTTGAGAATGTGATGACTCCTTTCTATAGTGAAAAATGGATGGTTAAGGCACTAGCTATAAGGATGAACTCAATAAACCTAATATTGTTGTCGTCTGCAGCTAAATATAAACGAAACCAACTTCCTGCAATATAAAATAATGTAGCAGTAAAAAGTAGGGATTGTTCTCACGAGCAATTCTAATGGTAAAGATTATACAAGTTAAAAACTAAAACAAAGAGGGGGAGGGGTTGGTTCACGTAATTTAAGAATTAAAAATAACAAAAAATTGAAATTAAACGAAAATATTTAGATATGGAAAACCTTTGTTTCAGGTCACCGACGTTATCACACTAATATGGATCCTTGATATAAAATTCAGTTCATCAACAAATATTCATTAGGTGATGTTTTCTCTTAAGTTTAAATGAGTAGAAACATGTATTCTAAACATTCTTATTAATCAACAACTTAGAAGTGATTATAAGTTCAATTGAGTAATAGATTTAAGAACTAAGAAACCAATGAACAATATAACAGATGTACGACATGTATTTAATCAAGATGAGTTTCTTCTTAAAATTTCCAACTTTAACGTAAAGATGGTAATCTTAATTGCCACTTATGATTAACAAAATTGAACATCATATTTTACTAATCTGGTTATTAAACGAATCAATTCCTAGTTGTGCACCTAGAAATCAACCAATCTAATTATAAAAAGCAATTCAGAAGACACTCAATGTTTATCAACAAAAACAAACTTTATTGGAACATCTCACACATAATAGATGATAACATGGTTTCCCTCAACCAAGAAAAGAGATTTAGCTACTCATAACAAAAGTGAAAATCAATTAAAAAAATAGCCAATTGTAAAGTCTCCATCCCTGGTCTTTCTTAGAAAATCCGAAAATCCTTATAGAAATACTACAGAAATTGAAAGACCTATCTATGGCTGACCAAAAACAAGAAGAAAAACTGCAAAAAAATTTTTGTAGAAGAATGTAAAACTATCCCTATAGTGCTTATATGAACGTCAGCAATTCCCCTCCTTTTATGCTTTTCGATCCTTCCTCTCTCTCCCTTTTTTCATGATCTTTTGCAAATAATCTTCCCCCAGATCAAGTGGCAAATTCCCCTCAATAAGGATGCAATTTGATTATCAAGATTATGAAAATCTCAATTGAATCATATTTGCATTCGAAAACAGATTTTGCAAATAGTCTTTTTCCTTGCACGTGCTCACGCTTAGTCACTGAATTTCCTGCCAATCTGAAATTTCAAAGTATCTTTGCTTCCTTTGCATCTTTTTCATTTAATTTCATCTCTTAAGTGTTGAAAATCATCTGAGAACAATTAAGAAGTAAATCCATCAACTTCGAATAATAATTTCAACACATTAAAGAGATTTATATACAAAATAAGTACAAAATGACAACTTAACAAAGTCTCTCACACCAAACCTTTGCTCTCCCTCTAGCAAACATGCCAAACTACTACACTCTATCAATTCATCCTTCATAAGATTAAATGCACACAATCCGTTGCTCAAAGCTTTGAAGTTGTTAGTCATGGAAGGAAAATGACAGGAAACCTTTTGAATTTAAGATTATTGTTTTGTGATGGTTTAAACAAACTTAGATGAACTTTAGTAAATCCAAGGTGGCAAATAAATTAAGAGAGAAAATCCACTACAATGTTAAAGGAAAATTCGTAAATGTATTTATTTAAGTAATTTCTTGTTAAGCATTATCACCATATTTCAAGTAAAAGACTATCAATGAGAAATATTATAGATTTTATATGTGTGAATATCATTTGTCAATTTTTGGAATGATCGGTAAAGTTGCTCTTATGCTGATATTGTGCTAGATAATAATGCACGATATGTAAAATTTTAATAAGAAATATTTTTCTGAGTTAAGTGTATAATTAGGAACTTAAATAACTTAACTAATTGAATCATTAAGAAATTAAATAAGGGTAAAACCAAAATGTTTAGACATATTCCACCATTTCATATCTTAATTAATAGTAAATTTGTTTTTGTAATCCCTATTAATAGTTTACTTCAAAAAGGCAATTAATATGGTAATCTCCATAGATGTCCTTCACTTTATGCAGGGATGATAATGAGTCAGTCCATGAGCTGACTTGTTGAAAACACTTGAATCTAATTTCATTAACTTACTTATTGCCATCCCTAACTTTATAAAAGGTGAGGTAAGATTTTCACTTTAAAATTGTTTCTTAGTTTAGTTTAAAGAAAACCTATTTCTACACCTTTTTTTATAAGGGACAAAACAAGTTGGTTTGGATTTTATAAGCAGTAATTACTCTAAATTTGTTTTCATTTACTAGTTTATTTAACAAATTAATGAAAATGGAAAACTTATGAGCAAAAAAGGGAAGAATAAGAAGAAGAAGAATTTATTATGAGGTTTTGAGCACCTTTGATACATTAAAGGCATTAAGACTTTCATATCTCCTGAGTAAATCATTATCTATTGAATAAACCTAATCCACATTGTCCTATTGTACTTAAATTTCATCAAGAAATTAGATTGACTTTTATAGTAATTCGTAACGAAAAATTTAATCATGTTTTGTGTATTTTATAAATTATTTTTCAATTATTTGAATTTATTTATAAACAAACATTCCATATGAAAAAGAAAAAATCAAAATTTTCATATAAATAATGACTTTATTTGCATTTTCTCAAATTCCAATATTTGAGAACAACTTTGAAGCATTCTTAAACTTTTAATGAACTCTTAAACATTGAAAGCAAACACAACAAACTCAAATCACACACAATTAAACTACCTACAGGGTCTCAGGAGCACCATGAACATCACCTTTAACCTCCTCCTTTTGGACTTCATTTTCATGCTTCTTCTCCTTAGCATCTGCAACTCCTTCTGCTTTTACTTCTTCTTTCTTTCCTTCATTGATTATGTTCCCTTCTTTATGCAACAACATGTCGTTGATTGTTTCATGCTCTACCTTCTTTGGTCTGCCTCTCTTTCTCTTATGTGACACACTTGAAGCACTTCCTTCATTAAGATTCTCAGCACCTCCTTCTCCTTCTCTTTCCAGTCTGAAATCTTCAGAGACAAGAGTAGTCTCTCCTTTAGGTTAAAGAACAACTAGTTTGTTCTTTGATTTTGACCTTGCTGTATATCTTTTCTTCCTCACGTCTCTTGATTCGATCCTACAGTGAAATGAG
Source organism: Erythroxylum panamense (assembly GCA_027123425.1). Classification (NCBI taxonomy): domain Eukaryota; kingdom Viridiplantae; phylum Streptophyta; class Magnoliopsida; order Malpighiales; family Erythroxylaceae; genus Erythroxylum; species Erythroxylum panamense. Next base: position 604,141 of record JAOTIZ010000003.1, read on the forward strand.
GAATGTGCTGCAAAAACCTGAGATGAGTGAAACACCATAGTGCACTTTGGACATCTATAGGGACCATCCTTTTGACATGGAAGATTGCATGTCATCCCATCTCCTGAAGCTACAGTATCATATCGTTATAACCATAAACAAGAACCAGAATTCAAGGTATCAAAAGGGTTTGGAGTTTTTACCTTCTTGGTTGCTATCACCTAAAACTATTTTCAGGAGGGATAATTGGATTCGGAGATTGAATGCTGTTGATGTTGTTAATGTTGTCTTCATCTTCCTTGTCATCTTCTTGCTTGTCCTCATACTCATCTGAATCAAGATCTATAATGATTTTCTCTCTTGTTGCACTCAAATTTTGTTCATCTTCAATAACACTTTTGCCTTTAGAACCAATCACATTAGGTGGGGTTCGATTATTATCATTAGCGAATCGATAAGGAGTGGAAGTGACATCAACATTTTTTCCATTGAAGGAGAAAGGTTGACAAGTTCTAGGTGGATACACTACAGTCACAGTTGAATCATCAATGTAGGAAGCCACATAGTTGAGGTGTAAAGGATTAGTTACCGACTGAGGGTGTGACAAGTTCTGGAACTGAGCAGTCACTAAAGATTCATCTCTCCAAGAGAAGGAGGAGGAGGAGGAGGTTGGGGAGACCACTCCATCGTGGTTAATGTTGTTACCATTTGCAGTTTGGCTCGGTGGACTCCATGGGAGAGCTGGTATGTCCGTAAATTGAGGATCACGTGCAAAAGGTTCGTCGTGACTGTGAAGGTTATTCATGGTGCAATTTCCATTCAAAAGTTGAGTGGTTCTAACAAGTTCAGTGATAGTAGCTTCAGCAACGGGAACATTATCATTAGCTTGTCGGTTGGTCTGAAGCCTCAACGGATCATTGACGAATCCTTGAGTCCTGTTTGGACCACCATAGCTCCTTCTCAACTCAACAATTCTCTGGCTTAAATTAATTTGGTGATTGCTGTGAAAACCATATGCACACATGCCAAATTGGAGGTTTCTCTTGTTTTGCTCATCGCCATGAAAGAATTGAGAGAGTAATGGAGCTTGTGGGTCATTGGCAGGGTGATTTGAGGTGAAATAAATGGGATTCAGATTGAAACTCCTAGGGTCAGCCATTAAAGATGAGGCTTTGACAAAGCAAAGCTAGCTACAACTTATTTTTGAAAAGCACACTAATCTTAGTTATGAGGTGTTATATTTATAATAGATGAGAAGTGATAA
>JAOTIZ010000003.1:608853-619204 GCA_027123425.1 Erythroxylum panamense
TTTTAATGTTTATTTTTGACATGTCTATAAATTAAATGATAAGTAAATTAAATCAGGACAAAACCAAAATTTTTATGATATATTCAATCATTTCATATCTTAATTAATAGTAATTGTGTTTTTGTAACCCCTATTAATAGTTTATTTATAAAAAAAGAAATTAATAGGGTAACCTCCATAGATGCCCTTCAGTTTATGGAAAGGGAAATAGACTTTTGACTCCAAATTGTTATGTAGTTTAAAAAAAATCTAATTCCAAAGTTTCTTCCTACTTGGGACAAAAACAAGTTGGTTTGGTTTTTATGAGTAATAAATACCCTAAAATTGTTTCATTTATTATTTTAATTAACAAATTTATGAGTAAAGCGAGAGGAGAAGAAGTTTTGTGCATCCTTTTGATACATTAAAGGCATTAAAACTTTCATATCCATTGAAAAAAACTTAAAATACATATATTGTCCTTTTGTAATTAAATTTCATTAAGAAATTAGTTTTACATTTATTGTAATTAGTTTTAATTTTGCATTAAAGAAAAATCATTTTTGTCTTATTTTGTGTACTTTTTGACTTACTTTTCAATTTAAAAGGATTAAAAAACTAATTTTTGCAGTATGCAAAATATTTTTTTAAATTAACATTTTAAAAAATATTCTTTTAATATATAAAATTTTAAAATTAATTATTGATTAACTAATACTTTTTAAATATAATCTCAACATTATTATTATTATTATTATATATGAACTTTAATGCATATAGTTTCTCTTCTTATTTTAATAGACATCTATATCTTATAATTTCTTTGGTTTAATGAGTAAATTTACAAATTTTATCAATTTGTAATTGAGAGGGGAAGAATTGTTTGTACACTTTTTCTCTGTATTTATTTAATTTATTTGTAATTTTTATTATAAAATAAGTCAATGTTTTCACATAAATAATGACTTTATTTGCAATTCTCAAATTCCAATAATTTTTTTAATAATACTCTCATTAGTCATTAATCTTTTGTTGCTTTAGTGATAACTATAAATATTTACAAAATATCAAAACAAAAACTCTAACTTATAAAAATAATACACACTCCATAGTTATTATAAATTTCAATAACATAAAAAAGAATAATAATTTGATTTATTAATTCACAAAAATATTTTATAATAATATTTACAAAGTTTATAATCTCTTAAATTGTAAAGAAAAAGAGAAGTGAGAAACGAAGAAGATAATATACAGAAAGTAACAACAATAATAGCAATAACCCAGTAAAATTTTAGTTGAAACATGAAATATGAGAAGATTCAATAATATGCAGCCTTACTTTTAATCTAGTAGTAAAGATATTTTTTCAGAATGACAAAATATATAGAAAGCCTTACTCAAAAAAATTGGTTGACATTTTTTTACCAAATATGGAAAGCTTCAATGTAACCAATTATAGGCATTTTTAATTCATCCCCTTCTTTACTTTTTATTAGTAAAATAAATATATCTATGTTTGTAACAATAACTTTCTTTATTTGGAATATACCATGGATATGAATCATAATGAAGTTATCATCATTTTGAAATTCAAATTCTACATACCAAATATTTCATACACACTTCAAATACATTAAAAAAAAATGCTCCATTAGACAAAGTTCATATAGTCCAAATTTTTTATTCTTTTAAATTAATTTTAGTTTTTATATATTTATAATTTACTCATGCATATATTATACCATCATCTCCAACAATTGTCATATTTTAAATTAAAGAAAGATATAAAAAGTCAAAAATATTTTTTAAAATAAAAATTAATAATAGACAAATAGAACCTAAATAAAAACATGAATAACGATAACAACAACAACATCTGACGAAAGTCTTGCTGAAATTAATATCCGGGAAGATCCAATAATACATAGCTTTAATTAAAAATGCTTACGTGGAGTTTGACTATTGGAAGTTATAACTCTATATATTTTCTGGTAAGTTTGAGTCTTCTCTTGGAGTAATTGCCGTTAGTTTCTTAATGGACAGAGAAGTCGAAGATCCGAACCAATACCAAGACGAATGGTTCGAAATAGCTAAGGATTTAGGTGCAGAGTTTCGACTCCCAAACATTTCAGGCATACCTCCAAACATCTCCAACACGAGCATCAGCCTGTCTAAATCTAGACAACCACGTCTGGTTCAGACAAACAAGCCAAGAAATGTGGAAGGAGAAGGTACTTGCCATAAGAAAGTTCAAGTTTTGTGTAATATTTCACACACCACCTTCAAGAGTCGTGTCAGGTATGATGCTGATGTGATGATCACGATCTCTTTTGTTGCAGAAAGTTCAGAAAGAACCGAACTTTCTGTCAGTTTAACTCGATTTAATGTAGACCAACTTTTGGATTCTTCACAAGTTTTCAGATTTTTTGTTGCAATCACAGTGTTGTAGAAACCAGTGTTAAAAAAAACCAGTTGGTCAGTCTTTCTGGATCAGTACCTTCGGATTCTACGGTTTCAAGCAACCCCATCTCCATCTCCATCTCCACCACCACAACCACCAAGAACAACAGCAGTAGCAGGCCAAGGTCATTAATGGATGTTCAGTCATCCCAAGTAGAAAATGCAGAAGAAGAAACTCATCATCTTCCAAACAAACCCAACACAGCAGAATCTGGTGATCATAAATGCCTTATCTGCGATGCAGCGTTTGCATCAGGTGCTGCTTTAGGTGGACATATGAGTTCGCATTCGAGGAAAAGGAAGATGGAGAGTTTGAAGAAGAACCAGAGGCTGACTCTATCTCCACGCTCCACTTCAGGGTGTGGTACTGATTCCATGTCTGTCAAAGGGGATCGATCCTCGGTTGTGAGTGTAGAGAAGAAAGAGGTTGAAGAGAATGAATCCCCCCAGCCAAACACTAAAAAGAGGTTGACTACATGTTCGCTTGAGGACGATAGATTATCATCTGAAGATGCCAAAGATCAAGGCTCCGAGTAGCGTCTGGTTAGTGTAATTTATAGAACAATCATCTTCAACAATAATGATTAGCTAAAGTTCATCTAATTAAGTTTAAATTTAGGATAAATACACCAAAATTCAATTCTTTTTCATTTAATGCTAATTATATTTCACAACAATTTCAATGAAAATTTTGATTTTCTTGATTTTGACTTTCATGCAATTCTATGAATGATAATTTTATTAATTTTAAATTATTATACCATAAATTTGTTTTGAAGATTTAATAATTAGTAATTAGAATATGCCATCTTCTACAAATTTTTATGGACAATAAAACTTTGACTATAGCAATTTATTTATTTTGTTAACTAACGAGATGTTTTCGATAGGCTCGAATTCAGGAATGGATCTATAAATTTTTTTATGTGGGGGGCAAAATTTTATTTGTTAATAGCGACAAAATTTTAATAGGAGCAAAATTTTATTTTTTATAGGATTAAAACTTAAAATAATAATTTTTATATAATTTTTTTTGAGACGGTGTGAATCTGTCATGCTCGAATTACCAGTGACACCTTTTAAGTTATTATTATGTCCAGATTAATCCCATTTGTGTATACAGTAGTGTTAAATACTCGATGGTAGTACTAAACCGCCCAAATATGTACTTAACAAACATAGACAAGTGAAGATAAACAAAATAGAATATATAAGAAAAGGAAAGTTTTGCCAATTGTCTGTATACTAAAACAAAATTAAAAGCAAAAAGGTATGAACTTTTTGTATTAATCTTTCCACATTTAAAACTTACTTGAGCATTGAATATAAGTAAATTAGCATTCAATATTTATAAATATGTTATCTTTCCATTAGTTCTAAGTTTTTGAATGAGTAATTACAATTGACCAAGCTCAAGCTTAAATATTTTATAATATTTGGTTTAAAAATGGGAAATATAATGTTAAAAAGCTTTAAAAACTCTTAAAATCTAATTAAACTCAAAATTTTCTAAAAATTTTCCATTTTACTAAATAATATGTCAATTTTTATATACTTTATAAAAAAAATTAAAACTTTATTAAAAAATCTTAACTAATTAATTTTAATTATAAATTAAATTAGCTTAAATTAAAATTTTTTAAGTTTTTATTTAATTGAGAATCAAACTAAGCTTAAATTAAACATTTGTGTACTATTTTTTAAATTTCATTTGATATTTTTTGAGTTAATTAAGCCTAAGTCTAATTAAAAATATGCCTATTACTTCTATAAAAATTTAATTTAGTGTAAATTAGGCTTAAACTAAAAGTTTTGTTAAGCTATTTTTTCAGTTTTATTTAATAACTTTTTGAGATTAAACTAAATATTTTTTTATTTAATAATTTGTCGGGCCAATTGAGTTTAAGCTCAATTAAAATTCAGACTCAAACAAGGCCCAAATTAAAAGTTATTTTTAATTAACTTTTTAAGTTTTATTTAATAATTTATGAGCCAATTGAGTCTCGGTCCAAATAAAATTTAAATCAATGTGGATCGTAAAAAAGTTAGTTATTTTTTTTTTGAAAACGGAGAACCTATAGCTTATATCTTTTGGATGCATATTGGGTGAATCTCTAGATTGACGCAATAGTCTACAAATCATGCCAACTGGATATTCCGCACTAAACAAAACTTGTACAACAGGCTCGATCGAGAGAACGTAAGTAACGTAAGTTGGAGAATTTTAATACAGGACCTTTTGGCCCATGCCCCCACTCTATCAACTCAACCAATGGGGCTTAGTCATGCCTATTCAAAGAGGATGACATTAGCAGGAAGAGAATCAAGAAATGATCAGCAAAAGATGAAAAATGAGCAAGTAGCAAGCAAGCAAAAACACACTACTAAGAAACAGATTAAGAACAGAGGTACACAACCAGGCTACTGCCATTGCAGACCCCATTGCAAGAACGTGACTCAACATCGACTTCCATTTCTAGCAGAACACCTTACTTCACCATCATTACCTCTTCTGCTCTCGTCTTACCTTTCCTTTCCTTTCTTTATTGGCATACTACGGACACTCTCTGCAAACTTGTTTAAGAGTTATCAGTCTACTAGTTTCTTCCTAAGCTCAAGCAGCAACAGCTAGCTAGAGGGTAAAAGCTAGAATTTGTTCTTGTACCAAAAGACACCACCATTAGGAGCTCCATCGTCAGGTTCCACATACAAGCACTCTTTTGCCTCCCTCCACATTGCCTTGTAAAATGGTGTAGTATCAAGACGGTAGTAGTTACCCAGGATTGGTTTGACAGCTTTAGTAGCTTCCATTGCATGGTAATGTGGCATGGTAGAGAAGAGATGGTGAACCACATGAGTGTCGGTGATGTTATGAAACACCTTATTGAGCACACCATAGTCCCGGTCAACAGTTGCAAGAGCACCTCTAAGCCAATCCCACTCTGAAGAATCATAATGTGGTAATGCAGGGTGTGTGTGTTGCAAGTATGTGATCAATACAAGGAAGCCATTGACGATGAGCAATGGCATGCCATAGATGCACATCAGCCAAGCAAGCCCTTTTGCCATTGCAACATGGTAGAGCACGAAAGTTGCAGCAAAAATTCCTGCATCAGAAATGTATACCTGAAGTCTTTCGCGATCGGAGTATATGGGGCCGTAGGGGTCAAAATGACAGGCAAAGCGATCATAGGGTCGACCGGAGACATTGAAAGTCAAGTATAAAGGCCAGCCAAGAACTAGTGTTACTATAAGAGATAAAGCTCTGCCTGGAGGATTGTTTAGGTACTTGGAATACCATGAGATTTTGGACTTGGGTTTTGGGACAAACACTTCATCATGCTCGAGCGATCCAGTTTTTGAATGGTGGCGACGGTGGCTGTATTTCCACGAGAAGTATGGGACTAGAAGTGCAGAGTGGAGGATTAGGCCAACAGTATCATCAAGCCATTGGTAGTCACTAAAGGCATGGTGACCACACTCGTGAGCAATGACCCAAAGACCAGTGAGAACACAACCTTGAAGTGCCCAGTAGATAGGCCATGCAATGTAAGCAAACTGAGAGGGAAGTTGGTGGAAGTAGGTGGTGGCAGTGTAGTACAACAGGAAGCTTAGAGTAAAGTCACGAACAATATAGGAGAAAGAGCGAAGCACAGAGCGTTGGAAGCAATGTGGAGGGATTGCTTTCTTGATTTCGCTAAGAGTGAATGGAGGCTTGGTATGTGGCACTCGCTTCATGTTCCCATCCTTAACTCCGCCGTTGACAGTGGAGGCGGACATTCGGCCACCAGCTCCCATTTTTCTATGAAAACAGAGAACTTAAGTAAGCAAATTGGACAACAAATAGGTATAGTGATAATGACAACCCTCAAATTGTTAAAAATTGCAGGTAGCAATGGAACGTTAGGTGCTGTACAGTAGTGAATCAAGATTCGGGTGAATCTTTGTAGTCCTAGCATTCATAATTCCTACTGGACAGACATGTTCATCGTAGTGCGCTGGAAGACTTTTCTTGGCTTGACAATCACATAATCCAATTACATCAGTTATGGATGGTGTTGCTCACTATTCACCGCCCATATCGCCATTGAATGGTGGAAAGGCACATTCTCTGTGGTCCTGTGTACTCGCGGAAAAAAAAAATCCTTGTCCTATAGTTCCTTATTTATTCAAAATTCGGTTTTGGGAGCTATAGTCCAAAAATAACAGTAAGTGCTCACCTTAAATGCAGACCTACCTCCAGCTAAAGGAAATGCAAGTTGAAGCCAGATAACCTTGGAATGTGTTATTTCAGATAAGAAAAGCTTCACCAGAAAGAACAATGGAAAAGATGGCTAGACCAAAATCTTTTAAACAGTTTTCGACACATACATACAAACCCCAAGGCTTCCAAGATAGTTTTGCATCTAACTAATTGGTCCATTTCATACTCTACCGTCAATAACATCATCTAGGCATTCACTCAATCCATTCACTCAATCCCAGATCCACTCACTTCTTCCTAAAAGTGTGATTAGAACTAGACCATACATAGGATATTTTTAATCAGGTAAAGGGTTTCCACAGAAGCTACAAGTGGGATCAAGGCTTCATTGAGTTGGCATTGCTGGAGGGATTTTAGCCCTTGGCTAGTTGTTGTGGACAGAAGCTGAAGACCCATGTGCGCAGATATCAAAACCACTGAGAAATGCAAGTCTATAATGTCCACACAACCTCCTAAGTAGAATGCATCCAAAATGGAGGTGTCAAAGTTGCTTGGAAACATGCAGGTCTATGGACAGACACCTTTGTCAGGTTTGTGGTCTATCCCCAGACTAGTCCTTTTACCTGACATCTCATTGAGAAGCCAACATGGAGCCAGAAAAGGCCAAAAAGTTTACCACTACTGTAGCTGCATAAAAAATGCATAAAAGGGGTAGGTTTCTTCCATTGGGAACTGAAATCTGCAATTAAACTTGTTTTTTCTTTACAGGTTTCTGGACTTACAAGAAATTAGATCCAGAAAGTATTTATCATATATCTCATTCCTGCATTTATTATTCACTGGATTTCTCTTTACATAAAGTAAAAAGTTTGAAACAATTCCCAACATCCCTCAAGCATTCATACTTCCCAACAACTTTATGATAATAAGAACAAAAGAGTCATTAATGGGAAATTTCGAAATTAGGTAGGAGTCTAATGTATGGACACTAACAAAAGCAGACTGCAAATATATTACTTCAACAATTATGAGAAATGGTAATTTATCACCTTCTTCTCCAGTGGTGACAGAAAAATTAAAGAAATCAGGAAAACAAAAGACATTTGATAGAGATTTCAAAGTACAGGTAAGTGGACTCACCACAAGAAGAAACTTCCTCAGCTACACAATTTATGTTCTCTAACTAATGATTATTTCTCGCCAAAAACTGTAACTAATGATTAGTTCTTGCCAAAAACTGCACTTTTACTAATAAAAACTATACCTTTTCTAGCTAGATAATGTCTACTGCTCATCATCATCACCATCAAAGACATACCTTTCAAACCAGAGGAAATAAAAGAAGAAGCAGTGGCCTACAGAAGACATTGATCAGACACAGTCCAAGCTATATTACAACAAAGAATATTTCTGGATTGACAAGTGACTAGAATTTTAAGACACAATGCAAAACACACATCAAGTCACCAAAAATCCACAGATACTGACAGTGAAAGTAGATTCAGAAGGCATTCATGAATAGATCCTTCAGTAAAGAACAGAGATATATACATGCATGTGGCCTGAGACCAACATCAACAACTCAAACAGAAAGGCAGAAATGGAAGGAACCCAAGAGGGGTCAAACAATGGGAAACACCAAAATATGTGAAAGGTGAAAGCTTTCATCAAACGTACCCGAAGATATGTGTAAGCGCCTTCTTGAGAAAGCACTGTTCGTACGTACCTCCGTTTCTATCTATGGTTTTCAGGTTGGCTGGCAACTACACCACAGGCACAGAGTGAGCCACCATTTAAGGGCAGTTAACTGCAAATATTTTTATGGCCCACAAGATTCTGACGTTGGACGCTGTCTGCCGGTTCATGCTTTGCAAACCAACATGAAGCTGTTGATTTGGATCAATCACGATGTGACATAGCTACAATAGATGGTCATGATCTGCGATGTGTTGGTGTCACTCTTTTGTGCTCTACGTTTGGTTGTAGGTGATGGGATATTGTTCACAAGACAAGTAACAATTACAATACTCTTGGAAATTTTTCTTGGGTGTGATTGGTTGTTGAGAAAAGAAATTGGAAAGTACATAATAGACAAGAAAAAAAAAGATAATTAGTTGGTTTCTCTCAATCATTTTTAGAAAATAAAGAATATGAAAAGAAACATTTTTATAATTCATTAAATTATTAACCATTAAGGAAAGAAAATAATAAATCCAAAACATATCAATAGTTGAATAAATTATTATATTATTAAAATAACAACAACACTTAATATAAATTTTACTGACATGTGAAATATTGAAAGGTCTAATAATACGCAATCTTATTCTTAATTAGTAGAGAACTTATTTCTAAATGATCAACATGAAAATAAAGAGAGAGAGAGAGAGGGAGAAAGATACAATTAGAAGGAGATAGTCGGAAAATAAATAATAATAATAATAATAATAAGAAAAAGATGAAGAAGGAGATTGAATAAATTATTATATATATACTAACATATAAATTATGTATTTGAATACATTAATTAACAAACAATCACTTAAAAAATAAACTGTGAATTTAAATTAATTAAATTTTAATATAATATTTTAAAAAAATCTCAATATAGCTTATCTAAAACAACTAATCATCTTATTTTCATGCAATTTTCTTGAGTAAAAAAAATTCAAGATGCTTATTTTCTGTCATTTCTTTGTTCAACAAAAACAAAAAAAGTAAAGTCACATTTCTACATATAAATCATAAATAATAAATACCTATGATTTAAAAATACAACTCGTTTGAACGGTTCAAATGTGAAAATTTTGAACTAATTAATTTTTCTATTTAATTTATTTTAATAATTTTTGTTGATAAAAATTGATCAATTTATTAATTAATCGATCAATTTTTATAAATTAATAATTTTTTATAAACTAAAATAAAACTAATTAATTTTTATTTAATAATAAACACATTATCCTTTATTTTTATTTCAAAATTTTATAATTTTTAGTTAAATTTCTAATAATTTAATATCGATCGAATATTTTAAATTATAAATATTTTATTTTATTTATTTAATTTCTAGTATGATTTTTAAAAAGGACTCCTAACCTGACTGCCTCGGTTTCCTAGTCTAGTTTGGATTTTATACCGTTAAGTCTTAGTGTCCGCATTGTGAGAATATGCGAATTGTGCTTTATGTCGAGAAAAATAACAATAATGGAAGAGGGTTGCTTTCTCAAGCTATCCTTGTCTCCAAAGAAAAGGGTATAATTCTTAACCTTCACGTTTTCCGCCAAAGACTATGTTAATGTTTGATACATACTTCTTAGTTAACTGATTTTTCCTATGTTTTGCGCATACTAAAGCTTCTAAGTTTCTTCTGAATGCATAATTTTTCTTACGTTCTTAAGTTTTTTAGACTCAAAGTTAATCCAAACTCGAATTTAAGGGAGTATTTGGTTTGAGCACAGAGTTGGGTATGGATATGAGTATAATAGTAGAAAGGAATAAGAATGAGTATGAAAAATAAAAAAATGATGTTTGGTTTGTAACTTAGATTTCTGTATTAATACCAATAATGTTGTTTAGTTTGTTACATTAATGGAAATGAAAGATAATATAATATCATTTTTCATATCATATTTTCATATCATATTTATTATTATTATTACAAAATTAATAATAATAATAATAAGATAATTAATTTCGTATAAT
>JAOTIZ010000003.1:624988-645087 GCA_027123425.1 Erythroxylum panamense
TAATAATAATAATGAAAATGATGATGATGAGTGATGAGTAATATAATTAAGAATAAAAATTGCTTATGTAGAGGAGGAGTATAAATAGTAACCACTAGATTGGAATGAAAACTTGATACCCACCTTATTTGGAGGGTCTAGTAGATTCCCAAACTTAATGGAATAAATCTATTCCCTTAGAATTAAAAACCCCAAAGTAAACACTATTTTTTACAATTATTCCATTCCTTCATTCCCAAACCCTCAAACTAAACACCACATAAGTTTCTTAAACTTGAAATTAATCCGAAACTCGAACTTAAATTTTTTGACCCGAACCCAAATTGTTTCGGATTTGATACATTAATTTCAGATTGAAGATTCCATTAACTGCTAAATCCTGCCATAGGAATCAGAATCACCCATCAGGGAAAGACAATTTAAGCTCAAGATCGCGACTTTCATCATCTTCAATTCAATTTCATTTAAACAAACTTTGGATCCTGTCGAGTCTAAAGAGTTAAATAAGATACTAAAAACCAGCAGCACAGTAGTAACCACATTAAGAACAGAGAATTTTAAGTCAATATCAACTTGGCAGCTCCTAGAATGATTTTTAAGGATTATGCGGCCTGCACAAGAACAAATCAAGAAAATTGATACAATTCCTTCTAAATGACTCTAGAAGATGCTAACTGTCTCACTGCATACAAAAAATTACCCCGTTAGCAGAACCAGATGACCAGAAGCTACAAAGAGGACGAGCTAAAACAGTCGAAACATTAAGCCAATGCTAAGAAATCACATCCCCAGCTTGCGTAATTCCTCAGCTCCATGTGCAAAGTGGCATCGGTCCCCAAAAGTACAAGATCCTTTACCAAAATTCTCGCAAAGTTTGGTCTTGAAATTGTTTCCAGGGACGTGGTGCGAAGATGGGTTCTTCATTGGATATCCAGCAGACTGACCGACGTTTCCAATAAGCTCTCGGACCATGGCGCTTGCTTGCTTAATCTGATCGAATGTGCCCTCAAGCTCAATGTTCCTCAAGTTAGGATCTGTCTCATGGTCTCTTATTGAAAGTTTGGCACCTGTAAGACGGCAGATTTGCTTTGAATGCACGCCATTTTTCCCAATGATTGCTCCAGCGAGAGAAGCATCGACACTGATCTTAGCAGTTGCAGAGGCCCCAAAGCTAGCAGCAGCACCAACACCATGTGATGGAGGTTCCATATGTCGACCCATCCTGCCTGGAATTGGTCCCATGACACGGGGATCTTCATAGGATGGAACAGTGGGCTTCCCGAGTTCCCATTCCCCATGAGCAAAATGGCATTTATCTCCAAACTTGCACCCTTCAGGTGTGTTATATTTGTTACACAATCGGGTTTTCACAGCAGGAGGAGATGAACCATCAGGGAAAGATGGTGGGATTCCAGGATTTCTGGCAGGTGGTGGTGTACCAGTTGGGTTTCCACCAAGATTAAGCATCTGAGATACAGATTTGAAGCCTCCAGGAACGTAATGCAAGAAATGACATCCCTCACCAAATGGGCACCCAGAAGTACTGTAAAACAATATGAAAGTGAAGATACCATAAGAACAATAAAATCAACATCACTTCAGGAATATAGTGTACTGGAACTCCTCAAATAACTTGAAACAAAACAATATTAACCCGAGTATTAGACTACTTTATGATAGTTGTATGATGTTTGTGCTAGTTGAAGCATTGAAGAGCTTCTACAATGTTTGTCAAACATTGCATTCCAATATGTTTTTAGAAGAAAAAAAGGAAAACAAGATGAGCTAATGACAGACAGATAGAGTAACATCACTGAAGATGTTGGCCGGAAATGCATCAATCACACATGCTGTCCACAGGAAGCCTGCGAAAAGTGTTTTCTCTATTTCAAAGAACACGTGCATGTTCCTACAACATCACAAATGCAAAAATACTCGAGCCTGCACATCTATATGGCTATGGAAGAATCGGTGGAGACTAAATTACCAGCATCACAGCGTCACCCAAGGACAATTATATTTGACATTAAATAAAACCAAACTAAATTGAACAGACACGAGAAAGGTCCATAAGTTTAGCATATTCAAATACAAGGCTAATGTATGGTAATGAAAAACAAAAACTCTATAATTTATGAAAAAATGTTTGCAATACAGTTTAAATTGGTGTTTAATATTCTTTTAAAAACCATCAGCGTAACATACATAATGCTGATTACTAAAAGAATAATAACCAAGCCAACTTTGAACAAAAACTGCCTCAAATAATTATGCACACCAATTCATATAAACACCTCAAATGACAGCTTAGCATAATATATATGAAACCATTTAATCATCTTTAACTTTCACACTTAAGGATCTCTTACCCATTTCCCAATCTGCACTACCGCACAATGCAATAGATCAGAAAATGTGCGTCAATGGAAATTTCGGACACGACAGAGCCAAAAGAAAATTTTAAAATTAAGTGACTCAGGAACACAGCTTAACACAGCAGTTCCAAGTAGTGGACCATTCAATTGCTGTAAAATATTCCCAAGAAAGCAAAGAAGAGGCTAAAACCTAATAATTTGTGATGTTTGATACACCCAGAAGTGAAGGTGTAAATAGCAGATTATGGACCGGGGAGGGGGAGGAAGCATGTCATAAACCAAAAATAGCTTATCATTCAAAGAAGATGTAACCCTCTACTATGCTTACATTAAGTGCAAAATAGTGTAGTGAACTAGCCTACATATAAAGAAAAAAAAGGGAAGAAGAAGAAGGTAAATCCTAGCAGAAACTAAGAAAAGAGGAGGAGGAATGAGGTTGATAACACACCAGAAAAGGGGGAAAAATATATCAAATACATAGCAATGGAAGTCAGTTGACACTCAAATTGGACAGATAAGACTCTGGCAAATCAAACAAAATGTGGACTTTGTACCAAACTTTTGATACCATTTTACTTGTCCATAATCGATGTCTTTACTCATGGTGATTAAATGATAAGCTATAAGTGAGCATTATAATATGGACAAGTTTCAGGTTCCGTAAAACTTCTTCAGTTTACATATGCCCAGCATGTAACTGCAGTTATCCAGAAGTACTCTCTGAAATCAACCCTTTCTGTTCAATAGACTTGATTTTTGATAAGCTGTTCAATAGTCTTGATTAACATGATTAGAAGTAAACCTGTATCACAACTTTAACTTACCAATAGATTAGTCCAAACCACAATGGATTATTTACCAAAAATGTGCAATAAAGCTTATGTTACAAATATTAGAAATGTATGAACAGCACTTGAGGTATTTATTTTAGATAAGTTAAGATTAGAACCTGAAAAACTTTGTGCATGGCTTGGATTTGCTTCCTATACCAGTTGAATAGGACTCCGATTCTGTTGCACAAAATTAATTAATTTTCCTCAGTTAAGATTCCAGTTGATTATTAGCCTTTGAACTCCAAAATAAACTTCTTATCATGTTACAATCTTGACTCAGCTGGTCATTATAATTTATGTGAGATAAAAGTAAATATACACGATTTCATGTAGAAGTGGATTCAACAACTACACTACCAAACATTGTTAACGATTCAGCATAAAGGGTGATGCAAATTTCCCGCAAATAGACCCCAAATACATTTAAGTTTCCTTCAGTTACTTTGAGTCGAAATTGTTTTCTCTTCTTACCCATAATAGTTATTGGAAAGACCAAGCCAAACTCAAAAAGCTTTTACAATTCTATTGGAACATAAACGGGGGAATTCTAATGTTCATTCCATCTTCTATATCCCCAAATCAAATCTCCCACTCGAACACATTTAATTCTCAAAAAGGAGGGACTGCTAAATAAAGATTGGCAGCTTCAACTAACAGCTAAAGAAAGCACTATAGATGCAAGAAAAGGGGCAGATACACATCAAATATTTCAAAATTCAGACCCCAAAATTTCTCTACTTCCTTGAAAACAAAAATAAAATAAAATCGTTCTTCACACCCAAATCCACTAATAGCATGAACACACTATAAAAACCCGCAAAACCCAATTCCAGGCATTCATAAATCACACTCCAACAAAAGAACACCACAAATATGTACACATACGTATATACATACACACTTCATCATTTTGAAGAAAAGCGGGGTAAGGAAGAGAAAGAACCTTGCTTGTATTTCTTGAAACCGCCATTGTCGTTAAGAGCAGCTTCAGGCCTACCTCGCTTTCGGGCGACTCCGTACTCCATAGATCCAAACTCCACCAAGTGGTTGTAGCGGAGACAGTAGTAGTAGCAGTACTAAACACCGAGAAAACGCGAGAAAATTGAAGTGAATGAAGGAAAGAAAGGTCTTTTCAAATGTGAGAAAGCGCGAGAGGAAGAGAGTAAAAATTAGGGTTTCGAAGAGAGAGAGAGAGTAATAAATAAATAAATAAAAATAAACGAGGAGTTGAGAATCAGGTTCAAATGTCAGATTCATATGTTTCATCATCATCAACGTCATCACATCGGACGGTTCAGATAACTCGATGGGATGCTGGTGTGCGTGAGGGATTTGTTTGGATTATTTATAATAAAAAATATTAGAAATATAATAATATATAAAAATGGAAAGGGAAATATAATATATGTACGTATTAAAATAGAAGAAATAAGATAAAATAAATTAAGAACTTATTAAATTATTTTGATATTAATAATTATTTAAATATATATTTTTCAAAAGACTCATTTTAATTTTAATTTAATAAAAAATTTAGCAATTTTATAAAAATATTAAAATCTTATTAAAAGTATTCGTATTAGAATTTTTTAACATAAATAATAACAATAAAATGTCATATTCTAAATCTTTAATATATTAAATAATTTTTTATTTTTCTTTTAAATAAATCAATAAAGTTAAATAAAAATATAATATATAATTGTAAATAATAATTTTAACCAATCAAATTTAAACTTGATTTAGTCAGTCAAATTTATTGAATTTACAGACAATAGATTAAACCTAATTTAATTTTAACCAATCAAATTTAAAGTTAACAAATTAAACTTAGAGATAAAAATGAATCATTTTATGAGCTAAATTTTTTTAGAATATTTTTTTAAATTAAAAAAAAATATTTTTTTAAATTAAAAAATTTAAATTAAAAAAATATTTTTTTAATTTAATCCAAACTTAGATTGCTCATGTCTACCTAAGACCTAATTCTTCTAAACAAACAATGTCATTTTGCTTAAAATAGTAAGTTTTGAGTCAGTCTAAGCTCAGGCAATCTTTAATTTGCACCATGAAGACTTTCTTAGTCTTCAACCCCCTTGGTCACTACAAAACCCATATAATAGAATATGTCTATTTATCTAGTCTTTACCCGAAATAAGAGCAGATTTGAAAAAGGATCTTAAAGCGTCTAAGGTGAGGCCAGGAAGGGCTCTTCACGTTCTTTTTTCTTCTCATCGGAGTTAAAGTCAAAACATATAACTTGCCATACAATGTTTGTATGTTTGAAACAATTACAAAAACATCTGAACATCATTTTAAGATGAGTACAACAAATCAGTGTGTTCTACCAACCATGTATACCATATAATTCACATTTCAACTTCCATTCGGCAAAACTGAGGTTACTTGTCCAAATCGTGCAAGTAGCTCCAGATGAGCAAAGCAACTCCATTCTTTTTAGCAGCATCTTTTTCTCCAAATCGCTGAAGCGGTCAGATAAAATACAGATACACAGGCAAGCATGTTACTAGCTAAGCTTGAAAATCGAGAAAAGGCGCAATTTCTGTTGTAGGAGTTCATGAGTTCCGAAAGGCTTGCTGCTGATGATCCAGTCCTTCTCAAGAAGGCCTGATTTGGCACTGCTAATCATTTCGTTCTGGAACGCGGACACGATCATGTAAATTGAGGTCCTCAGCACATCAGACATGGCGAAAGATTCAGAATGTACTGCTCCACTTTTCTTCTTAGCCATCAGAACATCCCTCCTACCCATGTTCATTGTTGCCCACTTGATGTTTGCTGGGCCGATAAACTGATTCAGGGGCTGCAAGTTTGTCTTCTTCCCCATGAATATTGCTGCAAAATTTGACAATTATTATCAAACTAGTAAATTCCTCTTGGTTAATTCAACAAACATATTAAAATCTACCACGTTTAGTAAAAAGCAACCATCACAAATATTTTTTTTCTCTCACGGAATCTATTAAGCTATTTTGAAGAGCTAAACCATGTATAGTCGCAAGCCAAATATCAAACTATTGATACATCAATATCAGTAGAGATGGTCTATTCAAGTCTAATTTTAGTACCTGGAAGTTCCTGAAAGCTTCACAATATTTCGAGTTTAGTGTCTCCAATGGTGACTACAGCTGACCAGAAACCAACCTGGTGTAAATGGTGACTTAATTCCCAACAGAGAAACACCAAAAAGCTCCCGATGTAAATGATTATCTGCTCGAAGAAGAACTTCCCTGCTGTCATATGACTTTTGAACGGCTCCGGAAGAAACATGAGCAGCACAGCTGAAATTAGATGAGCTGCACTTGAGAGCTTTAAGGCATTCTTAATAGCTGAAGGAAGCCCCATTTTGAAGCTAAAGAAAGGGGGACGCTGATGACCAGGGCAAAAGAATCAGTCACAATGTTATAACATTGACATTAGATAAAAGTAAGTAGATGGTAGTATCCAGTTGCTCGATTCATTACAAGGTTATAATTCACATATTTGTGATGTATATCCAATTCCATCACCATAAGCTCGTTCTAACTACTGCAAATAGTATCTAAGTAGCAACAGGAACCAGTATGAGATAAGCATTAAAATTATAAGCAACTCTTAGCATCAATGCTTCTCTTCCATGATAAGAGAATTTTTTGAATTCTAACTTCAGGATGCCAAAGAATCAGAGTATAACTAAGAGAAGACAATCCATTAGAGCTCACACGACACAAAACAACATTCATGAAATCTAACCCACTTCGTCTTAAATCCATCTTCATCTAAACATAATCCGGCATTCCGATCATATTTCTTACTAAGTGATCATTTTATCTGCACACTTAATGTAGGAGGAGACCTGTCTGATAACCATTCAAGCGGGGAGACGCGAATGGAAAGGGTTTCGGTGATGACACCGCGGCAAGTGCGGCTGAGAATAGAAGCTGAGAGAGTTGGAACGTTAAGAAAACAAAAATGGACACAAAAAGTTGAGCTAAGAAGTAAGCTTTACTACTGCTAAGAGAGGCACTTTTTGTTAAAGATAAGCAAGTGAAGGCCTTGAAGAGAAGGAAAATGGTTGTAGAGGTTATTGATTGCCAGATTAAGAACCCCAAAAACCGGTTCTTGACCACCGTGTCAGGCGGCGGAGAAGGAGGTAGGGGAGCGGACATTGATGGGTTTAACCCGTTTCTAGATGAATACGTCTTAAACCAACGAATTTGTGGAAATGATTCGATTGAAACTTCTTGTTGGGTTCTTTAAAGAACGAAGGAAGGGGTTTAGGGGGGTTTTAGAGAAACGGGCAGTCTCTGATTCTTGGAATATCAGTTCTCGAGCGTCATTGACGAACTGAGAACGCGGCCGCTGCAACTGGAATTGGACAAGGAAGCCCAAAACGAATCAACTATGGTGTCTGGTCAGTGTCGGATCTGGTGGACAAGATGTCGATTGTTGTCTGATAATCCAAACCCACTGGACTAGTGATTACGTTGTAACATGGTCTAATTTCTTCTATGAGTTGTGTAAGGGCCCAAAACTTAGGAGCAAGGAAGTATATTACTAGTCCCATCCAAAGCGATCCAACTTGTATTATTATCATCTTTACATTTTTTTCAATCATAACTTAAAAATTACTTTTTTGTGATCATAAAATTATAAGTTCGAATCATGAAAATAATCTTTTTAAAAGACTGCATGCATCGATAACTTTTTTCAGATTCTTACAAAACGGAGAATCTTGTATATTGAATATATTGAATTTTTACATAATGCTTAAAAGTTATCAAATGGATTAAGAAATAATATAGAATCATAATTGTCTTTTTGATTAGCATATTATTCATAGATTCGGCAAAAATCGAATTATCTGACAAACAAAAAAGTTTAAATTTTGGTTGAATTTTAATTTTTTTGATATTTTTAAAATTTGAATCTAAATTCTAATTTTTTAAAATTTATTCTTATTTTAACTCAAATTTCAATTAACTCAAGATTTATTCCTTAATTTCAGATATAACCTAACTTAATACAAAATGTCAAAGCTCTTCCCAATTCATATGGACTTAGAGATCAATTTCACATAAACCCTAATCTCACAAAACTTGATGAAACGTTCAAAACAATACAAGCATTAAATGAGTTAGATTGTGGTGGAGAAGATGGTTTTTAAGAACATTTTAAAGTTGAATTGAATTCTGATTTTTTTTATAATTTTAATTTCTTTAAATTTGTAATTAGTTAAACTCAAATCTCAATCAATTTCACATAAACCCTACCTCTCACAAAACTTGATGAAACGTTCAAAACAATGCAAGCATTAAATGAACAAGGTTGTGGTGGAGAAGACGGCTTTAAGGGACACTTTTTCTTCCAAGTTCTTCTCTATGACTCTTTGTACTCTCTTAACACGAACGCTAGGCCAGTTACAGTTGCTTGAATGGAGGGCAACTCCAAGTTGCCAGCATGCATCATGCATGCATTCTCCATTATTGGATTCCTTACCGCCAAAGCCAGGGCGCCTCTGCAATCTCTTACGTGTACTCTTCACAAACATTGATCCTTCTTAATCACTCTCGATTTCAAAGAGAGAATTCCTCCCAACTTGTTCATCTGTTACTTTATGGACTAGACATGCACATTTGGATGCAGGTTTAGCCACAAACGCATGCTTGGTAGTACTGATGTTAAAGTGCAGTAGTTGATGTCAAAGAACTTTTAAGACAGACCCATTAATTCTCTCTTAGTGATATGAATTGACCTTAGCTTGAGAAAGTGTATATAACTTGAAGATTAAATAATCGTATAAATTAAATAAATAAATAACTTTATTTAATTTTTTATATGATATTTAATCATAAATATTAGTAAAAATAGGCCAAAAACTCAAGAGTGGGTGAGCTACTTTCATCCATCATGCACCCACAGCCAAGTTTCTTTCTTTCTGTCATCTGCAGAAAGAGACTATTCTTCTTACTCATTCTTCTTCTTCTTCTTCTTATTCTGCATTCTAATTGAATGATCGCACCTTCATGGCTATTGCATGTCTTTTGATCTATCATCATCAGTATATGACGTGAAAACACTACGAAATGGAAGTGGATTTGGAAAATCTACATACATCATCAGTATATGACGTGAAAACACTACGAAATGGAAGTGGATTCGGAAAATCTACATATATTGTCACTTTCCAGCTTTGCAAGTAGCTTAGCTTCATCGTGCATGCACTTACGGTGGACAAGTTCCAATCTTCCTCTTTGTTTTTGAACACTTGGGGAAGGTGCAAACTATCCCAACTTGAACTCCAGCCAAAGTTTCTTTTCTGTTTCTGTCATTTTCTCGTCGACAAAACATTAGCATGGCTGACAAGCAACAGTACAGTTGCAGTTCAGAGACTTGACACTTTTAATATGCATGATTTGGACAGTGTTTGTTTCATCAAGTTTCGTTTCGAAACTTACATTGATAGATTTGATCTAACTTGATCGATATTGGAATCTAACGACCAGCATGACAACTCCTAATTGATCAAACTTGAAAAGAAATTTGTTAAACGTGATTATAAGTTTGTTATCAATCGAATTATAATTAATTCTTTGATTTCCGTAACCTTTCTGATCAATCACGTAATTCATTTTTTTCATATCAAATCGCTGAAGTCTTAATCAACGTGGAAGCAAGAAAAACACAAGAAATTTGATTATTATTGTCCACTTAATAATTAAAAACAGCTTAAACTAATATCTTAAAACATAGTCAAACTTGACAATCTAACAACCCCAAATCTGCCAAACTCTTAGACTAGTAAATTCACAATTACCATAAGAAGAAAAGCAATCATTCCTAAAACAGTCATGCTTCCTTCTTCTTCTGCAGATTGGTCAGGCTCTTCTTTGGCGTGATCATTTGAGTTCATATGCTCAAAGCCATTATTAACAGGTCACAGTCCCTGAAAGTTTTTGGTTCAGCAAGTTTTGGTGACACAGCTTTTTCCTATGTTGGTTGGTTAACTAAACCCTTTCAAGCACTTGACCATCTTGCTTCTGCAACTCAAACTCCTCATGGCCTTCCAGGCTGATAGGTTTGTACCAATTTGCACAAAACAAGTATATCACGAAATCAAATCCTGTCAGGATTGCAATTAGGAAGTAAAACCTGTCCATATGGCCCGTGTTCAAGTCCTCAGGAATCCATCCAGGATTGTTACCTCTTGCTGTGATCCCCATAACCATGTTAACCAGCAAGCTGCTGACATAGTTTCCTAGAGATATGGAAGCCATGCAAAGAGAGCTTCCAAAGCTCTTGATCCCATCAGGAGCTTGCCCATTAAAGAACTCCAGCTGACCAACGTACATGAAAACTTCTGATGCTCCAACAAGAACATACTGCGGAATCTGCCAGAATATGCTCAAAGTACTGATCTTTTGGCCTGGAATGACATGTTTGAGCCTTTCAATTTCTGTGGCTCCAGCTGCAAGCATTGCAAGCATCCCAATAACGAGTCCTATCCCCATTCTTTGAAGCTCAGTCAAGCCTTTTGGATTACCACTTAGTTTCCCAGCTAAAGGGACAAGGATCTGGCGATAAATTCCTGTGAAGATTAGGACACTGCAAATGTCAAAAGCTGACATGCTAGCAGCTGGAAGATGGAACTTTCCAAACTTGGAATTCATGACAGCTCCTTGCTCCACAAAGAGAGAAGCCATTTGAGTGAAGACAACAGAGTAAATTATAGTGCATAGCCAAATTGGTAACATTTTTAGGACACATTTGGCTTCCTCTACTTGGGTTACAGTGCATAGCCTCCATGGATCTTCAGGCCCTGAAGGATCATCCTTTAGTATTGTAGCTGCCTTGTCCAAGAACCTATCAAAACATTAGAAAAAACAATTCAAACCATGAATTTACTGTGAAGGAATGCTTAAAAATTATCAGATAAACCTTTCTAAAACATTCTAACTAAAAAAATTCCAAATGATGCAAAATTGGAAGTAGGCTGCACTCAGAATTTATCATTATCAGGAAATGAGTTGTATCAGAATTACAAATACTCACTCAAATTCTTTGCTGTGGAGAATCTTCCTACTTCCTTTGATTGCAGATTCGGTTCCTTCTACTTCATACAGTTCATCAGCAACAGCTGGGATCACATCCCATTTCCTTGCTGCAGCCACAAAAACCTGAGCAACTCGCGGTATGGGATTCCCACACGGTTTTATGTACCGGTATCCCGGCATCCCCAACAGAAAGGCCAATAGAGCTATGACTGCAGATCCTAGTGACACCAGGAATCCTAGTGTCCATTGACCTGAATCCTCATAATAGACCAATATGGTGTTTGAGAATAGAGATCCAGCATTGAGTGAGAAGTAAAAGTAGCAGAAAAAAGCCCCCTTTGCGCTTCTCTGTTTTGGTTTCGACTCATCAAATTGGTCTGCTCCAAATGTTGCTATAGTTGGTTGGTGCCCTCCATATCCAAAAGCTACCAAATATATTGCTAAGTAGAAGATAGCTACACCCATTGGTGATGCAACTTGGCAAGCATTTAGTCCATCCCCGCAGCCTGCTGGTTTTATCAGCAAAAGTCCCGATGACAGTGACAAAAGCACCAAACCCTGATGAACATACAAAACGGTTAGCTAATATGCATATAAAATTACCTGAGAAACAGTTAAAATCCAACTTGGATCTGCTATGATCATTACCAGCACAAATATCAACTGAAAGACTGCACAGGTCAAGAACCGACCCCAATATGAATCACTAAGGAAAGCTCCAATTAGAGAGCACAGATAGACTGTACCAGTCCATTTGCTAACACTATTGGCAGCATTGGCATTGTCTTGTCCAAGCACCCTGGTTAAGAACAAAACCAGATTGACTCCAACTCCAAAGAAAGCTAGTGTTGCGAGGCCTTGGTTTGCTGCAGAAAATTGACAGATAAAGAAAGAATCAGGAATCAAGGTGCCTGTTTTAACAAGGAAGCTTACGTAAGTTTCCAATGAGTTTCACGTTTCTTTACCTAAGCAGAGGCTTGCAGCTTTCCATCCGCCTGAGCTTTTCCAGGTGATGAGGGAACACTTATTTCCATGAAGTTCCTTTTCAGACTCAATATTTTCTTCACTCACCTGCTTTTATGAACAAAGCAACTATATTACTGAACAATCATTTCCAAATTCCCATAGCAGGAAATGACAAATTCCTGCTTAATTCAAGGGTCTACAGTTAGCTGCTGGATTATCTGATTCACCTTCAGGACTAAACCTTGGACACCTGATTCACAAGGTGGTAGCTTGGGTACTTGACATGGTATGGAGGATTTTTTGATAATTTTTTGGGGACAGAAATCTTTGATAAAAAGATCAAAACAACAAAACTATGCTGCTACAAAAAAAAGAAAAAACATTGAACAGAAGACAGGCAAAGTTTCCACGTGCGCTGCGGGAAGCAGACAAGTGGATATGCCAAGGAAAGAAATCAGATTAAGATTACATATGGCCCTCACCTCCAGCAACTAGACATCTTGATTGGTGCCTTGGTGGCTCATTCATTTGGGGAGTTTCATATAATTTTTTTGGAGTAAAAGTTTTAGTTACAGAACTCGAACTTGAGTCATTTGAGATTGAAATTGAAAGGATACTCTTTAACATAATCGAAGATTTTTACCAACCTTCATGGCAACCTCAGTGGAAGTGTTGAGGGAATCCATAGCGGAGATTGAAGATTTCTTCTGCAAAATACAGAAGTTGGTCAGATTTTAAGTGATGAAGAACTTCGAATGGGGAAGAAAAGAAAACTATTGAAGATGCTCTTGCATGCATTATTACTATGAAAAAACATAAGTTAGCTAGAGCTTTAAATCACTCACAAGGAATTGAAACAAGATTATAAGAAGCAAAGAAGAGAAGAAGGTTATAGAAAGCCTTGCGAAATGTAGATGCAAGAAGAGTCCAATATATAGGAAAAACTCTCCTGAGATAGATTGGAACTAGGAGAGGTAAAGGAAAGGTGTCAGAGTCATTGCCACTCAAGAAGAAAAATATTGGTGGATCTTCAAGGAGAGCCTGGTTAGAAGAGTTTGTGGCACAAACACTGTCATTTATTCCATGAAATGGTGGATGGCCAGTGGGATAAAAATTTCATGTGAAAATGATGGATGCCCCCATATTCCTACATATCTTTTCCCTTTCTTTTTTTTTTTATCAGTTCTTGTTCTGATAATCTCTCTTCAGTATCAACTTTTAGTTTATGACCTCACATGTTAATATTAACCATAAGTTTCAAATTATGAAATCACCATGCACAAGTAGCAGTCATGAGCAGTGATTGGTAGCAAATCCAAATGACAATTCTTGTCCTCTTGACGACGTCACAGATCTTAACTTTTGGCAGGAACACATGTTCAATTCTTCAAGCTAACTCCAACAACAAATTTGTGTAACAGGTAAGTTTTTATGCTTGCTAGAGATCAAATCATAGTATCTAGTAATTTTCCATTACGGGATGGATTAGATGGCCGATAATTGGTGACTTTCAGTGATCATCACTATCAAATAAGGAAAAGGAACAGAGAAATGGAGAAAGAAACATTATATGCCTGTTAACTAAGAGTAAAGACTAGATCTTTACAGGGAAAATCATTACCATGTTCGTAGTTTGACATAGATATAAACAGGATGAATACAGAAAATTTCAGGATTTTCTCAGCAGGTGAGAAAACTGATCGGCAATTGTTTTTCCTGTAAAGATCTCATCTTTACTCTTAGCTGACAGGCATATATTGTTTCTTTCTCCATTTCTCTAAAAAGATGAGTACAGAAAATTTCAGGATTTTCTCAGCAGGGGAGAAAACTGATCATCAATTGTTCTTATAAGTCAAGAGAAATATCAGCAACCTTCATGTTACTTAATGTAATAGAACACGTTTAAGAAATTTGCGTATGGAATCTGCAGAAAGTCAACCATGAGAAATATTCCAATCTTGTCAAGTAAATCTAATAGTCAAGAAAAAACCCTTTTCCTGTTTGGATGCATAGAAAACTGAGAAAATCCAACTGACACCCAATTTCGGCCAGAAGATGTGTAGTGTACAAAATTCACCAAAAAGTCTTTAAAACTGTAAGCATTTCTACTTCAGGCCTACTGTTAACTGTTCTTTTCAATAAATTTACACAAGACACACTGGAAAAAGGAAAAACTCTACTCAATCTTCATGGTAATTGCAGCAAGCAAGCTAGTTGCAGCAGGAATTAGGAAGATGATTATGAAGTTTCACACCCAATTACCATCTGATTGTAGCCGAAGCAATCAAACGTGAAACCATAACATATTCCAGAACTTTTTTATCCAGTTACCTTTATTACATGACACAATTCACATAGTTGTCAGAGGAAGTAACATTGAATCTTACCGTTAAACACGCTATTTCTATGCTAACTGTGTCTTCCTAGATCTTACCTGAAAATGGAAATTAAGAACACTGCAAGTTTTGGTGTTATTGGTGGAAGCATTATCAGATTCTACATTTTCTTCTGTGATCCTAAGTTTTCCAGACTTGGAAATGTACAGAAACAAAATGAGGCAGATCATTTTCAACTGCTTTCTACTTGCCCACCACCACAAAATTTTTCACTGGAATTCTTACATGACATGAAATGGACATGACAACATTACATTAGTTGCAGTGATTAATTATGTCATTTCTGATCTTTGCATATTGATTTTGTCCTGAAACAACTGAAAGATGCCAAGTGCAAATTTCCACAGCAAACTTGGAAACTTCCACGTGCAGTAATCGAATTGTTCCTATCATAATTTCCCACCTCAAGCAGCCTTTGCATCCCATAAAAATCTAGTGAACCTATGACAAGTTCACTCCATGAAACCTATTGTATTCTTATATTTTTAACTTTTTTAAATTTCCATTCTTATTATTTAAAAATTACATATTTTGTATTAAAAATAATATAATATTAAAATTCTTAAATTTTGATTCAAAGAGTTATTAACGAACAAAAATATAATAAAATGTGAAAGAGAGACTACTAAAATATTTATAAAAAATACCATTTATGGTAAATAATAATTTTTAAAATATAATGATTGAAATAAAAATTAAATCGAAATTACAAACTTAAAGTGGTTGTAATCAACATAAGATGATTGTCACTAACCTTGTTCCAAATGACCCTGTTCCAAATGACCCTGTTGTCACTAACCTCTTACTAGGGGATGTGGTTGCAAGCACAGTGAAGTCTTTTGAAGCAACAGACAGTATGACTGACAAGAAAGCAGCTCCAAGGTCAACAGTTTCACTAAACTCCGGTGACGGAGAAGAGCGTGTGTCAATGACCTGAGCACGAAAACTGAGCCAGAAAAGTACAGTACCAGTCACCGGAAAACTCGAAAACCCGTTGAACCCTTTTGTCATTTATGTTAGAAGAATGGATCAAAGCTAACCAAAGTCCCTGTCCCTGTCCCAGGCCCGGTCTATCTCTCTGATAAGATTTATCAGAACAATATGTTCTGCAGTTTCATGTCACACTGCAAAAACTCTAGTGTAATATCCAACAAAAATTCCAACCCTTGAAGATGATGGAGCATTATAATGAACATATATTTATGTGTGTGTGTATATGCATCTGCAGATCAGTAGGGAGTGAGCCGGTACCGAGAATCGAAGTAGTCCACAAAGTCATGAAGTTACAGTTAGGATTGTAACAAATTTCCCACGTAAAGCTCCTGAAACTACTGCTTATTCATCTCAACTTGCAACACTTTTACATTGATCGATTCTAGGGCTATATTTAGTTCTGAAACTCGTGTAAAATATGGTTGATAAGTAATTAAGTAATGTAAGATATTAATATGGATTTAAAAAAGGGTAAAATACGTATAAGATATTAAAATATTATTTTCTAATTTTAAATTTTTTTAAAAAAATCTCTAAATTTCAGTTTTTTTAGAAATACCCTTATCTAATTCTTCGGGATGGAACAAACGGAGCATTAATATCATAAGTGAACTAATTAAATTTCACTAATATATTAACTCTTAAACTTGACTTAGCTAATTAAACTAGTCTTAATTCTATAATTATCTATAATTTAAGATAATTATAGAAAATATTAGCTTGAATTTGAATTTGGTTAGCTCAGTTTGTGTTCAAGAAATAAGTTGAATTCAGGGACGGATCTATAAACTTTTTTTAGTTGAGACAAAATTTTAATAGGGACAAAATTTTATTTTTAATGAGGGCAAAATTTTAATAGGAACAAAATTTTATTTTTTTTTATAAGATCAAAACTTAAAAGAATAATTTTTTCATGTTAAAATTTTTGGAGGCAGTGGAGGCAAATGCTCCCACTTGCCCCCATTGTAGCTCCGTCCCTGATTGAATCGTCATATAAGCAGCATTTTATCGTTACAAATATAATATTTCTGTCCTGCATTTTTTTTTTATAATTAAAGTTGACTAGAAGATTGAAAATTAGAATAAGTCTTTTCGATAATTTTAAATATTAAAGAAATTTTAAAATTTACTAATTAGACTATTAGAAAAATATGTATCTTATACTTTAAAGCTAATTAAAAAAAAAGTGAACCATCCATTTAAAATTATGATTTTTCTGTAAAATTATGCTTAAAAATTATATCATAAATTAGAAAAAAGTTGTTATTACCAATTACAATTAATTAACATGTTGTTTTTCATTGTTATTTCTTTTAAGTGTTGATGTTCATTTTAATTTTAAGTGAGAACTTTCCTTTTTCAGTAAACATGCGAAACCCTAGCTAAATTACTCTGTCATGCAACAAACTCAGGTTATTAGATTGCCTCTCAGGAATATATTATACATAGTAGTTGGAAACCACCTGCATTTTCCATAATTAAAAAAAAAACCTGAGGTAAATACTCTTTTTTAACTAAATGGAAGCTGGTAGGAAGCTTTCATCCTGACAGGAATGTTCAGAATTTGTTGCAACTTTCATATCAGAATGGCAAAAGCTAATTGTCTAAATATAGAACCATTTCAAGAACTTGTTCTAACTTGCTAACTTACTAGGTTTCAAGCTATTACATTGCAGCTAATTGAAGCAGTGAATCAGTTTCTAACTGAATCAGTTCATCTGCAAAACTCTGGACCCTTGACAAATAAAATGCCCTCCAAGCATTTCCATGCAACAGGAACTTTCTGATCATTGGCAATACTTTGACTGATATCATTTTAATTTGGTTCTTTTGATCTTCTGGCTACTCTAGTTGTTTCTGAACTTAATTGTTTCGACCATCATGGAAGAAGTTTCATCATCGAACATGATTTCCAACGTCAGTAAGGTGAATTTTGCAGCAGAAGTTTCTGATGAAAACGACGGCAACTATGGATTTCGTGCAAGCAAACGTCCTAGACTTGATAATGATAATGCCAGTGTAGCGAAATTCAAAGGGGTTGTGCCTCAGCAAAATGGAAATTGGGGAGCTCAGATATATGCAAACCATCATCGGGTTTGGTTGGGAACATTTAAGTCTGAGAAGGAAGCTGCAATGGCTTATGACAGTGCTTCAATCAAGCTTAGAGGAGGAGATTCGTATAGAAATTTGCCATGGACGGACCGAAACATTAGAGAACCTAACTTTCAAAACCATTACACTACAGAAGCAATTCTGAGCATGATCAGAGATGGATCATATCAATCAAAGTTTGCAGATTTTCTCAGGTTGCAATCAAAAAGAGAAGAAGATCACAATTGTGGGAGTTCCAGTCAGGAAAGGGTAATTGGTGATCATGGAAGATTTTCATGCGCACAGCTTTTTCAGAAAGAACTAACGCCAAGTGATGTTGGCAAGCTTAACAGGCTTGTCATACCCAAGAAATTCGCCGTTAAGTACTTCCCTTTCATCTCCGAAGTTGTCGAAGACGATCGGATTAACGAAGTCATTGATGATCTAGAACTTGTATTCTATGACAGGCTAATGAAGGTTTGGAAGTTCAGATACTGTTATTGGAGAAGCAGTCAAAGTTTTGTGTTCACAAGGGGTTGGAACAGGTATGTGAAGGAGAAGAAATTGAAGGAAAAGGACATTGTCTCATTCTACACATGTGTGTTTCAGGATAGCACACATGAAAGTCAACATTTTTCCATGATTGACATAACACCAAGCACTGATCGAGCTCACAATCCCGGCGAGGTTGATCAAATGGAGAAAATGCAGGAGGAATTGGGGTTGAGTTTGGGACAATGCATGAGAACCAAATTACAGAAAGAAGAGACACCATTGAAGCAATACAATGTAGTTCAGGAATTGGAGTCAAAAACCAACTTGGAAGAAACTGGATTAAAGCTCTTTGGTGTCAGAATCAAATGAATTGTTTGTGTTAATTAGGGTTTCAGTTACATGCATAAATTTCCACAAGTTTGAGCTCATAATTCATTGATTCGATACAATGTTTTTTGAAGAGCTTCATTAGACCTTTAGGCCTTCGATGTTAATGATTAATAAATTATAAATGATTTGCAATCTCGTTAGTTTTTAACAAGTTATTAAATATATCATAATTTTCTATAAATTATAATTTATGAAAAATATATATTTAGCCACTGTTTGGCTAGACTTATATTAGTAAAACTTTTGTTAGTAGAGCATTTTTTGTAGATCTTTTATGAGAAGAATTTTTCTAAGAAGTCAGTTGACTGTTTAGTTGTCATTAAAAAAAAGCTTTTCTGAAAGAGCTTCATACAGTAGATTGTTTGGCAACATAAAAATAAAAAGTACTTTTAATTTTAGCTATATTTTATTTTGTAATAAAATATTTATGTATATAAATATTATTTAAAGTATATTAAACAATATGCAAAGTATTATATATTAATTATTATATAATTTTAAACCATATGAAACGTAAATAAAAATATATCTAACTAAATCTTTTATATGAATTATAACATAAGCAAAATTAATATAAAAAATATTAAAACATATTAAAAAGTCAAATAATATTTTATATATCCCAAAATAAATATTAAAGTTGAGTAAATAGTTAAATAGATAATAAATTATACATTTTATTATAACAAACATAAAAATGAGTTTGTGGGTATTATAGAAATTATATGTAAAACATAAGGGTAAAAGGGACTAAAAATAGACTCATTAATTGATAAGAAAAATTTACTAAAAAAAACGCTTTTTTGAAAAATTACAAATTTGAGCTTCTTAAAAAGTTATATTTTGAATGTTAAAAAAGTCATATTTATTAAAAAGATATCTTTTTATTTATAGCAAAACACTCATTTTTTAAAAAAAGTCTTTTGTGATGAAAAAGGTGCTTATTAACCTCTCAAAAGCCCATCCAAACAAGTATGAAAAGCTATTAATAATAAAACTTAACAGTATTAATATAGGCTAAACTATCATGTTTATATATAACATTTTTAAGATGGTGTGCAAATTTACTGATATTTAAACCTATATTTATTTTTATTTTTTATAATTTCCAATTTTTACAATAGTATAAAAGGAACTATTTTCCATATTTTTCAAATTTTTACCAACAAAACATTAAATTATTTTTAACGCTTATACAATTTTTAGGTCAAAATTATAATTATTGAATTCAATACAGAGATATAAGAACATAAAAACCGAAAGATTAAAGTTGTCATATCCATAATTTAGTATTGTACCAAAATAATCTCGTAAGAAACTATAATTATATGACAAGGAAACAAATAGAGAAGATTAAATTTAAGCCTTTAGGAGGTGTTTTCAAAATAAGACCATAAGTTAAACTAGTAAGACGTAAGATTTAAAGTTTAATTTGTTAGAGTAGTGCCCTAAAGGCAATCCCCTTTAGCGCTTTTTGTTCATAGTCATGTACAGACTTTATGAATA
>JAOTIZ010000003.1:653415-682860 GCA_027123425.1 Erythroxylum panamense
GTATTCATTGCATCTAATTAACATCAACTTTCATACTTCAGATTACCAGATGGTTCTTTGATGGAGATTGCCAAAGTTTACCCACTTGATGCTGTATTTGACAACCCAGAGGATGTACCTGAAGATGTAATGGAAAAAAATATTCATTCTTGTATTCTGTACATCTTCGGTTTGAGCTCAAATAAAATGTTTTGTTGTTTATTTGTTAGGTAAAAATGAATAAACGTTATGCTGGTTCAAGTAAGTGGACAGTTCAGGTATAGACTGAAAACTTTATTTTACCTTACGATGCACTCCAACATATAAACCAGGTGGCATACCTATTTGCCTACTGACTTTCTTATGTCTTGTAGGAAGTAGCTGAATCTGTCAAAGAGGATTTTGGAAGCATTGACATCCTTGTGCACTCACTTGCCAATGGGCCAGAGGTGTGAAATTAGTGAATATGAAACCCCTTAATCTGGTGTGCTATGGTTGCTCGTAATTGATGAAGAATAATCTCTTTTGTAGGTGAGTAAACCTCTTCTGGAGACATCAAGAAAAGGATATCTGGCTGCCATATCTGCTTCAAGTTACTCCTATGTTTCTTTGCTCAAACATTTTATTCCGATAATGAATCCAGGTACAACTTATCTCTGCTGAATTTCTCAGCACTTCCAACTAGTCTTATGCATGGAAATCTGACTAAGACTGATACTGACGCAGGTGGTTCTTCAATTTCCCTAACTTACATTGCTTCTGAGAGGATAATACCAGGGTTCGTTTATCACATCTTTTGTCTTCTCCGAGTTACCTAACAGTAACTGTTCATTGGTGAAAATTCTTGTTTTTCTTTTTCATACGCAGGTACGGTGGTGGTATGAGTTCTGCCAAAGCTGCACTTGAGAGTGACACACGAGTGAGTCTTGACTTCTTCTGGCATTGATTTTCAAAAGCAATGTATGCACATTGACTTTGTTAATCTCCTTTGTGTTTTCCATTTTGTTTCCAGGTGCTTGCTTTTGAAGCAGGAAGGAAATACAAAATCAGAGTCAACACGATATCTGCTGGTACTTTGTGGATTAATTTCTCATCTTTCAACAGCATTCAGTATACATTCAGTTGACAATATACTGACCGAAGCTCTTGATCCTTGAATTAGAGCTTGTTGCAAAAATGCTCTTATGGGCAAATACCATGCGATAAATTGCCCTGTGTTTTCGGAGTTCCTTCTTGCATAACCTCTGAAATCTCTTCCTTCTATGATTTTGAGAATTCGGTTTCTTGACTAGTTTTCTATCTTAAACTGTCTATATATCGGTACCTAGTAAACCATGGATTGAAGTTGCATATGATTTTCTTGAATTCAGGCCAGGACAAGGCTTGTGAATCAAAATGAAAGTAATTTGCTGGAGTTCCACATGTCAGCGCACATTAGTTTTCTTTATACAAGGCATTATAGCAGTTTAAGTTGCTAGGGTTCTTATTAAGATTACTACAAATTTTTGCATCTCAATGCTTATGCATGTCATTGCCGCAAGCTCCTTTCTTGTTGTGCAGGTCCGCTGAGAAGTCGCGCTGCAAAAGCAATTGGATTTATTGATATGATGATTGACTATTCACTGCAAAATGCACCTCTTCAGAAAGAACTATCTTCAGGTGATTTCAATCATTCAACAGACTGCATCTGCCTTAGTTATGTGATTCCATGCTTTTGCAAATTTATGATGTTTACTAAGAGAGGAAATTGATGCTAACAGATGAGGTCGGTAACACTGCTGTGTTCTTAGCGTCTCCTTTGGCTTCGGCAATTACCGGTGCTGTTATATATGTTGACAATGGTCTTAACGCAATGGGGGTAGGTGTTGATAGTCCAATCTTTAAAGATCTTGACATTCCAAAAGACAAGCACTAGATAGTTTCAGGCGTGTCAACAGACTCAAACTTGGAGCATGCACCATTTCTTCCGCAAGTGACTAGTCCGGCTTAGTTGTCTTTTATATTCATGAGGATTCATCTTGTAGGAACAGATACTTTATGGTAGATGCATATAAAAAACATTTCTGCATATGAAAATTGACCTTTAATGGGTTTACCATTGCATTACTTGGTCGAAACCAGACCACAAACTATAAAGGTTTAAACTTTCCATGTAGTTAGTCCTGAAGTTGGGAGTACATTAAAATGGTAAAAGTTCTGTACGAACAACAAACATGCACTTATATACAGAAGTTCGGGTGATCATTGAATTTACATTAGCATTGTAGTCGTGAATACTTGGACTATATCAACTGGCAGACTGCATTCAACTGCAGATTAGCAAGTGTTAGGTGCTTAAGTTAAATTTCACTAAGAACAAAAAGAGATGAATACTATGCTCATTACAGGATTCAACTACTACAAATATACATAAAAAGGAACCTAGTAGGATAGGTGTTGCATGGTTCCTCGAATGTTATCAGCTTATCATGCAAGATCTTGATCATGTGATCTTGCGCTTGCACTTGCGGAGACGAGGACCTTCATCAGAAGAATCATCAACTTCAGGAGAGTCTTGTACAACTGATTCTTCATTCACAACCAGGCCACGGTTTCGAGATAGCTTTTTGATTGGTGTAGTAGCTCGATTTTCTTGGTTTCCATTAGCTGCTGGTTCCTCCAGACTACCTGCATCTGAACTCTGCCCGAAGGTAGTAGCCCGATTTTCTCGGTTTCCATTAGCTGCTGGTTCCTCCTGACTACCTGCATCTGAACTCTGCCTGTGGGGCATCAACTCCTCGCCATCACAAACCAAACCCTTCATTAACTGCAAATAAAGTGCGGACTAAATATCACCAAGGCAAGGTAGGAATGCCATTTTAAAATAAAAACTACTAAGTTGAACTCATAAGGTAGCAATACGTGATAGAACATCGAAACACCTGAGAAGTCTACTTCCTTACCTCCCAATCCTTGTAATCAAATCTGAAAATGAAGTGTGTATATCTAGCTTCCCCTTTCTCAGGCGCATTCTTAGGTGCTGCATAATAGAAAATGTTAACTAGAGATAAACCTAAAAGAACATGTAACAAGCAAGACGGTGATGAAAATTCCGGAAAATGACTATTAGAATATCTTACAAACAAGATGAGATCCGTTTTCGTCTACTTTAATCTGAACTCGCCCATCTCTGGCCAAAAAAGACAGCGCAAACAAATTCTCCACAGTCTGTGCAAAAGATTTCCTATTCAAGATCAAATTTTCAAGTTTGACACATCGCTTCTGGCTTAAGATCTGAAACATCTTCAGCATATTTTTAGTGGTGTCTTTGTCCACAGGCGGCCCTGTGTAATCAACCTGGTAGATGTGAACCCCAAAATAGTTGGTACTCAATGATGGAGAAACAAGGCGTAGTAAATCAAAATTAATCTTTTGCTATGTTTCAGAACTAATCACAATTTGCTAAACTTTGCATATACCACATGAACTCATTCTTTAATTTAACAAAAAAAAGGAGTAAAAGAATCCCAATTTTGCAGATACCTTTGATTTGACCAAGCTTTCAACCCTATCCTACTAATCTATAGGACCCCTAGTCCTTAGCTACTTTACAAATTCCCGCAATAGATGCAACATACTATCACATGCATGCTCATATAAGATTGGTTAAACCTACTATGAGAACTTGACAAAATGCAATTGTCTTGCTTAAAAAAGCAGTATGGATTATAAATTTTATCTGTGTTCCTAATAGTCCCTGTGAACTGGCCACCTAAGCACCATATCTTGCCTATATTCCCAGCACCATAAGAAGTTCTTATAATAATGGACATCAAAGATCAGCCAAAATGTAACATCACCTTTTCAGGATGAGCAATATTAGTTGGCTTTTCCCGTTTACTACGGACTACAGCTTTCCTATGTTTCAATTCTGTACTCATTGGTCCAACCCTGAACCAAACAACACAAAGAGAATATTAACCAACAAAGAGAAACAAACTAGGTAGCCAAAAATAGAGTCACAGCCATGGTTAAAAGTTTACACTTTAAAAAGCTCACATTGTGTTGAAGCCATTGCAACTCATAAAGATAGAAGAAACAGCAAGGCCAATATCTGCCCACTTGATTGAAACTTGGGGACCTTCTTCACCTTCTTGACCAAGAGGTGACTCCCCAAAACCAGTGAGCAAACTCCCAACAAAATCTGCCACTGATACACCTTCACCGGGCTGTGATCTTACTGATGATGCCAAAGCACTAGCTAAGTCCAGCAGCGTCTCTGCGTCTGCAACTTGTTCCCTCGGTTTCTGCACTGAAATCCCAACGTTGGGAAACAAGATAAGAGTTTCAAGGTGCTTGTATAATGCAAATGTAGTGTATGCTTACTCTAAAGCTAAATTTTAACAACCGTTCTCTACTTTCCCCAAATCATCCTTCACCATCCAGATTCCACATTTGGCTTATCATTAAGCAAATTTGTCTACTTTTCTTCTAGAATTTCAGTTTCTTAACAAAAGAAAAAAACAAATTCTGCATAAATTGCAGTGAAGAAAACATAACTAACGAAAGAGCGCATATACCTTTCTCATGCAAATCCTCCACTTCCTTAATTATAGACTTGAACCTTTCAGAGTCAACATTCATCAAATCCTCTCTTTTCTCTGGAAGACAAACAAACCAAAACAAAAATTAGCCAAAAACAAAAAACAAAAAGAAAACACCCCGAATTCAAGAAAACGAAGAAACACCAAAACAGTACCATTGATCTTATTATGCAGCACAAGGTACTCGGACCTAATGAGCCTCCGATCCCGTTCCGTTTGATGTTGGCCCCTAGTAAACCTTCCCACCAGGGTTTCACCCTCCATTTCACCTGCGGTCACGCCATTGTTGATTGGTCTCTTTCTGGGAACTTTCCCCATAATCCCCCAAATCCCCAAAATCCCAGAACCAAAGATGGGAAACTTGAGCAAAGGTGTAATCTTTATGGTTCAAGAAGCGAAGCAAGCGACGCTGCGAGAAAGTGAAAATTGGGTTTTAGGGCTTTTATAGTACCCATTCGAGTCCAAATCAAATTGGTAATTGCCTTTCCCGCTCTACTCAAGTCAATTATTCTTCTCTATTTAAAATTTGGTTCAGTTTGGTTAATACTAGTATTTAATAATTTTTATTATTTATAATTACTAATTTTCAAATTTCTGAATGTATACAAAAATTGGTAAATTAGGTGATAAACTGATAATGCAATTTAATATTTATAAAATTTAATAAATTAAAATCTTGATTAATATAAATTATGAACTAATAATTTTCTAATAATTAAGGATAAATTTTATCTTAAATTTAGTCAAAATTTGAGTTGCCTGACTATTCAAACCAACATTTTAGAGATTAAATTAGTTCGATCAGTTTAACAACGAAAATTTTGAATTGATCAACTTTTTAATTAAATTTTTAACTTTTCAGTTAAATTTAGTCTAATAATCTTTGTTGTTCAAAATCGATCAATTTATTAATTGATCAGTCAGTTTTCATAAATTAATATGTTTTTATAATTAAAAATAAATCGACTATTTTTTATTATAAAAAGTTAAATAATATTATATAATCTTCAAAATAAATGTGAAGATAAGTTTGTAGGAATTGTGGAAATTATATGTAAAACATAAGGACAAAAGAGACTAAAAAATAGACTAATTAATTAATCTGAAAATTTTATTAATAAAATATTTTTTTGAAAAGCTTCAAATTTAAATTTTTGGCTCTATTGATAAAGCGTTCTTTTAAAAGCTTCAAATTTAAAATTTTGACTGTAAAAAAAGTCATACCTATTAAAGAATATCTTTTTTATTTTATAACTAAATTCTCATTTTTCTAAAAAAAAGGCTTTTATGGTAAAAAAAAAGTACTTATTGATTTTTTAAAACCCCATCTAAAAAATTCAAATTTTGCAATTTGTAAAATTGTAATAAATTTATTTAAAATTTAAAATTTAAAAATATATTTAATTAATTTAATTCAAAATTTAAACGATTTAAACCCGACGAAGCTCATAATCTCGAGTCCGATACAAAATTTGGGCCCAAATCCTCGCAACTCGATGCTAAATGACAATACTATTCCTAATGATTTAGCCCATCTTATGAATGGAAAGTATGGGCAAATCTGTAATTTAATCGAAACTCGCACCAAAAGTTAACTATAAAAACGCAAGAACAAGACCCTACCTTTGGTGCTCCCTGCGATCAGATCAAAATCAAAAGACTAAAATCGAAAAGGAAACATCAAAATATTCCGTAAATTTTGGAACGTAAAATTTGAGCAAAAACCCTAATTTGAAAATAACAAGAATTGGACACTCTGAAGGAACACATGACATGAAGAATGTAATGATGATGAGCAGGATGGTGAAGAATACATGTTAGAGAGGGAGTGAAGCTGTTTTCATGGCGAGAACAGAACATACTATTGATGACGACGATAAGGCGGCGCAGGGAGTTTCCGGGGAGCGACAGTGGGGCGCCTTGGAGGAGCTGTTGCTTGCTTGCGCTGTGAACCGCCACGGGACCGAGAGTTGGGACTCCGTGGCGGTGGAGGTGAAGGACAGGACGCCGAGTCTCGGCGGTCTCACTTCGGAGAACTGTATGGACAAGTTCAACGACCTCCAGCGACGGTACATCAACGTGGGTGATGGTGCTAACCGCTTGGTCGACGAGCTCCGGCGGATTCGCGTGGAGGAGCTCCGTCGGGAGGTTCAACAACGTGACGACTCGATCGTGTAGAAACTCGAAATCCGATTGGCTTCTCTGGTTTTCGTGAGATCTGAGAGAGTGAGGTTTTTGAAAGCTTTTATTAATGGTTTGTTTGTTTACAGGTCGCTGGAATTGAAAGTGAAGAGATTGAAAGAGGAAAGGGAGGGGAGCGCGAAGGGGGATATAGATCTGAAGGCGGAGAAAATTGACACTCCGACGACGATGATCGACGCCGGCGACGAGCGAGACGACCGGTCGTTTAATGAATCGAACTCGACGAGTCAACAACAAAAGATTGAAACGACAATAAATAATGAAGCAAACGACATCGTAACATCGGAGGTGGTTATAAAACCGGAACCCGAATCAGACCCTACGCGCCCCCAGTCCGAACCGGGGTGGTCGCATGATAACGGAGCAACGAGGGCCAGTCAGGCGGGTGGAGTTGGCGACTCGAACGAATTGGGCGAGTCTGTGGGAGAGTCAAAGCGGGAAGAGAAGGATAAAAACAGTGACGTGCAAAGCTCAGCTACCTTGTCTTTGAAGAAGAAGAAACGCGGTCGTAGACCTGGCGGCGGCGGCGGAGGCAGCAGCGCAGTGGTTGGGAGTAGTAGCGGTGATGAGGTCTCTCCCGCCACGAAGCGGGTTTCCGTCGTCAAATCTGAGCCGTTGATTAAGATCCTCGAGATCATCCGCTCTAATCAGCTCAGCTCAGCGTTTGAACGTCGGCTTTGGAGTCAGGTACTCCCTAATGTTTTTAATTAAATTTTATATTTAACATTTATAACTAAAATTGAAACTTTAGTTCAATAGAAAATCTATTATTAGGTCTACCCTTTATAGATTATGGACTCGTAATTCAATTTAAGGATTGAATTGAATGATTTTATCTTAATTTTAAAATTCGATGTGGTAGTCGAAATTCGATATTGACTCATTGACTTTAGACGAAATTGCCAAGCCTAAATTAGTTGCCATCTTGGGCAATGTGGGTTAAGAATGTAATTGGCATCGAGTCGGCCCAACGACAAGAGCCTTGTGTCTTGACTTCACGTGCTTCTAGGTCTTGGATGGTCAATTCCTTAAAGTTGGGGACTCAAGAGACCAAGACCATAATGCTGAACACATGAAATAAAAGCTTGCTTGAAGTTACCAGCCATTAGGCCTAAGGTCTTGTCCTATGTGGCGAATTGACCTTGTTTAAGAATTTTGGTATGTTATGCGCATGATATATGCCAATGATTCCGTTATTAAGAATAAAATATTTGATGGGTTGTAGGTTGGCAGATTCAGGTTGGATTTAGTTTGAATCCATTCGATTTGATGTTATTTTAGTTTATAATTTTTAAGTTTAAACTTGATTGGATTAAATTCAGTTTATATTTTTAATTAAATCGAAAAATTTATTATTCTTAATTATTTATTTTTATGGTCTTTAGTAATTTTTTATTTATTTGTTAGTGATCAATGACTAATGCTGTTCTTTTGAAGGAATCTGAAAGGTACAAAAACTTAGTCCGTCAGCACATTGATCTCCAAACTGTTCAACTAAGGCTTGACAAAGGGGCATACTCCAATGCCGTCAGAAAGTTCTTCAGAGATCTTCTCCTTCTGTTGAGCAATTCAATCGTTTTCTTTAGAAAGAACTCACCGGAGCATCTTACTGCTGTTGAGCTCCGATCTCTGGTGTTGAAGCAAAAGGCAGAGATGTTCCCGAAACTTGAAACCAGCAAGGAGGTCGTGAAAGTGGAACCTGAGCTGAAAACAGCCCTAGTTTCGAAACCTGCAATGGTTGTTTGTACAGCAAAAGGTAATGTTAGAGCACAACCTGAGAATGCAAGTAAAAAGGTGGATAAAAAGGAGGTGGTGGTTGACGAAAGGTCAATGGTGAAGGAAGAGAAGATTGAAGCTGCTCCTGTAGAGATCAAGGAAAAGGGTATGAAGAAGAGGTCTAAAGAGAGGTCGGTATCGGTACCCGGTCGGAGAAGCTCGAGAACAGAGAGCAAGAGTAATGGGGAGATGCAGCATCAATATGGTGGTAATGAACTAAGTTCGCATGACAATTTCGATGTGAAGGTGGAGAAGAAAGTTGATAACCAAAGGAAGAGACAAGGAGCCGCAAGTTTCTTGAAAAGAATGAAAAAGAATTCACCAAATAAACCGACACAAAATGATGATGATTCCTCATCAGAAGAAGAAGAGAGCAAAGGCAGTAAAGGGAAGGGAGATAGGAAGACAAGAGGAAGGGGCAGAGATAAGGTAAGAGAAACAGTGACAAGGAGTTCTAGGGGACGAGGTGTAAGAGAAGTGGTTGGAAAGAAGAAGAGAATTGGCCGGCCGCCAAAGAGGCAGCCGAAGAACGCACTGGAATCGAGTGGTGAAAGGGGAAAGAGGGGAAGAGATGGTGTGGATGCGGAGGTGGGGGGTGGAGGAACTGGAAGAGGGAGGAAGAAGACGAGGAGGTGACGGTGGTGGCTGTATTATTATGTAAATTATCTATTTTTTGTGAGCTTCTGATTTTCATCTGCCTTGTTGGTGTCAAATGGCCAGGTATAATTAATAGAGAAGACAGGGAAAGGTAAAGAAGGGGAGAGAATAGGAGTTGCATTTGTCAATGTAAAATGCTTTCGAGCTTTTAAGTTTTCCACCGGATAAACCATATCTTAGAGAGTGAGACAGATGAAAAGCATAGAGAAATCAGAATCATTTGCCAAACATCATACAATGTTGGGGTTAAAATAAAATAGGATATTAGCATAATTTACACATTCAATCTTCAACTTCCATTGAAATAGAACTACAAGAAACTAAGGCTACAACTACTGTTCGATATGAAATGAGCCAAGGAGTGCGTCATAACATAGGTATCGGTAACAATCCTAGCTATCATGTGCTGTGGCCTCTTCATGTTAGTCATATGACATCCATGTCTACCCTCTTTTGCTAAATTGTTGCCTTCCACTACTCTTACCTATACCAACCATCTCAGCATACAGCCGTTTTTCGTGTTTTTGTCATCGATCCGGGTCCGTCGATTGTCCGTGGGGAAAGGGCTGTTCTCCTTCATCTGCTTTTAATCCAAAAGACAAAAAAGAAAGCCAATTGCATTGTCTGTATCATCAATAAGGCCTTCTGGTGTTCTGACTGGTTTTCTATTTCATCTCACAGATGCTTTCATGAAAAAAAGTTGCAGAGTTCATGAAACAAGATATAAAGGATAAAACCAAACCAAACTGTGTGGAGGACTTCCCGCTAAAGAACATGAGATACATTGGGAAACATTCTAGTACCTTAATGGACAAATTGTACACAGCAGGTTAAATTTGAACATCCCAAAACTACCGTTAGATTATACAACATCCTTGCCGAAAGCAATACACAGTATAAACATGGTTATGTGCAGTTAGCTATTACCACTTTCACCATCAGATGCATCTTCGAGCCTCGCAATTGCATCGACAAGTGCTTGCTCGTGATCCTGCATTACAAAGAAGATATAATGCCTTACAAAGGACAACAGTGTACGATTATAAATACAATATCCTTGGTCCTTACTTTCAGCACTTTCTTTGCTTTCTCAATTTCTCCAGGATCAGGTTGGCTTGCCCCAAAAACTTTTTCGACCTGTTCAAAGCTACCAAGGTCAGGGAGAAGCCACCTCATTAGCAATATGTCAAAATGTTCTAGGTTCTGATTTACCTCCTTGATTAAAGTCTCAGTGTGAAGGATCTCAATAGCCCCGACTGCCTTTTTCCCGACACCATTTTGTGTGAGAGGGAGTTCCTTCTTGGATTGACCCTTAATGGTTCCTCTGCCTCTCCCTGCTCCAGCAGCAGCTCCACCTCGCGTCATGGACTTCTTATTCCCACGGCCTAGACCTG
This sequence comes from Erythroxylum panamense, assembly GCA_027123425.1. Lineage (NCBI taxonomy): Eukaryota > Viridiplantae > Streptophyta > Magnoliopsida > Malpighiales > Erythroxylaceae > Erythroxylum > Erythroxylum panamense. Next base: position 664,007 of record JAOTIZ010000003.1, read on the forward strand.
GCCGGCCACCTCTATGAACAAGGCCTGCCTCTTCAGCCTCCCACCTTATGTCATCTGGTGATATCTGCCATTAATCGATGTATACTTTCAGGGACAATTTTATATTACCACCTCTGTTCTCAAAGTAAAGGTCAAACTAATGAAGCCCGGATTAAGATTAATGGAGAAATACTTGGCCGAATAATGGCCTGGATCAAATAGATGCACTCAAAATTTTAAAAAAATAAAAAGAGAAAAACTCATCCCAATCACGACAATTTACTAATATTGTCACATAAGCATGACGAACAATTCAAAATAATAAATATTTCTGATTAACAAAAAAACAAAATTTAGAGTTGCAAGCCAAATACAAGAAGTCAACATAGCAGAAGCTCTTCAACCACAAATTCTTCAACCAGCAGTTATTTAACATGTTTAACAATGTTTAGAATCATAAATCTGCATCCAAAGAACTAAATGTAGAATTAACCATACACTACATAACCAATACTACCTCTTTGAGATACACCCATTCCCATGTTTCGTCAGCTGTATTCATATCATAAACCAAAGCATGTCTTCCCTGTCAAGACATGGAAAGGATCATAGTATTATAAGCTCTATAATCACAAATATTACAGAGACAACAGTAAAATGTACCTCAACTGCATTGTAATCAGTAATAACAGCCTCATAGAAATGGTTATCTTCAGGCCAACGAGTCCAAACTTTTCTGCCAATTAATAGATCATAACTTGTAGCCTCAGCAGGCCCATTGGCTGCAAAGGGACCTGAAGAACCGCGGTTAGCAACTGGGGTCCTTACTGTCAAACCAGGCATGGACTGCATTGAAGAATCAATAAAAGGACAACAGTAATGACAACCAGAGAATTACATGTTAACTGCCAAAGAACTGCATGCATATTATTGACGATAAAAGATCATACAACTTACTGATTTTGGTTTCTTGTTCTTAGATGCCGAGGGAGGACCTCTTCTCGGTGCTGATGTGGATGGTTGCATTGATGGATGTAATGCAGGAGGAGGGGCACCCATTGACAATGAAACGACTGACTGGGGTGTTTTCTGTTTCTTGCGTGATGCTGATACAGTAGGACTAGGTATAGGATCATGAGCTGGCCGAGCACTGCTTGGCAAGCCACCTTGGACACCATTTGTCTTTCTCCATTCCCTAGAATCATAATTGATTACATTTTCCTCCTAAAAGTATCGACTTTAATCTATCAAAGTTTTGAGAAAACAATTCTGCACAGACCTTATTCTTCGGATAATATCATCTGCATTAACCCTGGATAAAAGCTCTCTATGCTCCTCATCTGATACTCTCAATTCTTTTCTTAACTCTGTAATTAGACTTTCTTTCTCCTGTAAAAGAAAAATTGCAGCTTTAGGCCTCATATTATATTAACTTATGCAAGGACAACATCCATAATAAGACAAGTGAACAGATACCCAGGTGATGGCATCCGATTGAGCTTTAAAGGCTCGCAGAACTGAAGTGTATGCTTCTTGCTCAATGTTGTGGATTTGAGTCTCCATATCGCCATGCATCCTAGATAACGCAGCAGAACCGACGAGCGCAGATCTCCCATTTCTAGCAGCTCGTCCCCCGCTTTGGAATCTATTCTGATGGGATGGTGGAAGATCATCATCAGTTCCTGCAGATTAAATGGTCAAGAAGACCTAACTAAATACCTTCTGCAAAGCAATTGAAGATGATCGAGATCATCCTCTAAACTCAGATACATGAAATAGATGACATAGCAAACACAATAATTAATCTAATGCCTAAACTTACAGAAACGAAATAAACATCATCAATGCTAACTTAAATACACCATATTGAAGAGAGATTAAATTAACAAACCACTGCTATCAGAGAGCCCAAACTCCATCTCAACTTTCCTCAAAATCAAGCCCTTGAATTAAACTGATCCCCTTTTGAAAGAACTAGTCAAACTGCAAATAAATCGATCAATTTTCTCCAAATGCGAGCTGCTAGTACCTGTTGACAAATTTGAAGAAAATGAGAAACTCACAAACTTCTTTTCACCTCATATGATATGCTTAAAGGGGATAATATTAAAGTAGTTAAAGCCAAATTCATCAAAATCTAGTCTTAAATCATCAAATTGTTAGTCATAGCTAACTTACAAAAAATACAGACCAACAACTAGGAAAAAAACTAAGCTAAAATTCCACTGATAGACCCCATTGCACAAAATTAAGCTACTAAAATCAATAATAATCGAAAAGGAAAGAGTCACTACACTGACTAGGAAATACCAAGTAATTCACAAGCTCGGAACTCTAATCTTACCATGGTGGAAAACGAAAAATAGCAGACAAAAAAAAAACTAAAAATCACCGAATTCTACCAAATTCCCAAAATAACGACCAGAACCAACCTTGCAGCAGCAAACAAGAACCAAAATAAGTTAACTAACGACAAAATTTTCAACTTTCCAAGCTTATACAATTCCAAAACCTTAACACAAAAACGAAGTTAAAGAAAAAGAATAAAACCTTCAAGAAACACTCCAACTTTAGAGCTTCTAATTGATTTCAAGAATAACCCACTTCAATTTCTTCGAAAAACAGATGAAATTCATCTTCAAACTCCAATCAAGCGAATTGTGATTGTGATAAACCTAAGATAAGCTTGATTCCTTTTCTCCCCCCTTACTATATCCCAATTATGAGTGATAGTTTAGAGCTTTTGGCGGATTGGGGAGTAGTTTCTTGTGATGAATTTGAGGATTGAAAAACAAGGGATTTCAAGAGTGAGAACTTGGATTGAACAATTGAGGAGAACATTAACGAGCGAGAAACAGAAGAAGAGAGGGAACGCGGACTTGAATTTTTGTTTGTTTGTCGTTTTTTCTTTCAGTTAATAGTCGACTTTCAAGTCCGAACACCCTTTGTTTTTCTCTCTTTTTCTAACTCAAAATAATAATAATTAATAATTAGAATAAATATTTATAAATAATTAAAAATGAAATTATTTGATGAACTAATTTTTTACTAAAATTTTAATAAAAACTCATTTTTAATAAATTATTTTTTATTTATTCTATAAATAACAGCGACAACATTACAAGAGGTTATCAGTTGTTTTTTTTAGCTTATTACCCGAGAGTTAACTTTTTGACCACTTTAAACAATTATTGACGTATAATGAATGGTTTATTGGTTAGTTATTTAACTTCAATAAGTTGATTTTTAAAAGTTTCAAAAAAAATTTTTTGAATGATCAGTCAAAAATTAATAAATAAAAAACTAATTATACCCTCTTTTTTATAATTTTTGAATTATGATATATTTCGTATCTGTGTCATATTATAATTATAGATATTTTTAATTTATTAAATAATAATATTCATATATATTATATAAAAAATATTAATATAATGTAGCTCGTTACACCATTCATATTAATAAAGAATTTAATATTTGATTATTTATTATTATTATTATTGTTATTATTATTATTAAATTTTTATTAAAATTATAAACTTAATTTTTGTAAAATTAAATATCTAAATTCTTACAAGAGTATTCAACGAAATACTAAAAAATATGATATTCATACCCTTATAATTTTTTAAAATCATGCCTTCATAAGCTATTTTACACACTAATCCATTGTTTACCGAACATGCCCTAATTAATACAAACCAAACATGTCATAGATATAAATCTCGCTGCGGCGAAAATTTTGAAAACGTTTATGGCCTGTTTGCTTTGACGGAATAGCTATGCTATTCCGTCAATATTCCTCTCCCATTTATTAATCTTGCGTTTGGTTAAAAGTAAGCTAAGAATAACTAATGATACGGAATATATATTCCATAAATTTGAGGAATAACTAATAATCTTCTCTACCCATCTTTTCCTATTCTAAGAAAACCTATTCTTACGAAGACTCTTTTATCCTTTGATGTCTTCACTTCAACCCTCCTTCCCACAGCTTCTTCTTTTCTTTTCCAGATTTATAATAATAATAACAATAATAATAATAATCATAATAATAATAAGATATAATAATAATAATAATAATAACAACAATAATAAAAAAAAGATGATGATAATAATAATAATAATAACAATAATAATAATAATAAATAAAAATAAAAATAAAAGGTAATAATAATAATAATAATAATCATAATCATAATCATAACAACATCAACAATAATAATAATAATAATAATAAAGATAATAATAATAATAATAACAACAACAACAACAACAAACAATAATAATAACAATAATAATAATAATAATAAAGAAGAAGAAGAAGAAGAATAATAATAATAATAAGGATATTTTGGTCTTTTAGTTAGTTATTCCTTACCTATTCCAAGTTTATATTTTCAAACCAAACAATGGAATATAAATTCTTTATCTATTCCATGTCTTAAACCAAACAAAATAATACACATTCTATTCTATTCCTCATCTTTTCTATTCCACAGAATAACTATTCTATTCCTTATCTATTCCATTATGTCAACCAAACAGGCTGTTAGTATTTCGTAACTTTGTTCCTACCTAATAGATAAATTATTTTCAAATATTTATTCTATAAATATAATATAAAATAATAGATAATTACTAATTATCAATAAACATATATTTAATTTCATGTTTTTTTACTAATCTATTAATAATTTTTATGGATAAACATAAAAAATAATAATTTCTATTTATAAACACAAATTTCATATCTTACATATTTAGCATTTCATCTTTTAAATTTACATTTTTATTATTACAAATTTTCTAATATCTTTTTGCACCATAAATTTAGACAATAATCAATTTTATTTAAATTAATTTAAACTAAAATTATTTTTGAAAAATATTATTTTTCACAAAAAAAAGAAAATCTCCAATTTTGTTAGAAAAAGATAATATTTTCTCAAAAAAGCCCTTTACAACGATCTGAGCACTCTCTCATTATTCTTTCCAAAAACTTTCGCTCTCCGTCTCTCTCCTCTCTTTCGAATTCCCATTATACCCCTTTTTTTCTCCTAAATCTCCACTGTGCCACCGACGCAGCATGCGGCTTCCGCTCCAGTAACTCCCCCTCCTCCAGTGTCGACTTCTGTCTGAAATCCATGGAATCGTCTTCGCTGGAAGCATCCTTCGAGTCGGTGACGCGCGATTTGAGGAACCAGAGCTTGGAATCCGCCGACGTTGACCGCGGTAAAGGAAAAAGTGATCTTAGGGTAAAGTTGAAGCTTGAAGATCTTTACTGGGACCATTCCTTTGTTCGAGAACTTCCTGGTGATTCTATAACCAGTAATCTTCCTCGTGAGGTCTTTTTCACTTCCATTTCTCTCTTCAATTTAATTATGTATTTCTTCTGACCGACTGTATATGTTGATTGGTTTATGTTTGTTAGGCACTGAATTGGATGCATGAAGGCCATGAACTTACTTGGCAGTTTTGATGTGACTATCAGTTCTTTTTGTGAGTTTTAATGGTGCAAAAATGGTTAAAGTTCAGTGTTCATGTGTTTCCCAGGTGTTGCATGCTTGCTACACCAAAGTTTCGCCCTCTGCTGAGGTCGAGAATCCTCAACTTGTTGTGTGGTCGGAGTCAGTTGCTGAGTTGCTTGATTTGGACCCTAAAGAGTGAGTCTTTCTCATGATATTTTGCTTCGTGGTGGCTAGATAGTGGCATTGAGCTCCGAATTTTGTGAATTGATGCATAATTGATTTGACTCAAGGATTGATAACTGTGGCACGAACAGTAGGATGACTATCAAGTTAATTCAGATAACATTTGCTAGCCATTTTGCGACCATGGAATCGTTCATTTGTTCCGTTTGTACTTGGAGATATTCATTGATTGTAGTCTTGAATATAAAGCTTTGAGGTTTGGAAAAGTATTTCAAGTTTATCGAACCAACTAGCAATATATTTTATCGGACTGCAGATTTGAAAGATCAGATTTTCCCCTACTCTTTTCTGGAGCTTCTCCATTGGTTGGAGGGTAAGTCTTTTGACTCAACCCTACTATATTGTGGCTCGTCAGACTGATGACCTAATCCATTCCTTTCTATTTTTTTAGTTCTGTTCTTTTCATCTCTTATCGTCTTCTCTCTTGTAGGTTGTCTTATGCACAGTGTTATGGAGGACATCAATTTGGCATGTGGGCTGGTCAACTGGGGGATGGTCGGGCAATAACACTGGGGGAGATTCTGAATTCAAAGTCGGAAAGGTGGGAACTGCAACTTAAAGGTGCTGGGATGACCCCATATAGCCGATTTGCTGATGGCCTTGCAGTACTACGTAGTAGCATCAGGGAGTTCCTTTGCAGTGAAGCAATGCACTTTCTAGGGATTCCAACAACTCGAGCACTATGTCTTGTTACAACAGGGAAATATGTCTCCCGAGACATGTTCTATGAGTAAGTTGCAATAACTGAAGTAGTGACGTACATGCTGCACGTGGAAAGCTTCACTGTTTATGCATTTCAGATTTTCCTAATTATCATTTTGGACCGTTATGCATTTCTTCATGTACTCTGAACTTTTGAAGATCTTTCTCTGCATTCATAGGGGATCCAAAGTTCTTGAGAATAAATTCATTAGCGCAAACAATTGGGAGATATTAGTTTTTATCTTTAGTTGCATTTTCAAACTTCCTATTTTTTCATTTTCCTGGGATTCTGTTATTTCATGGTTGATACTACCATTTTGGATTTTACGAGTATATTATGCTTCACTTGATCTCATAGAAGTTGAAGGGAACTCTATCATGAACTGCTAAGAAGTATGGTCAAAAAGTTTAATTGTGGCAAATGAATTTAGGTGCTGCTTTCGAGATGCTCTCTGGTTTATGCTGACAATATTATCTTCTCATGCAGTGGCAACCCAAATGAAGAACCTGGTGCAGTTGTATGCAGAGTTGCACAATCTTTTCTTCGGTTTGGTTCATACCAAATACATGCCTCTAGAGGAAAAGATGACTTTGAGATTGTTCGTGTTCTGGCAGACTATGCCATTAGACATCATTTTCCTCATATTGAGAATATGACTAAAAGTGAGAGTGTATCTTTTAGTACAGGTCTTGAAAATGATTCAATTGTGGATCTAACCTCAAACAAATATGCGGGTAAGTATCAAACTTTAAGAATGAGGATGATGCAACAGTTTCTTAAGTAACGAAACTGCAATAAGGCATACTAACTTATAAATATGATATGCAATGAAAGTCCAGAATAAAGCAAGGTAACTTTTGTCTCAATAGCTGCTGTGGTAAATACTCTACCTGATTGCCTCGATTAACATATTTAAACTACCATTGCATGTCTGTCTTTCATGTTTTACACTCTTTATTGGTGTTCCAAAGACCGATTATTTTCCCATCACTGTTTGCTTAATGTTTCAGCTTGGGCAGTGGAGGTTGCTGAATGCACCGCTTCCTTGGTTGCATGTTGGCAGGGTGTTGGTTTTACCCACGGTGTGCTGAACACTGACAACATGAGCATATTGGGTCTCACCATTGACTATGGCCCTTTTGGGTTTTTAGATGCTTTCGATCCGAGTTATACTCCAAATACTACAGATCTTCCTGGTAGAAGATACTGTTTTGCAAATCAGCCAGACATTTGCTTATGGAATATTGCGCAGTTCGTATCTACTCTATCAACAGTTCAGTTGATAAATGATAAAGAGGCAAATTATGCAATGGAAAGGTTCTGTAACCTCAACATGTAAGAGATAGTTTTGATGAGTTGCAGTTTTTCTGAAGCTGATGTTTCTTGAATTTTACAGGTATGGAACCAAATTCATGGATGAGTATCAAGCTATAATGACCAGAAAGCTCGGGCTTCCCAAGTACAATAAAGAGTTGATAAGTAAACTCCTTAATAACATGGCCGTAGATAAAGTTGATTACACAAATTTCTTCCGATCACTTTCGAATATCAAGACAGATCCAAATATTTCACCAGAAGAGTTGCTGGTTACTCTGAAAGCTGTTCTGTTAGATATAGGTCAGGAGCGTAAAGAGGCATGGCTCAGCTGGCTGCAATCATACGTTAAGGAGGTACTGAAATATTATTCTATAGAGTATACCAGTTTTATCTCTATTAGGCTTCATAGACAGATATTTCTATATTGTATTTCTGTTTCTGGATCTTTCCATTTCCGCTATCTGGAAAACTGAAAAGCCAGAAAGAGATAAAACTTGGCCGTGAAATGGAACACAAGAGTAAAGATGATACAATCTAGTTCTGCCTAGTTTTGTTGTCTAATCTCATCATTCTTTTCTGTTTCTGCAGGTGGGTGCTAGTGACAAGTCAGATGAACAGAGAAAAGCCCAAATGGATTCAGTAAACCCGAAATATGTGCTTCGGAACTACTTGTGCCAAACTGCCATTGATGCAGCTGAAATGGGTGACTTTGGAGAAGTTAGACGGCTGCTTAAATTGATCAAGCGGCCTTTTGATGAGCAGTCAGGAATGGAAAAATATGCTCGTCTGCCGCCAGCCTGGGCTTATCGGCCAGGCGTTTGCATGCTTTCTTGTTCTTCCTAGAGTTAAGTTTCGGTTACAGATAATACCCCCAGAGCAAAGCTTGTTGTATATATCAGCTAAAATCATGTTCTTCAAATGTATAGACTGTACAATGCTGAACATGTATACCTCTCTGTTCCCTTATCCTCTTTTATGGCTACAGTGGGAGCATTTTTTTCATTGTTCTTTAGCATTTCAACGTCCTTTCAATTTGTGAACTTCTTCGTTGAGAATATACAATTATAGAAGCTGATCTTTGTTGCTTGTTGGTAATTTTCTTACCTTTCATTGGTTTCTTTTGAGGTGGAGTTTACTTTAGAGTTTATTAATGGAATAGAATGAAATGTAATATTATTCCATTATTTGAGAGGAAGTTTTATAATAAAATAGAATGATATGAAATGGAAGAGGAGACTTTGATATGACATTTATATGATAAAATGTAAAATAATAAATAATTTTTTTATTATAATACATATAAATCTTTCTTTTAAAATAACATTTTATATTATATTATAATTCTTTTAATCCTAAAAGAAAATATTATTTTAATATTTTAACCCATGCTCTTAACTTAAAATTTAATCAATAAAATCAATTTATCATAATTACGAGACAAGCGATATTTAAGTTTTATTTATTAAGAATTGAAATTGCTCTATTAGGTATGTGCTTAATAAAAGTAATTTTGCAGCAGATTATTTAGCTAAATTAGGTCATAATATTTCTTCAAATTTTGAAGTTTAGGACGATATTTCTAAAACTCTCTTTGATTATATTGATTGATGCCATTGATATTTCTTTTACGAAGTAATTTTGATTTTCTCTCCGTTGTAATAAAAAGAATTAAGGCATTTTGGATTTATTTTATTAGCACCAGTTCAATTTTTATATTAAAAGGAACATCAACTCAATGGCCCCCACTTTCACCACCGCCGGCGCCACAACCGGCCCGATAGAGGCACGTCACGCATTGGCACGAGTCATCAATACAACCTCTAATTTCTCTGCCATTTCCTCTCGGAGTGCCACCCATCTACCATCCACCTCCCTTCTTCCACCACCCTAGATGGCCGTAATATCCACGCGCCACTCCTCATTCAGTTTGCTTCGCCCTTGCCGCCATAATCAATCAACGGTTTGTGCACACACGCCCTGCAAGTAATGCGTAGGGAAAACTTCGTCGACGTAATTTTTCAAGGGGAAAGCGGCAAGGTTGAAGCAAGCAGATCATATATACTTCATTTCTAAGCTCGCTCACAGCTTGGTTGCTTAATCATGGTACTCTCTCTCTCTCTCTCTCTCTCTCTCGACATCATACACAATGTGTCTATATCTAGTTATTTATTTCTCTCTCTATCTTTACACCGTACATAAAAGTTTTAGAGGCTGGAACTTTTGTACGTTTTTTTGTTAGCCTACGAGGAGGTATTCTAGGAGTATCTCAACGGTAAGAAGGTAATTTTAAATCATCCACTCTCGTATTAATCCTCCTTGCACCAAATCAGTCTAGAAAAAATAAAGTGATCAAACAAAATTTTCTATTCTTAAGATTCAGGTGCCAACCTGTTTGGTTCGTAACTTTTGTACTTTAATGTTAGTATAAAGTCTGCAAAAGAGTGAAAAGCCTCGATCCATTGAAACCTACCATGGACTTTGTGAAACTTGACCTTAAAAGCCCGTTCTTAGGATAAGCCGAAACCCACTTCTTATTCTCTCTGCCTTCCCATATTGGCTCTCTCTGTTTTGCAAAGGTAACATTTTTTCTTGTAATACTCTCGTGGTTATGCATAAAGCTCGCTTCTTTATTTCATTACCCCTTCCCTTTTTCTTGTTTTGTTTAAGAGTCGTGTGAATATGAGTTGGATGTGTATCGTGATGTGGGATTTTAGCTAATTGGTGAAATATTTGCCTTTCTTTTTCTTGTGGCAAATTAAAGGATTTTGTGAAAGATTGAAACTTTATTAATCAACACTAATAATTCTCTTGTTTGTCTATAAATTTCACATCTTTAATGCTCATAATCTTTGTTCATGCACCTTCTTCTTGAAATGCTAGTTATGGTACTGTTTAAATGCTCGGATTCTTGTTTTTAGTTGTAAATTGCCTAACTTTTTAAACCACCACTAATATTTCCCTTGTTTCTTATAAACTTCGCATCTTTAATGCTATAATCTTTGTTCATGCACCCTCTTCTTCAAATGCTAGTTATGATAGTGTTTAAATGCTCGGATTTTTGTCTTTAGTTGTAAATTGTCCGCTTGGTCATGTAAGTAGACAAGTCTTTGGTTTCAGAAAGTGAAACTACAAGCTGCATCAACTAGGCCCAGAAAGATCTAGCTGTGAATATGTGGGAGACGAGAGCTCTTAGTTTTTGTGAGCTTCTGTATAGAGGTGAACACCTTAGTTAGAATAGATCCGAGGAACAGTAATGTGGTTAGGCTGTTTATCATTTTTCCATTTGAAGGATGATGAGAAGTTGGATTTGGTGAAGGTATATGTGGACGATCATTTTCCTGTGGGATATAATGTACAATGGTTATTTGTGGCCTGTTTTGTGATTATAGGTAAAGAGATTGTCTTTCCCTTTAACCATTTGATGTATTCATCTTCGAAATGATATAGTATGAGCATGCCAAGATGAGTGACTGAATTATTTTGTGATCTGCAGAGATGAGATCTTCAAGGAGTCTTGAGGTATGGAAAATGGGAATTGTCAACTATTTGGAAGCCCTTAAACTACAGGAAAATCTTGTCTCTCTTAGAAAAGCTCAGAAGATACCTGATACACTACTCTCTTTGCAACATCCACCTACATATACCCTTGGAAAACGAAGGACTGATCACAATTTATTGATCCCTAAATCTGAACTTAAATCATTGGGGGCGGAACTTTACTATACTCAAAGAGGGGGAGACATTACATACCATGGTCCCCATCAAGCCATCTTGTACCCCATTATTTCCCTTCGTGATATTGGACTTGGTGCCAGGAAATATGTGGAGAAACTTGAATTAACTATGATTGAGTTGTCTTCACTATATGGTGTAGAAGCTTGTGCTGGAAAAAAGGGTGAGACTGGGGTTTGGGTTGGAGATAAAAAGATTGGTGCAATAGGGGTACGTATATCATCTGGAATCACCTCTCATGGCTTGGCCTTCAACATTGATCCCGATTTAAACTATTTTAAGCATATTGTGCCTTGTGGGATTGCAGACAAAGAAGTTACATCTTTAAGAAGGGAGATTGATACTCCACTTCCTTCTGAAGATGTAATTGATGAGCAGTTAATTTCTTGCTTCGCAAGATTGTTTGGTTTTACTACTATTACATGGAAGGAAAATTGTTCACTGCCGTCTGATTGAAGGGAAAATTGATTAAAAGCTTCAATGTTCTGGAATTTTTGGTAAAATTGAAAACTCCTTTAGAGATCTGAGTATCATATGCCTGACAGGTGTGCCAAGTTATATTTAGACATTGTCGTGGATTCACTTGTCAAAATATGATCATTGAGATTGCTATATCTTATTTTATGCACATGCAAGTTAATCCAGATAAGCATCTGAACAATCATAAGTTGTGAGACTCAAGCCACCTGAGGATGGTCTGTTTGTTCTTTGACTACAGTTTGAGTTTCAAATCTGTGTTTGTCGCTTCCAGGATCATGGAAATACGCTATCTCCATGAAACACTGTTACACTAACTTGCACAAAATCTCAGTTCCGGTGGCAATGGAAGAATCCTCTATTGATGAATATTGAGGATGTAGGGTTTTATCCTTTTGTAACCGAGCTTCTTTAACTCGGAACATCTTTTCAGTAATCTCACTTAAAATCACAACAGAGTGAAATCATGGGAATTCTGGAAAACAAGTATCTCAATCCAACATGCAACCTGATTCATGAGGTTTGAACTCAGCACTAAGTATTTTATCAGTCATTGCCTGCAGAAACATGTTTCCCTCACAGAAAGGAGCCACCTCTTTCATTTACTATGGGATCCAACCAAATGCAGTAGCTCCATCTGTATCTTTATTCAGATACAGATCTCAAGAGCTCATTCACTAGATCTTGGATATATGATTTCCTTCTCTGGATGCAAAGTGAATGATTAATATTTAATCGTTGATAGCTTGCTAAGATAAAATATATTTTCTTTTAATTTGAAAGCTTACTGATATAGTTGGGGAAGTGCATGTTTCGTATCATGAACTGAGGCTTTCAATTTGACATCGGGATTCAACCCTTTTCTAATCTCATTAAACCAGATTGCCCTGACAGTTTCTCAAACCGGTTAAAGCTAGTGGGCAGAAGAAGTTGATATCCTTATTTAGGCATGTGACTATTAGTCATCAAAGGCAAGCTTTAAGGGTTTATGTGCTTGCAGCAATAGTGATCATGTGGTTGAAGATTTGGAAGAATTCAAGTCAACCTAGTAGACTTTGGATCTTGAAATCTTGAAGACAAAGATGGCATTTTCCTGGACGATGGTTGATTTTTATCATATGTAAAGCAAGTCTGCCAGCTAACTTTTGCTGTATGTAATCACCTTGGGACTTCTAGTTGAGATGAATCATAATCATTGTTCTGAACAATAGAGGACAGAAGATGGAGTGACTGATACTTGTCTCCTGTGATATAAGTCACATGATATAGCTAGGTTTAATATTTGGTGCACAGCAAGGAAGTCAGAGAAGTAGTAATACTCTATTAAGCTTCACATGAGCAGCTGCTTCCGAGTCGCAACCTATTCAAGAACAAAATGACATGCTTAATTGCTGTGGGAGGCCCCTTGCCAGATTCTGTTATATGTCATAAGCAGTAGCCACCACGGTCACTCTCATGCATGCACGTTCAACTTGTAGGAAAAGACATGCTCACTCATGACTTAGCCTAAAAGCTTCTCTACTCGGCACTGTGTAGCATAAACAGCATGAGAACTAACTATAGAGCTCTGATAGCTACTTTTGCCTTCATTTTTCTTGTTATTCTCGTTTCTTCTCCATCCCTTTTCCATCATGAGACAAAGATCCACTCAGGAGACAGAGTTCAACCTCGAAGATTGCTAGCTTCTGTATCCTCCCTGTCTTCAGCTGTACACAAGATAATTGAAGCCGGTCATGAGCCCAAGAAAGCTGTTGAGACCAGTCTAAGAAAGGCACCACGAAGCAATTCAAACCCAACTCAGAACAAGTAATATCGATATTGTTTCGTAGAGATCTTCGAAGGAAAGAGAAACTTTGCTCTTTCTAGATTTTTTTAGAACGTCTCTGTTGTGGTAGGTGCAAGAATGGGATATCTGAACGCATTAATGGGATTTCTGAACGATCTTTTTTTCCACTTTTCTTTATATGATATGAATCTGTAATTCTTCAAAACATTATGAAAGACTTTGTCTCGATAAACTTGAGGAAGCATTTAACATATTGTATGTAGGAAGGGCGTAATTTTCAGAGAGCGCCCGTTTCCTGTTGGTGATTCGCTGAAAACTCTCCAAGGTAGCTAGAGGGGGATTGCAGGAAAACTGGGTAGTGGAGTTCCTGGAACTGTATATAGAGGGCTTCTACCATGAGACATGAGAACTCATTGCCGTTTAAGAACTGGAAAAGAAGTTTTGAGCAGGAATTCAAAACTGAAGTGACTGTCATCAGTGGAACGAATCACGAAAATCTGGTAGAACTTCTAGGATTCTGCAATTAATGGCAAAATTAAGCAATGGTTCTTTTGCCGAGTTCTGTCCTACTTGGAGATTCAAGGCCCAAGAGGCCTCTGTGCCTCCATGAAAGAATGCAGAACATCCTTCCAGACTAGTCTGTGACTGCCGAAATCTCTGAATTTGGACTAACCAAGCTTTTGAAGACAAACCAGACTCAACTAACAGCCATCAGAAGGAACAAAATGATGGATATTACCTGAATGGTTGAGCCTCAGCAGGAACATTCCTGTTACTGTCAAAGTTGATGTGTAGTTGTGTACAGTGTACCAGACTGCTTTCAGGAAGGAAAATCGAATCTGCTAGTGAAGAAAGGTGATGAGAATGTTAAGAGCGGAGCTGCTCAAGTCTCCATTCCTCCGTAAATCCCTGAGTAACATAATTGAAGATGATCATTTGCTAATTTCGCAATGTACCTCTAAAAACTGCAACTTGATGTTCTGTAACCGTAGGCGATCAATATTTCCAAGTTCTTAATAAGAAACATGCTCCTGTCAACAATTTATTATTTATTATCGTATACTTAAGCCATGAAGTGACTTCCACTCTATGATAATTAACCAGGAGAGTGAGGGAAGGTCAAAGTATAGTCGCATAAATCACAACCATCTACTGTTTCTCATTTGTTAGCTTTCACTACAGTTAAATACCTCCCTCTCAGTGATGAACAATGTGAAGTAGGAATAGTTAACACTCTCTAGAACCCCCAAAGCAATAAGCTTTAACAGAGATTCTTTAGTTGATACATTTCCCTTGAGATTAATACTTAATAGCTCACTCCTTTCATGGGTGCAACAGTTCCCATCAAAAGATCGTGTCTTTTGTCGGAAGATAGCGACTTTTCTATTTATCAGATTGCTTTATGGCTTAAGAAGTTTTTAAAAGCAAGAGCACTCAGGTCTACTAGGCAAATTCATGCCCTGTTGGTCACTTCTGGGATTGGCTTAAACGTTTTCTCACTGGGGTCAAAGCTTCTTGGTGTGTATGCAAGTTGCGGGGAGATGAAATCTGCGATAAGGGTCTTTGAGAAAATCCAATACCCAAATGCATTTGCATTGAATTGGATGATTTTGGCCTCTGCATTCAACGGGAACTATAAAGACGCTATTGGATACTTTTGTTTGATGCAGAAATCTATGCATATTTATAACAAGTTTACTTTCTCTATTGTGTTAAAAGCTTGTATTGGTTTGCTGGATGTGAAGAAAGGGAAGGAGGTTCATGCAATTGTTAAACAATTGGGTTTAGAGAATGATGTTTTTATGGCTAATGCTTTGGTTGACATGTATGGTAAATGTGGTTCTGTGTATCATGCACGTAAGGTGTTTGATAGAATGGTAAAAAGAGACGTGACTTCTTGGACTTCAATGATCTGTGGGTATTGCATTGTGGGGAAGGTTGATCAAGCACTCATCTTTTTTGAGAGAATGAAGATGGATGGATTGGAACCAAACGATTTCACATGGAACACGATGATTGCTGGTTATGCTAGGAGGGGAGATCGTTATGAAGCATTTTCATTCTTGTCTAGAATGACAGGAACTGGGTTGTTGCCAAATTTGGTTACTTGGAACACGATGATCTCAGGTTTTGTTGAAAGTCAGAGAGCTGTTGAGGCTGTAAGAGTGTTCTGCAACATGTTAGCTTCAGGGATTTGGCCTAACATCGTGACTTTAACAGGACTACTACCTGCATATGGGACGATTGGTTCTATCCAACGAGGTAAAGAAATTCATGGACTCATTTACAGAATGGGGCTCTATAGTAATGTTTTTCTGGTTAGTGCTCTTATTGACATGTACTCGAAATGTGGCAGTGTGAAAGATGCTAGGAATATATTTGACAAAATCCGTTACAAAAATGTTGCATCTTGGAATGCCATGATTGGATGCTACGGGAAGCACGACATGGTTGAGTACTCGATGCAACTGTTTGAGAGAATGCAAGAAGAGGGAATTTGGGCAAATGACACGACTTTGATTACTATCCTTACTGCCTGTAGCCGTAATTGTTGTCTTGAGGATGGTCTAAGGATTTTTAGTTTGATGAAGGAGAGGTATGGAATTGAACCTAAAAGAGAGCATTACACTTGTGTTATTGACATGCTATGTCGATCTGGAAGAATGGCTGAGGCTTGTGAATTGATGAAGCAAATGAATACATAAGTTACGGAAACAGAATCAACTCTCGGAGCTTTTCTGAATCGATGAATGATCCATGAAGACAAGATACAGCCGAAATTATGGGCCGAGAAAGAAGTTCAGTGTAGTAGGAATCTGAACAACAATAAACTCCAGAAAAAGAACCACTTTAGGTAGATTGGGAAGATTAATGAGTTCGTTGAAGGCACAAAAGAAGGCTCGCGTTCCTGCTCTCTGATAATTCCGGTTTTATTCATCTATCCCTGTTGTCAACATCCGGTGCATACTGTGTCACAGAGCATAAAGAATTCGAAGGACCTGATTCTGTATACATTCTAACCTGCATGCTTAGATATTTACATAAGATCTTAAAATTATTAGATTTCAAAACCAAAAGTTAGGAGTTCTAACTACAATCTAGTACGTTGTAACTAATGTCCTCATCATAATCAAATTCATATTTATTGTTTTGTCACCATTTTTCACCTTGAATTGGTCAAAATGTTAGGATCGGAGTTAAAGAATGAGGGACACTACTGACTGCTACCTTATATTATGTAAGCAATGCGTGTGGACAACCCGTTCTTGTTTGCCAGTGAAACAAAAGTTCTTCCATTTATTCATTCAACTGTTGCCGAGATCTCTTGACTTTTGTTTCTTTCTCATACATGTTCTATATGTGCAGAGGAGTTAATAGAAATCTCCAAATAATAGTCATTTGTCAGAAATCTCAAGTTAAAACCAACTATATGTGCTTGACTTTGTGCTTGTGCCAGGCTTAACAAGAATATATCTGCATATTTTCTTCTTTTTGAGCGCCTTCTGATGCCTATGCTCATCTTTGCCCTGATAATCAGACATACTCCTAGGAATCACTTGTTTTTTCTTTCTCTTTCAGTTACATGAGGCTAACCTCAGGGGTTTTTCACACGAAGCATGACATGGCTCATGTGATGATCCAGTCCGACCCTTTGTAGGAGCTTTATATTGCAAAATTCTTGCATGATACCTTTGTGTGACAACCAAACTAGAGGTATTCATTCTGTTGATGTTTGTGCTCGAGGTCCTACGTTCTGAATCTCGGTTGAATTTTATCCAAGCTATTCAAGTCCATACATATAATACTTAGATGCTGCATAATGCATAGCATCTCTACTCAGAATATGCCATTTGAGGAAGTTTTTGGACTCCTTTGGGAGTAATGGTTTTCATTTCTGATTCACATCATCTATATTTCATCTGATCAACAAGTTTGGGTGAATTATCAAAGGAGATTCATAACAGTGACCTGCAAAATCTTAGAGTGAATGACAACTAATGGCAGGGTCTCGATCATTCACTGCACACAGATCACAAATGGTAATGCCATTACCCTTTTACCTGCGTCATCCTAACCAACTTGCTGGACTTTTCATATTTCAACTTTGGATTCCATTTTACACATTCTTCTATAAACAAATCTTGCCTGCTAGTTCCTGTTCGTATACGGTTATTGTAGACCATACTATCACTTGCTTCCAACGCTGGAATAAAGTTTGGAAGTTGGAACAACTTTTGATGACAATGTTACTGATACTGGTGATAACACCATGGACGACCAGTTAACTCTGCAGAACTGTACATATCAGAGATAACTAAATGCTGGCTTGGATGACAGGAACAACTTTCACACACTGACACAGTTTGCAAGAACGAAGCTCATGCAGACTAGCTACAAGCAGCCATTTAGATCACGGGAACACAAAAATGGCGCTATGACATTCAAGCGAAAGTAGGGATCAAACTCAAGATTATCATCAATCTAGAGGGAGTTACGAGATCATATCAAGAAATAGTTAAGATTAACATTTTATGGTATAGAAGTTCAAGGCTAGTCTATGAGGCTTTTCGTGAAAGTCAAAAGCTTGGAGGCTGAAAGCATAGGTATGAGCATAAAACGCGTATGGTCTGTAAGCCAAGTGATTACAACTTCCATTCAAAACCCTCTAGACAGATTGAGTTGTCACCCATTAATGATTACGGAAAGGCTTAGGAGGCTTCTCTGCCTCTTGACTAATGTCAAACAACCGAGTAAAAGGTCTCTAAACTTGTGTCATCCATGGAAGAAGTATCCAAGTAGTTTCAAGTTGGTATACAGATTTCACCAATGAAATCCATGAAAAAGAAAGAAATTATGTATTATTTTCTACTAATAAAAATTTTCAAGGTGGCTCTAAATAATATTTTTTTGAAAAATAGTAAATCAACGTAGTTAAATTATTTTATTTCATTAACTAAGATACATAAATATGTATTTTTTGAGTCATGATATATAAAGTTAATAAATTTTAAATTATGATATATTTTAATCATGATATTCCTAATGATTAAAAATTAACTGGTGATAAAAATTTTAAATTCTTTTCGGCTCTTGTTGTTAAAAATCAATTATGTTATTAATTATTTTTATTTAATGTAAAAAACAA
>JAOTIZ010000003.1:723991-735409 GCA_027123425.1 Erythroxylum panamense
ATATTTCATTTTTATTAATATTTCAAATACCATGTAGGAATACAACCTTTTGTGACTCTCTTTCACTGGGATCTTCCTCTAGCCTTAGAAGATGAGTTTGGTGGCTTTCTAAGTCCCTACATTGTGTGAGTATCTTATTCCTTTGTTATAGTTCTAAACAAATTGGTATAGAAATTTAATTTTTTTAATATTATGTCATTTTAAAATAAAAATATTGAAAAATATTAGAATATAATATAAGAGATTATATAATAATTAAGTGAAGAAAATAACTCGGAGAGTTACAAAAGTGTTTCTATTACTGAATTAAGATGATTTGTACATAGAAATCCTATAGTTTGTATGCACAATTCCTAGGACTATTTAGGAATATCAAATCCCTCAATTATAGGAGCAAATCAATTCTAAGTGTATATAATGAAATACAACCAATTATAATAACTATGATAATAACTCTAGTCAACACTCTCCCTCAAATTGGTGCATAGATATCACACATGCCCAACTTGCAAACAAGATTATGAAAATATTTGTTGTAAAGTCCTTTAGTGAAGACATTTTCCAGTTGTTCATTAGATCCTACATAGAATAAGTGGAACGAACTATTCACAAGTTTCTCCTTTACCAAGTGTTGGTCAATTTCTATGCGTTTTGTTGTATCATCCTGGACATGATTGTGAGCTATGCAAAATGGCAACTTTGTTGTTATAGTAGAGGTGTGAACTTCCTCCATCCAATAGTTCTAATTCATTTATTAGCTTTCTTACCCACAAGAGCTTGCACATAACTTGAGTATAGTTCTATATTCAGTTTCCGCATTGGATCTAGTAATTACATTATGTTTTTTGTTTCTCCAAGTGACAAGGTTTCTTCCTGTGAGCAATCAATAACCGGTGGTTGACCTCATATCATTTGGAGATCCATCCCAATCAACGTTTGTAAATATTTTTATCTTAAGATAACCATTGTTAGTGCATAAAAGGCCTTTTTCTGGTATAGACTTTAGATAACGCAGGATGCAGAATACGACCTGTAAGTGTAGTTCTCGTGGATCATGCATATACTGACTCACCAGACTAATTGCATATGTTATGTCTGGTTTGGTGTGAGAGAGATAGATGAGTCTCCCAACTAACCTCTGATATCTCCCCATGTCTACTGATGTACCTGTTCCTACTTATAGTTTGCGATTGTTTTCTATAGAAGATTCAGCTAGTTTACAACCTATCATAATTGTTTCTTTTAGCAAGTCTAGGACATATTTTCTCTGGGAGATAAAGATTCATCTTCTTGATCTAATGACTTCAACTCCTAAGAAGTATTGCAATGAATTCTTGAGCAAGGAGTTTCTTCAGCTTAACCATCTCTTTTGTATCGCTTCTAGTTACCAAAATGTCATCAATATAGACAATGAGAAGTGTGATCTTACCTTTGGAATGCAATTGATAAATAAGGTATGATCTACATTAATTTATTATTAACAAAAGGAAATCATGATTCAATCGAACTTTTCAAACCATGCTTTGGGTGATTACTGCAGCCCACATAAGACCCTTTTTAGCTTACAATCCTTCCCTTGTGTCTTCTCATTTTCAAACGCAAGAGGAATTTTCATATACACCTTCTACTCCAGATTCCCATGAGAGAAAGCATTTTTAATATCAAATTATTGTAAGTCCCAATCTAAGTTAGCTGCACAAGAGAGTAGAATCATGATTGTATTCATCTTAGCAACAAGAGCTAAGGTTTCTTAATAGTCCACTCAATCTATATGTTTGAGTAAAACCTCTAGCCACCAATTTGGTCTTATATCTCTTAATAGATCCATCTAGCTTATACTTCACTATGAATACCCATTTGCAGTCAACTGTCCATTTCCTTCTAGAGCAATTACAAGTTCCTAGGTTTCATTTTTTGCTAGGGTTTCATTTCCTCAACCATAGCTTATTTCCGTTGCTTCTTTTCAATCTTGTGGAATAGACATCGTTAAGATATTTTTAACTATATCTTATTGATTAATTTTGGCATTATTTGTAATTGGACATAGTTGGATATATGTGGAATATCATTATGATAAGTTATCCACCTTAGTTGGGATTTTTGAAGCAAAAGGTTGCATGAAGGATAAAATCCTAGTGAAGATAGGATTTATTTGGGAAAATATCAGCACATCTTAATAAGGATAATGTTCAGATTTTTAGTGATTTGGAGCTATCTTTGGTAGCCTATTTTAATGATTTATGTTATCTAAGGTAGTTGGATTTTTTTGGTGATCTTATTCATCTTGGGCAACTGCATTTTGTCTATTAGTTGTGCGAATTTTCTGGGCAGCTATGTTATTATTTTTGTGAGGAAAAATTGACAGAAAAATAATCAATATGTACAACTACAATTCTTGTTTTTTGTGTGAGCAATTACATGCTCTATTGAGTTATTCTTGGTAGTTGTATTTCTACATATTGGGTGAATAATTAGACTGTTGCTTAATCATTTTCGTGTGGGAAAACTGTGCAGTAAAATGATAAATTGGGCAACTGTATTTCTTGATGTTTCGGTGACGAAACACGTAGTCGTTTGATGAGTTTTGTGACTATTGTGCGTGGGATGCTTCAGTGATTATTTCGAAGGTTCACAACAGAATTCTTATTGGACAACTTCTCATGGTTTCGGGTTGATGAAGCTGTATATTTAAGGGAGTGTTTTTATCTCAAGTATTTTCTTTGTTTTTTAACCTTTGATTCATTCACTTGAGTTGTTTTATTCTCATTCTTATAATCAATCATTGTTACAAAAATCCTTTATTGAGGTTAGCACGAGGTGGTACTATTATTAAGAATGAAATACTTTTACGAGATGTGAAGATGAGTAGACAGTGTCAAGGGATAAGTGGTGTTGGCTCAATAGAGTCTTGTGAAAAATATTGTACTTCGATGAAAGTGATTAAGCTGGGGTGAGGCCCTACAAATATAGGCCAGGTATGCCAAACTATGTTACCAAATTTCGGTTGTTGATTTGTTCATTTTGTGTTTAGTTTTTCTATTTGTGTTTTTCTGGAAAATTGACAGTTGTTATCACAGTTGCTCTGTATTAAGCACCCGACAAAAACAACTCAAATCAACTGAATCAGAACTTGTACATTGGGAAACTACATCCTTCAAAACTTTCAAACATAGAGGAAACAAATAAGACAAAGGCTTTATAGGAGGGAGATAGTGAGCCACAAGAAACAAAGTTAGAAATTGGATGCCTGGCGTAAGTTTTAACACCTTTCTGAAGGGTAATAGACTTATCTAAATCATTAGGTAAATGACATCATAACTCACTAGTGTTGAGGGAAGAGGATGGCATAGACTACCTGATGGCTTTTTCTGTCTTATCTCGTATTGAATATGTCTTTAAATTTGGTCTATCTAAGCGCATACTTTAATCCTCCTAAACCAAACTAGTTTTCTCCCCCTAAATTGTTCTCTTACCCTAGATCACATTATCAAGCAACATCTTTTCGATCTCATTCTCCCCCTAAAGAAGAGTTTAATGTGTGGTGAAATAGGGCTCACATTATAAAAAGTGATGTCCATACTTACAATGTATTTCTTAAACTGTGGCAATATCACTTATATCCCTTTTGCGTGGGAGAATATCTAACAAAAACACACTTCAAAACTCTAAGCTCCAACTTGCCTACATTTCAAGCATGAACAAAACAAATACTCTTGGATGTACAGTATAAGAATTTTTACCTTGCAATATTTCTACTAGGTTTTGAAAATTCAGAATCCGAAGCGATGTTCTATTGATAAGATAAGTAGCTAAAAGAACTTAATCACCCTAATATCCCTTTGGAAGGTTACCTCTAAAATATGTTTGTTTTTCCTTTCCGTAACTTTGTTTTGTTCATTAGTATAGGCACAACTAGTTTGATGTATGACTCCATAGGAATCTAGGTAAGCACGAAATTTTCCATCCATATACTTCGTTCCATTATCAGATATTAGGATTTTAATTTAAGCATCATATTGGGTACAAATCATTTTATGAAAAGATTATAAGCATGAAAAAATTTCATTCTTGGTTTTCATTAAATAAACCCAAGTCAGTCTTTGTTGAAATCTTATGCAATGATCAACAAAGATTACAAAGCATTTATGGGCAAAGAAGGATTTTGAGTTAGACCCCAAATATCATAGTGAATTGCCATAAAAGGAACATAACTCTTATTATTAGATAAATGATAAGAACTTCTCGTGTGTTTAGCAAGTTCACATGCTTCATAAAACAAAGAACAAAAAGAAGTTCTTTTTAAACAAACTTGGATACAATTTTTCTAGAACAAAAAATGAAGGATGTCCTAACCACCTATGCCACTGTAAATTTTCCTTATTAATCACATCATTCCCAAGATACACTTAATGAGAAATTATCATATGATTTTCTTCCAAGACATGTAAGTCATCCTGCAATCTACTAGTTCCAATCCTCTCCCCTGTGTGGAGGTTCTGAAGAACACAATATTCAGGAAAGAAATTCAACTTTGAAATTAAGATCTTTAGTGATAGAATAGACAGAGAGAAGATTAATAGGAAAACAAGATACGTAAAGAACTAAGGATAAAGTGAATTTGGAAGTAATGTTAACATAATCTGTACCAAATACGAAGGTAAAAGACCCATATGTTATTTTAACATTATCCCCCTTTTCCATGAGAATATGTTAAAAATTCCTTTTGAGAGCCTACCAAATGTTTGTTAGCTCCAAAGTTTATAATCCCTAGATTATCTTTAGAGTTTGAGTATACGAAACCTAATTTTGCAAATTTTGATGTACCAACTGTGGAAGGAGAGACCAGTTTTAAGAGAACATGTCTTAAGTTCTGAAGTTCCTTATTGAATAAAAACCCAGTTAACGGTGTTTTAGATGCTTCATTCCCTTCAGCCAAGTAAGCCTGGCCCCTTACCACTGAACCGCCTCATTTTTCACGACCTGATTTGGCCTCCTATGCAGTTTCCATTATGTTTCTTTGAAATGCTTTGTTTTCCATAATAATCACAATGAAAATGATCCTTATTAGATAAAGTGTTTGCAGGTTTTGACTTCTTAGTAAAACTAGCCACTAACCCCACTTTCTCAACGACGATTGTATGTAACATGACATTTATTCTACTTTCTTCTTACTGAACGAGAGAATGTGCAAGCAGTACTGAAGGGAAAGTATCTTTTCCAAGTATAGTACCTCGTATATGATCATATTATGGCATGAGACTCACTAAAAATTAAAATACTCGATCATCCTTTATCATTTTATGGAACTTAGCAGCATCTTTTGAGCATTCTGCTTGGAAGTCCTAATAATAATGCAGTTCTGGCCACAATCCACATAGCTCCGCAAAGTACTGTGATACAATCATATCTCCCCATTTCGTGTTGTGCAGTTTATTACGAAGATAAAAAAATTTAGGCTTTATAACCTATTTGAGAGTAAGTTAGAGAAGTAGCTTTCTATATCTTTGTTGCTGTATCAAGTATCGGATATATTTGAGCAATCTCTAGTTTCATTGAATTGATGAGCCAAGACATCACGAGAGACTTCTCAGACTCCCATTGATTATAATCAAGATTATTGACATATAGTCTCTTAATATCACCAGTAATGTAACCCTATAAACCTCTAGCTTTAATAAACAACAAAAAAGATCTTGAGCAAGCAAGATAATTAGTTTCATCAAATTTTACAAGACTGATTTGAAGTGAAAGATTATCATAACTCAAAAAGGTTGTCTTTTTGTCGTACATCATCTTTAGAATCACTTAATACAAATAAAGAAATATGCCAACAGTAGTAACAATAATAATTCAGAGACAAATAGATACTTTTGGTATTACTGATATGAATAGAGAATAATAGCTAGGAAAAAAATTGAGAAGAAAGTATAGGCCCCTTAAATGAAACAGGGCTCTGATCTTATGAAGAAAACAACTCGGAGAGAAACAAAAAGTGTTTCTACCAGTGAATTGACATAATTTGTACCGAAATCCTATGGTTTATATGCACAAGGCCTATGACTATTTAGGAATATCAAATCTCTTAATTATAGGAAGAAATCAGTACAACTATCAATTCTAAGTATATACAAGAAAATACAATCAGTTATATTAACTATGATAATAACTCTAGTCAACGTTCAGTAATAGAGTTTAAGTGATAATCTTTAAAATAAGAGGATTAAAATAAAAAATAAATAAATAGTGAATATAGTATATTTAAGCTTAAAATAATTTGATATAAATTTAATAAAATTTCTCTTCCACGATTTCTAATATCATAATGAGCTTTTTAAGCAAATAAAAACAATAAAGATATTTCTTATAATAACTGCATAAAAGGTGAGGATGGTATCAGAATTATTATTTTTATTTGACCACAAATGAATCTGTAGAACATTGCTTGCTCAGGGATCACTTTCGAGACTATGCTGAGACTTGCTTTAAGGAGTTTGGAGACCGAGTTAAGCATTGGATTACATTGAATGAACCTTTGAGTTATAGTATGGCTGGCTATGCCATCGGTTTAATGGCGCCGGGACGATGTTCAGCTTGGCAACAGTTGAACTGTACCGGCGGAGATTCAGCTACAGAGCCATACGTGGTGGCTCACAACTTACTTCTTGCTCATGCTTCTGCTGTTCAATCGTACAAGACAAAATACCAGGTCCACTTCACAACATTAAGTCCATGTAGCAAATATATATGGAAAATTAGATAACATATTAAAAATTATCTAATTTTAAAATTTTGTTAATTTAATGTTAAAATTTTTAAAGTTTTTATTTTAGTAATTAATCTTTTAATGAATCAAGTTAAAACAATGTTTAACCTTTTGAAAAACTTAACCATTAAATAAAAATTTTGAAACAAAATTAAAAAAGTCCTAAAAGGTTAAACATTTTTTAATATGTTATCCTTATAAAAATAAATATAAGGGTTTAGTTTGAGAACAAATAAATAAACTATTTCTCATAGCATTTTGGAGCATATGTATCATAAGAAATTCATTCGGATTCATCGAACTACTGTGATTTACCAAACATTATAAGTTTTGCAGGCAACACAAAAGGGTGTGATAGGAATCACCTTAGTGACAAATTGGTTTGTGCCATATTCTAATGCAAGGCACAATAGAAATGCGGCAAAACGAGCCATTGATTTCATGTTTGGATGGTAAGTTCTTCCTTCAAATAAAAGATAATTCTAATGTTTTGACATGCATCTTCTTCTTACCCTAAAAAACTTTTGAGTTGCAGGTTCATGGACCCTTTGATCAATGGTGCTTATCCACATTCCATGAGGTCTCTTGTTGGGAGACGACTGCCTAAATTCTCAGAGGAGCAATCCGAATCAGTGAAAGGGTCGTTTGATTTTCTTGGATTGAACTATTACACTGCTAATTATGCTGCTTATCTGCCATCCTCTAATATCATTAATGCAAGCTACGTAACAGATTCTTATGTTAATCTTACAAGTGAGCATGTTTTTCGTATTAAGTCCACATCAAGTTTGAAGATTTTCTCAAGTAGAATGAATAGCTTCCATTATCTAATAATTATGTCACTGTTTTTTTCTTATGTAGGTGCTCGAAATGGCATCCCCATCGGTCCACAGGTGCGTCATAGATTCAAGTTTGGTTTTAATTCGTTAGTTTATCGAGTGATTGACCTGAAATACATTATTGATGGTATTCATATTCGAAAGGTAGTAATTATGAATTTTATATGATAAAATTTTATTTCTATTTATGAAAAAAAGATATTACATGTTTTTTACAGATAAAATAAACCATTTTTTTATGTAAGAAACCGTAAGGGATATATCACAAATCATAGTGAAATAAGAGAGGAGAGTTTATATTAGTTTTTAAAGAGAGTTGTGAAGTATATATAAGAAGAGGTGTTATTGCTTTAGTTGTGTATTTGTGAAAGGCCTACGAGCCTTTATATAGCCTTTATATACAAGTAAAAATAGAATCAAAAAGAGATTTACAGAGAATCTTACAGCTAATATTATGATCTTGTTTGATTTAAGCTTATTTACAAAGATTGAATTGTAATCTTATCTAAAAATATTAAATTGTTAAGATATATTAAAATCAAACGTTATCAGCCCCTCAAGCTCATAATGTGTCAATTGTGAGCTTGTGACAAAGACAGTAGAATGCTGAAGAGGATAAAGGCTTGGTCATAACATTAACAATTTGAAGAGCATATGCAATGTGTCTGATGGAGAGTACTTTGTTAGCCACCAGGTCATGAACAAAATGGATGTCAATTTCAATATGCTTAGTACATGCATTAGTGATTGGATCATAAACAAGAAATATAGCACCTAGATTATCACACCAAAGATTGGGCGTAACCTTAGAGAAACCAGTTCCTTTAAAAGAGAAGTGATCCAACAAAGTTCCGCTGTGGCTAGAGCAATACTTCGATATTTAGCTTCAGTACTAGATCTGGAAACAGTAGGTTATTTTTTAGTACTCTAAGAGACTAAATTGAGCCCAAGACAAATGTGATATCCAGAAGTAGAAGGATGATCATCAGGACAACTATCTCAATCAGCATCATAGTAGGCATTTAACTGAAGTGAGGATGATCAAAGAAAGTGAATGTCATAAGATGATGTGGAGCGAAGATAACTAAGAATTCATTTAATTGTAGTCCAATGCACATCAGTGGGCCAATGTAAAACCTGGGATAGCTTATTAGCATCAAATTGAATGTCGGGGGGAGTAAGACACAGATATTAAAGAGCACCAACAGTGCTTCAGTGCTCAGAGGGATCAAAAAGGAGTGTGCCATGATTTTTAGATAAAGGAAACACACAGTCTGATCGAAGTGTGAATAGGTTTGGAGTGATCAAAACCTATCCAAAGAAGGAGATCATTAGTGTATTTGGTTTGGGTAAGAAGAATAATGGTGGAAGTGGAAATGTCTTAAAAACTAAAAAAATGATGTAGCAGGCCTATGTCTTTAATGGAGAAGGTAGAATGAAGATTTTAGATAAGGGTGGAAATGAAGGATGGAGACGATCTAGTAACCAAAATATCATCCACATAAACTAAGACGAATGTGATATGAGAAGAGGTGGTATGAATAAAGAGTGAAGGGTCAAATTTGGAGGAAGTAAAGTTTAAATCAAGAAGTTTCTGACTTAGACTATGAAACCAAGCTTTAGGACCTTGTTTGAGACCATACAGGGCTTTGTGAAAATGACAGACATAATCAGGATAGTGTGGATCTTGAAAACCAGGTGGTTGGGACACAAAGACATTATTAATGAAGATGACCATGAAAGAAGGCGTTATTAACATCAAGTTGACGGACTAACTAATTTTTAGAAAAAGCAATGGTAAGGATGAGACAAATGGTTGTGGGTTTAACAACGAGGCTTAAGCTGTCAGTGTAGTCAATACTAGAGGCTTGGTGAAAACCTTTGGCAACTAGACGAGCTTTATAGCATTGAATAGTTCCATCAGAATTCCTTTTGGTGCGAAACATCCATTTACAACCAACAAGGTTAGCATTTGGTGGAGGAGGGACAAGAGTCTAAGTATGATTGCAATGGAAAGCAGTGAACTCATCAAGCGTAGCTTGACCCCAATGAGCAAATTTATTTGCCTGGGTAAAGGATGTAGGGTCAGGAAAAGATTTGGTGAGCAAGTAGTAGGTGATGTAGTCAGAAAATGATTGAGGAATACGAGTTTGAGCATGAGTTCATGTGACCATTGGATGGGAAGATTATGTTTGGTGAGGTGGTAGAGGGGGTACAGAGGATAGTGGTAAAGGAGATGGAGGGGGTGGAGTGAAAGGTAAGGGAAGTGAGCGAAGTATGGTGAGTGAGGATGTAGATGATGTGGGTGGAGAGTGAGTATAAAGAAATCATTTTCTAGAAAATGAACATGGTAGGAAATATAAAGTTTGGATGTTTGAGGATCAAACAGTGATAGCCTTTATACTAAGAAGAATATCCGAGGAAGACTGAAAAACCAAAGTAGTTAATTAAGTCGCAGACTTTCCAAATTATTCTTAGCACAAATAGGGTAAAATCTCACAAATGCAAAATAATAAAGACACCAAAATTTGGAAACGCAGTTCAGCACACGCTGCCTATGTCTGCGGGGTCCTCACCCAGATTAATCGCTTTCACTATAATTCAATAAAATTACACAAGATTGATCTAACACTGTTCCACTCAATCTTTGTAACTACCTCACAACCTAACTACCCGTAAAAGAATTTCACACTCGATAACACGACCAACTCGTGTTATCCTTGTCAGAGGATTTGTCTAACTATTTTCACTCAAGAACAATAATAAATAAAATAGCTCAAGTATTTAATCAACTGAAAATTAAATAACAAAAATACTTGAGCCAAAGAAAACTTCCCTATGAATTTTTCTTCTCAAAATAACTCAGCTGAAAGCTTTCGCTATAGTTAATTCTTCCGTAGCACAAATCACGCTGTTGCCCATACTACCCAATGTTTCCAAGAAAAATTACGCAGTCCATCAAGGATGTTTCTAAGATACACCTCCACTGCCCACAAGTAATTCACACAGACTGCTTTATAATATCCCCAAGATGGATCATGTTTGTGACTCACACAAGAACAAAGTGCAGAATCTCTCAAGGATGGTTTTTTCTCAAAATACATAAATCAGCTCACGCAAGATGTATCAAGTGCAGTATCTCCAAAAAATTTGAAGACAAAAAAATTCAGCACAAAAGAGAGGTTGCGCAGCCCCACACCTTGAACAACCACGCTATTTTAGATTTTTGCCGCAACATCATCTAGGTTTTTGTGACTTGCGTTAAAAAAAGACTTTCACCAAAACAAGGAGATTTATACATGTATAGGATAGACTTCAAGATCCCACCGAAAGTAGAATATGATGCATATATTGGATATAGTTGTAGCAGCACACATCTTCTTAATTTCTATCATAGATACAATCTTCAATCCATCTAATAATTCTAATTATCTTATATGTCCAATTTGAAATGCCAAAATAAAATAAGATATATATAAAATATATCCTAACAATCTCTTCATTTTTGACATTTTTGTCTCAACTCAAGAACCACTCATATAAATGATAATTGGACATATAGAATAGAAATTGATGTACTCTCCCTTAATGTAATAATCAAGTTTAAGTACATGAGCAAAAACCAAGTTCAATCAACATAAACCAAATATGAGCAACAAAACCAAATTTGATAAACACAACCAAATCCAAACAACAAAAGTTAAAAAGAAGAAATTGTTGGACCCTGATTTTTAAGTGAAATTTAGAAATAATAAATGATATAAAATAAGTGTTTTATATATGTATTGTGTAATAGAAGTATTTATGCTTTAAGGA
>JAOTIZ010000003.1:738035-760573 GCA_027123425.1 Erythroxylum panamense
TTTTCCGACTCTAACGTAGAGAGGTTAATCCTAATTGCTACTTATGATTACCGAAACTGAACGTCATATTTCGTTAACCTAGCGGTTGAATCAATTAATCTCTAGTAGCGCTCCTAGAAACCAACAAATCCAATTAGAAAGAATAGATCTGAAGATATTCAATGTTCATCAATAATCATAAAAAGTATCTAGAAAATCTCACCATAATAACATGTAACATGGATCTCTCAACCAAGATAAGAAAATTTAACTACTCATACTTGAATTGAAATCAAAAGAAATAACAAAAGAAATAGTCTCCATAACTGGTCTTTAATGAAAATAACGAAAATCCCTAATTGAACCTATGCAGAAAACATGACAGCAAGAAGAAATTGAAGGTGCGGTAGTCCAAGACTCCTAAAGCCTACACTAAACCTACGATTATACTACTCGAAAAGTGCAGAAACGTGGACAAGAAAAGAACAGAAGGTGCGGCAATCTAATTCCTAATCTAAAACCTACGATAATCTAACCTAATCCTTTCCTCCTCTTTTACCCTAATACATATATATATGTGCGGCAACACCATCCATCTTCTATTTGATGTCAATCTCTCCCTTATCTTGTCTTCCTTTTGTCTAGATCAGGTTTACATCTAATTTCGGTAGGAGTCTTCTTGGAAAGAGGGCAAGAAGATCTTAGGCGATTGTATTTTAATTGGAAACGAATTCTAGAAAATCTGCAGATTTCAGATTCCATCCTTAGGCGTGCCCACGCCTAATCTCTGAATTTTGTTCAGATTGGAAATTTTGGATTTCTTGCCTTCTTTTGCATCTTTTTGATCATTTTTCATCCTTAGAGTGCTGAAAACCATCTGTAAACAATTATAAAACAATTCCATTAAATTCGGATACCAATTTCAACACCTTAACAATAATTACGCCCAAAATATATGCAATTTAAATGACTTAACAAAGATTCTAAGGGAGACATTAGGAGCGTCCCGAGTTATCGCCAGAGTGAGTCACTAGAAGAGCTGCATCCGTAGAATTTGAGGAGTGATAGGAGAGAAGACGTTGCTCGTGGATAAGAAGGCGAGCATGAAGATCCGAAAATGTGAGGAGAGAGTCTCGATGCTCTATTGCTATGGCATCCGAAAATGTGAGGAGAGAGTCTCGATGCTCTATTGCTATGACAAAAGATTCATACTTAGTGAGAAGACCATTTAGAGTAAACAAAACAAGATCGTCATCAGAGATGTGGTCACCGATCACCGCGAGTTCCTCGGAGGTGGTGGAGACAATATTCAAAAAATCAAAGATGGAGGATGCACCTTTCTTGAGTGTGTGAAGCTTGCGACGAAGGAGAGACCGTTAGGACGAGGATTGTTAGAGAAAATATCGTTCAAGGATGACCCAAAGGTCACAAGTAGAATGACACCTGAGAGCCAGTCGGGTAATGGAGTTGGAGATAGACACGATGAGATAGTAGTAGACTAAGTAGTCATATTTTTGCGATTTAACAAATTCTGGAGAAGCGGTACCAACATTCAGATGTGTTGCTGGGGATAGGAGAGTTCTATTAATATAGCCAAGAAGATCAAAGGTTGTGAGAACAGCTTGAACCTAATTTCGCCAAACCAGGAAATTTGTTGTGTCAAGAGTTGCAGTAAGAAAATTTGTCAATTGATTGATTAGTAGAATTGAGGTTGTGTGATCGGCCATGGGTGTTTGTGGAGGGGTCAAGGATTGGTGTAGTAAGGTGTGGACAAATGTGTATGAATGTGTGGTTTTGTAGTGGTGTGTAGTTGAGTATGTAGTTGAGCAAAGTGTGTGGATGATTCAAGCAAGTATATGTGTGTGTGTATGGTGGTGTGTAGTTGAGTATGTAGTTGAGCAAAGTGTGTGGATGATTCAAGCAACTATATGTGTGTGTGTATGTTCTGATGGAGATGTGTAATTGGTTGGAGTTTTGGTAAGTTTATGCTAGTATGTGTTGAAGTATGTTTCTATGGAGGGCTGTAGGTGTGTTGAGTTTGTAAATAGTTAAACTGGTGTAGGATGGGTTGGAAAAAAATCAAGAGAGGCTAGGTGTTGGCTCTGATGTATAAGAAGATATGTATTGCTTTTGTTGTGTATTTGTGAAAAGCCTGTGAGTCTATATATACAAGTAAAAATAGAATCAAAAAAGAGATTTATAAAGAATATGACAGCTAATATTCTGATCTAGTTTGATCTAAGCTTATCTATAAAGATTGAATTGTAATCTTATCTAAAAATATTGAATTTTTAAGATACATTTAAGTCAAATGTTGTCAGTTTTTAGGAATGGTATGATAAAAGATGTAAAAGAAAATTATTTATAGTTTTTCATTTTTCAGAAAAAAATTTCTTATTTTAAACTTCGATAAAAAAATTAACAACGAACCACATACAATATAAATATTAGATATTGACTAATTAAATAATATTACATGATGATTCAATTCAACTCTTAAACTCGGACCGAACTAGTTAAATATGACTTAAATTAATAATATATTATAATTATTTTAAATTATTAATTTAAATCTTATCTAATTGATTCAAGTAGAATTCAAGAGCTAAGTTGGTTACTATATTAATAATATTTGAATAGTTCATATTTGATATTCATATTGTATGTTTTCCGTTATTACGTTTTATAACCAAGATACAAAAAAAACGAGTATTTTGAAAAGCTAAAAAGTAAAACTTCTTTGATAGTTTTAAAAATAAAAAAAAATAAAATTTTTTAAATTATAAGATCGATCTGTATCTTTTATTCGAAATGGTAATAGTTCAGACTATATGCTTGAAATGAACCTTTTCTTTTCTCAGGCAGCATCAAGTTGGCGTGTCTATCCCAGAGGAATTCGAGACTTGTTACTGTACATCAAGAAGACTTACCCTAGTACTCCGGTTATTTACATCACTGAAAATGGTAAGCATACATAAATTGAAAAATGTTATTATCTTACATTTTTGTTCATTTAATCTGAAAAAAGAAAATCTCTGAACATTTTTAGGTGTTGATGAGTTCAACAATTCTACACTAACTCTTGAGCAAGCCCTGGAAGACAACATGAGGATTGATTATTACTATCGCCACCTTTCTTACCTTCAAAGAGCTATCCAGTAAGTGCTTCATTCATGTCTCTTCCTAGTCCTTAATTCCCGATCATAAAGTAAAGATTGATCACCACAAATTAGAAAGTGTATAAATTACCTGATATGGAAATACGTCTTTACTTTTACTGTTATATCGGGAGCTACTTCATATTACTTGAAATTAAGATTTTTAATAATTTTTAATTTTCAGAAAATTGCTTATTTTAGACTTTGATTAAAACTAATGACAAAATATAAGTGGTATAAATATTAGACGTCAACTAATCAAATGTCACTAATATAATAACTCAACTTAGCTTTTAAATTCAAATCAAATCAATTAAATTTGAGTTAAATTAATAATTTAAAATAATTATAATAAATTTTTATTTTAAATCGAATTTAATTAATTCGATTCAAGTTTAAGAGTTGAGTTCAATCGTTATAAAATCATTTAATTAGTACAAATATAATGTTAACAACAATCATGATATTACTATTCCGCAATTTAAGATCTTCCTTAACGTAAAACAAAAAACAGATAATTTTAATTTTCAATATCTGAAGATACATAGGTTGTTATACATAAGAATTATTGTTCTTTTGGCAGGGAAGGTGTGAACGTGAAGGGTTTTTTTGCATGGTCGTTGCTGGACAACTTTGAATGGTTTTCAGGTTACACAGTAAGATTTGGGATCAACTTTGTTGATTATAAGAATGGATTGAAAAGATACCCAAAGCATTCAGCTAAGTGGTTCAAGAGCTTCCTGAAGAAGAAGTATTAGGCGGACTGCCATATAAAAACATATATGAACTTTGTAAAAGATGATATCGATGATGATACAGAACATGATCAACGATTTTCATAGTTTAGTTGTCGTCTGCAAGTATGAAAACTAAGAAAAGCATTGCCTTAACGTCTCTGTCATAAAGATTGTCTTGCTGTATGCATTAAAGAATCCAAATAAACCGAACTTTTAATTTTTGTCTCTAGTTTATAATCAAGCGACAGAGTTAAGTAAGAATTATAATTAATGATCCGAATTATAAGGATTATATATTTTTCACAATTTTTATTTTTTTTAAAAATTCTCTCCTAAACTTTGTTAAAAAATAACAATAAAAGAAAAATGATATAAATATCACTCATAAAATATAATAACATAAAATTTCAATATAATTTTTAAACATTTAAATTAATAATTTATTATGATTATTTTAAAAATATTAATTTTAGTCAAATTTAACTGTTTTTTAAGAATTGTGTTAAATTATTATGTTATCAATATTTGATTAATTCACTTATAATATTCATATTAATTATATTTATTTCGTTGCTATTTTAACTAAAATTTAACAAAAATTATTTCTAAAAATTAAAAACCATAATTATTTTTTTAAATTTTTGCTTGATTCAAACGAGATTCTCGTGCCATTTAGCCGAAATCTTAGCACTGTCGGTAATCAAATCGATCATCTCTTTGGCCTTTGAGGCCGGTCTGTTCTTATTATGACTGATTAAAATATGATTGTAAAATAAAGTAGCAAACATATGTTTCACCTGTTTTTGATGTTTCTACAAAAATCCAGAATGTGTTGTTAATTTCAAAGTCCACACGCCTACTCTGAGCCCGACAAGCCTATGCCTGTCCAATCTGTGTGTGCCCTGAATGTCAATAGTTCTCTACTCATTGTACACGTTTTGGTGGTCCATTAAGTTTACGTGATCAAGAACCTATCTCATGTTCATACAAGGGATGGAATCAGACTCAACTTTAAGGAGAAGTCAGAGGCTAACATCTAAATGTAAAAAAAATTTATAAGGGGGTCACTTATAATTATAATTTTAAAAATTTTAATTATATAAGTAATTTTTTATAAAAAAATTTTGAAAGGAGGGGCCATGACCCCCCTCTCCTAAACAATAGTTTCGTCCCTGGTTCATACCATTGTGGCTGCTTCGATTTTTACTTTTTTGTGAGAGTGGAATTTTCAATTTTGTGATTTTTATTCCGGTCAATTTTTTTGTCACTCGAATTCTTAAAATATAATTAAATTTTATTTTTATTAATAATTTATTTTAAGTTAAATTTAATTCGTTTTAGTCTAATTTATAAGTTGAGTTAACTTATCATGTTAACGATATTTAATTAATTAACGTTTGATATTTATAAGGTTGATATGCTGCCATCCTTACAACTGATCAAAAAGTACAACTTTTTCATTTCTCCAAGCATCCCCAAGGACCCCAACCCTATCATAGTACTATAATAAACATTTGAGATTAAATTACAGGAAAATACAAAAAGTACAGTTTTCGTTAGATGTCTATCACGACATCGAAACTCCATGATACATGACATATAAACTGTACAATTTTAACCACGTGACTACTGACATGATTGTTGTGAAAAATGAAAATTTTGCTTTTAAAATTTTGTCAATATCAAATTACTAAAATAAAATAAAATATTTTTATTTTATATATAATAAAAATTTATGAAAAATATTATTTATTAAAAATTTACATATGTTATAAAATTAAAATATAATGTAAAAATATTTATAAAAAAGTTGTCATATTTATTAGAAAATACGTAATTATGATTTTAAGTTACCTCGATTCGGGTTCAAATATTTGTTATAATTGATCAGTTTGAAAAATATCAAGCTTGAATTTGAGCAAATTTAATTATCCAAGAGATCAAGATCAAGTTTAATGAAACCAAATTCGACCCATTGACTATAGGTCAACTCCCACTAATTTGTTAACCTAATTGACCTCAACAAAGTTCTTAAAAATATATGGAAGAGAGAATATAATATAATCAAAGGAGTGATTAGCCGAGAATAAATTTATGATTAAATGCTTTAAAATATAATTAATTACTATAAACTAAGATATTGGATAAAAGGAATATTATTAGCGTCCACATAGATAGAATTGCATAGTCGGCATATTATGTGCATGTGTTAATGATGTCGTGAAGGGGATGTAATGAAAATTTAATGATTTGAGAGTATAAATTATGTTATTTATAAATTATTATTATTATTATTATTATTTCAAACCTTATATGAAACGAACAAATTACATATTTTACCTTTAAAATTAAATTTTATAACAAATCCCACTTTTTGCCCAGATCTTTTAATCCAGTTGTTAGCATCTCTAAAAAACGTTACTAGTCTACCGAACATGTCAATTAGCTATTTTTTTCACGTGAAACAACTTGAAAACAATGTGAACAGGATAGTACAGTCTCTGCATGTGTTGCTAGTCAATCTTATCCTCTAACAACTAGAGCCCCCTGCTTATATACAAGTGATCCGAAGTCATACCAATGAACACAAATCTCCAGCTATCAAAGCTATAGCTCAACTACATTGTACAAGATGTTGAAGCTAAAAGTTCATGGTGGTGTTCATGGCCAACACCACCACCATTCAAACTTACTATTGCCAAAACCATTCCTCCATGGACAGCACCGAGCTTCCCTCTTCTTCATCAAGTCAGGAACCTGTTCTTCTAGTAAAGGAAACAAACATGCACAGCTTCGCCCTAAACCTATTACCACGAAAGCCATTGCAACTGCTACACAAAAGTCCACTAAAGTTAAAGCTGTTATAACTGTGAAACAGACCATTTTTAGCATGTTTACAAGCATAGGGATTGAGCGAGGACTTGATGATATCAAAGACTTGCTCGGCAAAACCTTGCACGTAGAGCTTGTTAGTGCGAATCTTGGCAATGGTGAGTAATATTCCTGTTTTCTTTCATTCTTCTATTTTTGTTTTCCAAGAGAAAACAACATCTCAATGAATTATTATATTTATGTACTTGTCTAACATACAAGAGAATTACAAATCCGAAGATAGTTAGTAAGACTTGATTAATATTATTTTTCAAAGAATTATAAAGAAGTTCATTTTCTATTTCTTTGATGATATGAGTTCATCTTCCATTTCTTTTATGATATGAGTTTGTGATTCTTTATATTTTAGATGAAATTTATAAAAAATTTATTAGATTATTGTTTCAATTTACATTTAATTTAAGTGTTACAAATTTTAAGCAATCGTAATTTTTTTTCGTTTTAAATATTTTCGATTTATTGTACTATCGCTGTAGAAATTAATGCATGGAATTTCAGTTTGTACCATTTAAACAAGTAATGCTTAATGATTTTTCTTTTCAATGTAGAAATGGAAATTGCTAAGCCTACAATAGAAGGGTACGCAAAGTTGGTTGGCAGAAGAGAAGGGGAGGTCAAATACGAAGCAGATTTTGAGGTTCCAACTGATTTTGGAGAGATTGGAGCCATTTTTGTTGAGAATGAGCATCGCAAGGAAATGTTTGTGGAAGAGATAGTCCTTCATGGACTCCCTTATGGTCCAGTTAATATTACCTGTCACTCATGGGTTCACTCCAAATATGACAACCCCCGCAAGAGAGTGTTCTTCACCAACAAGGTAAGTTAATTAGTACTCTCTCCGATTCATAATAAGTGTCGTTTTAGATACATTTTAATTATTCAAAATAAGTGTCATTCTTGACTTTATATGCATGTTTATAATTTTTCTTCGAAAATTAACCTTTCATTTCTCTCTCATCTTAATTATACAGATCATAATTTCAAGACAATTTAATATGCAATTTCTCTCACATGCTAATTTTATGGGAGTATTAATAAAGATATATCTATAATTTCATTAGCTTTCTTAATAAGCATGTATTTTTCTAAAACGATTCTTATTATGAATCGGAGGGAGTAGTGATTAATGATGTTCGATTTGCAGACATAATTACGATAACTTGTCTCGGAAAGATTAAATTTCCATGTTCATTTGGTGTATTATCCATATAAAGTAAGGTGGTTCATGTCCTAACAAGTACATGCATCTGCGGATGCAATAGCTTAGAACAACAGTATTTAACCTAATCTTGATCAAGGCGTGGCACATACTGGCTGGCCATGAATCAATATTAATTTCCCTTTCAGTTCATATATATCACACCAAAAATATATTTTAAGAAATTCAAGCCTAGAATTTACGAGTTCTAAATTTTATTATCCACCCATAAATATAAAATATGAAACCTCGAATATAGTCTTTGTCGAAATGTAGTCAACGGTTTAAATTGTGACCACACCTACTTACTTGGTATTTGTCGTTTTGAGTGCCATCTTTAAGGCCACAGATGTCCTCATCATTATTAAAGCCTTCGAAGGAAATTAAAATAAAAAATTCAATCATGGGATCGAAAGGAGATTAAGGATGGATTATTTTCTAACTAAATTCAACACTTATACAATTAAATCAAATAAGATATTAGTTACGATCAATAAAGTTAAACTTATAAAATTAAAAATTAAAAAAGTTCTATTGTTATGAAATTAATTAAAGATTAAATTTAATTAGAGATTGTAATTACTTATTGAAAATTTTGAAATTTAATAAAAAATTTAAATCAATTGATTAATTAAGAAATTTATCAATTTTTAATAATTAAAATTATTTTAAAGATAAAAAACTTAAAAATTGAATAAAAAATAAATCAATTTAAAATTTTTACTAGATACAATCCATTTTTTAAACTATTGGCAACTGTCGTACGTTATTCTTATTATGCGGTGCATGCAGGCATACTTGCCATCACAAACACCAGATGGCTTGAGGAGGCTAAGAGAAGAAGACCTTGTTCTTCTGAGAGGGAATGGTAATGGAGAACGAAGAGTAGGAGATAGAATATACGAGTACGATGTTTATAATGACTTAGGAGACCCCGATTCATCTCCGGACCTCGCTAGACCCGTTTTGGGTGGCAAACACCTTCCTTATCCTCGACGATGTCGAACAGGTCGCGATCGGTGTAAACGAGGCACGTTTTGTTACAATATTTTCTTTTTCTTTCCTTAATTCAAAAAATCATCTGAATAGTCTCAAATCTTCTTTTCTTTTTGTGTGAATAGATCCATGCTGTGAGAAGAAAGTGATAGGTTTCTATGTTCCAAGAGATGAAGCATTCTCGGAAGTGAAGCAGCTAACGATCTCAGCGAAGACCTTGTACTCAGTGTTTAGCGCAGTGATACTAACATTAGGAGATACGATATCAGAAGCTGAGAGTCGTTTCCAACACCCATGGTTCAGTGAAAGGATTGATATGCCTCCACTTTCCGAGAAAGGGTTTTGGAAGAGAATACTGCCTTGGCTTTCCAAGGCTATCATCAATGGACGTGATGTCTTGCGATTTGAGACCCCTTCAACAATGGAGAGTAAGATCGATATCCATTTTCTTCTTTAGTAATATTGGTACCACTAAGTCGTTCAACCTAACTAAGTTAGTGGTCTAATGATATGGGAGCCTTTCTTAAAATTTAGGAACACGACAAGGATGATAAATTAGCTTGGATTCAAATTAAAGTTCATGGATCATGTGCAATTTGATCGATTTGGATATTTAAATCCAATTGAGTTCGAGTTTTACAAATTTTTTAAACCTAATATTTATGTCAAATTAGTTTGGACTCGTTTAGGCTCCACGATTGAGTTCAATCTTAACTCATTTCTCAGGCAATACAGCCCATTGGCAACCTTTATCCCTTTCACATGAACTTCTGAATTTTTTGCAGGAAACAAATTCTTTTGGATCAGCGACGAGGAATTTACCAGGCAGACTCTTGCTGGTCTTAATCCATACAGCATCAAGCTGGTCACGGTATGATCTACAGTTCCTACACAAAAATTTCAGATGTCAGGTTCCAAAATCTACTTCGTTTAACATGTGTTGAGATCATACAGGAATGGCCATTGACGAGCAAACTTGACCCATCAATCTACGGTCCGGCAGAATCTGCCATTACCAAGGAGATGATCGAAGCAGAGATTGGAGGGATCATCAGAATTGAAGAGGTAAAGAAAGAACCATCCATTTCCAAGAATGGAAAGTTAATGGAGCAACTCTTTTCTTATCATCACCATTAACATCTGCAACTCATGATGTTTCAGGCCATAAGGAGAAGGAAACTGTTTATCCTGGATTACCATGATCTGCTCTTACCATATGTTAGCAGAGTAAGGGCAATCAAAGGCACAACACTGTACGGGTCTCGTACATTGTTCTTCCTGACACCAGAGGGCACTCTGAGACCCTTAGCGATCGAGCTGACTCGACCACCGATGAATGGAAAGCCTCA
The DNA here is from genome assembly GCA_027123425.1 of Erythroxylum panamense. Taxonomy (NCBI): domain Eukaryota; kingdom Viridiplantae; phylum Streptophyta; class Magnoliopsida; order Malpighiales; family Erythroxylaceae; genus Erythroxylum; species Erythroxylum panamense. The sequence goes on from JAOTIZ010000003.1 coordinate 748,345, forward strand.
GTGGAAGCAAGTGTACGCTCCACGTTGGCATTCCACAAGTCGGTGGCTATGGAAGCTAGCCAAAGCACACGTGCTTGCCCATGACTCATGTTACCACCAACTTGTTAGCCACTGGTATGGATCAATATCGAGTTCTCGTTACAGGGAGAGTTGGATAACAGTCAATGACACTTTGTTGTGTAGGATCATCATCGACTTTTATTTTTTTGCAGGTTAAGAACACATTGTGTGATTGAACCATTCATTATTGCAACCAAGAGGCAACTCAGTGTGATGCATCCGATTTACAGACTCTTAAACCCTCATTTCCGATACACATTGGAGACCAATGCTGTAGCTCGAGAGGCACTGATCAATGCAGGTGGTATGATAGAGTCGTCATATGCACTTGGCAAGTATGCGATGGAGTTTTGTTCTTCTGTATACGATCAACAATGGCGATTCGATCATCAGGCACTTCCCAGTGATCTTATTAGCAGGTAAAATGACACAATATTTTCTACCTTTTCTTGAATATGTTCCTAAATATCAGAAGCTTCTCTTTAATCTCACTGATCTTTGGTTTCTGACAGAGGAATGGCCATTGAAGACTTAACTGAACCCCATGGCTTAAAGCTCACTATTGAAGACTACCCTTTTGCAAGCGATGGACTACTTTTGTGGGACATCATCAAACAATGGATTACAGACTATGTACACCATTTCTATCCTGATCCAAGCTTAGTCCTGTCTGATCAAGAGCTCCAAGCATGGTGGACTGAGATTCGAACAGTTGGGCATCGCGATAAAAAGGACGAGCCATGGTGGCCACAACTCAAAACCCCTGGAAATCTAATTGACATCATGACCACCATTGTATGGATAGCTTCAGGTCACCATGCAGCAGTGAACTCTGGACAGTACAAACATGGAGGCTACTTCCCTAGCAGGCCAACCATCGCAAGAACAAAAATGCCAACAGAAGATCCTACAGAAGAAGAGTTGGAACAATTCTTGGAAAAACCTGAAGCTGTACTATTGGCAACATTCCCTTCAAAGCCTCAGGCAACTAGAGTAATGGCGGCCACGAATTTAATGTCAATCCATTCTCCTGATGAGGAGTATATAGGACAGAACTTAGAGCCTTCATGGGCTGATGATCCTGTGATAACGGCAGCTTTTGAGAAATTCAGATACAGGTTGAGAGAGCTGGAAGGGATCATCAGTGATAGAAATTCTGATGAGAAATTGAAGAACAGATGTGGAGCTGGTGTTGAGCCATACCGGTCCTTGAAGCCTTTTTCAGATCCAGGAGTTACAGGACAGGGTATTCCTTGCAGTATCTCAGTATAGAATCTATCTGCAGAACTTGGTATAGATCAAAAGTTTAGATAGTTTCAATGCCAAGGACAATATATACAGTACATGGAGTATTCAAGATAGTTAAATTGTTTTTCTTTATAAAAAATAAAGTTATACTTAGTGGTTAGGTCGGCTGTGCTAGGCCCAGGTCCAGGTCCACGCGTCCGCGGCTCATTCGCAATTGGAAACCTCCCATGCATACGTGAAGACCTAAACCTAGCATCTATTCCATATATAAGGTACTACTTTGCCACGATACAGGTACAAGATTAGAACCCTAACATTTTTTGTTTACAGCCACCAAAATCCTCACCAAAAAGACTAATTTGAACGTCGGAGGGGTCTGCTGGCTATCAACCTTCGGCGTGCCTTGTACTGTTTTGCAAGTATTCTCTTGCTAAAGATAATCAGTCTCATGGATCCAAACAGTAGCGTCCTGCCTCACCAGAATCAGACAGAACCAATTGGCGCTCACCGTGGGGCCCGGCATCAGGGCACCACGTCCAGAAACACTCAGATCAGTCAGGCAGCAGCAGCCAACCCTGATATAGTCGCCGTTGCGGCACTTACACTACAGCGGATGGGTTTGCAGTTACCTGCCATTCTCCCGCCAACATATCATGATTCCCGCACACAATCTTCGCACCCGAATGATCAACCACAACCTCATAACCCAGATCAAGAAGAACAGAGCGTAGCCTTAGAGGACAATGCTGAGACCAATACGCAACCAAAATTCCAGCACCCCCTAGATGCAAATCCCCCTACACCACAACAAACCTCCCTCATCCGAAAACAGATCAAGGAAGCGGCTGATCTATTAATTCGTCAAATTTTACAGTCTCAGTAGGAACAACAGCAGACACCCGCATGACAGATTGGTATGATGGCCGATCGTCATTCTGCTGAAGCCCTAGAAAAAATCGTGGACGATCGGATCAATGTGGCCATGAATTCCCGTCCGGATCATCCATCAGCACAATATAGCTCTCCCTTCATCCCGACAATCTTGGATAGCCTCCCAGCGCCCGACACCAAAATACCGACGCCTGAAAAATATACTGGAAAGACCGATCCCCTAGACTATCTACAGCACTTCCAGTCGATGATGAACCTACATTGCGTCCCCGACGCTATTCAATGTAAAGCATTTTGCACCGCCTTTCAAGAAGGAGCTCGGTGATGGTTCAATAGTTTACCCCCATGTTGCATTACTTGCTTCGAGGATTTTAAGCTGCTTTTCCTCAATCAATTTGCTACAAGTAAACGACCTCAGAAGACCGGCTTGGAAGTGATGCAATTGACTCAAGGAAGGAACAAAAGTTTGCAGGAGTTCATCACTCGGTTTAATAATGAAGCTGTTGAAGTCCCTGACCTCACTTGTTCGTCCATGTTGGCGGCACTGATGAGCAACATAAGGGATGAAGAATTTAAGAAGTCACTGGCCCTCGATCGGCTCAAGTCTATTCAAGAGATAAGAAATCGAGCGGACAAGTATATCCAGCTCGAGGAAGTATTGAAAAACACAAAACGTAAAGCGGATGACGGCGGGCCGAGTGGCAGAGCGGATGATTCCCACAAGTGACAGAATGATCAGTTGAGCTGGAAAATGCTGACCGATCGACAGGGACATCGACGAGAATCCTTCACCTCGCTCAACAGGCGATATGCGGAAGTATTAGCAGCCATTAGAGCAGATGGAGAACCTCTTCGAGAACCCAATAAGTTGAAAACTCCCCCCAAGAAGAGGGACCCTGATTTATATTGTCGTTTCCATAGAAACATCGATCATGACACGGAGGATTGCTGGGACTTGAAAAAACAAATCGAACTCCTTATCCAAAGGGGAAGGCTGGGCCGATTTGTGAAGTACGGAAAGAATGCCGATTGAGACAATGAGAATAGGAGCGGTCAGTCCGACAATTGGCGACAGCCTTGGAGGCAAAACGATAGGAATGATGGAGGGAGGCAAAATAGGAATACTGACGATCGACGCGAAGCGAGAGGACAGTCCAGGGCAAGAGGTGACAGAAACACCGGACAACAAGATGACCGACCGGTTAGGGTCATTAATATGATCTTTGGCGGTAGTGCAGCAGGTGGGTCCACCGTTAAAGAAAAAAAGAGGTATGTCAGGCAGGTCAGTGAAGACTTGTCGGCCAAGAGGAAGAAGCAGAACAATGGGATGATGATACCATTCGACGAATCTGATCTAGATGATGTTAGTTGTCCTCATGATGACGCGCTCGTAGTAAATCTGAACATGGATGGTAACAAGGTAAAATAGGTAATGATCGATATGGACAGCTCGGTCGACCTATTGTATTATGATGCCTTCAAGCAGATGGAGATACCAGAGGATCGACTACTGCCTATAGAAGGACCTATCAAAGGAGTAACTAGAGCATCAGCCTACCCATTTGCCCGAGTCTTTTTTAAAGTAAAATTCAGACAAAAGTCATGTCAGATAGAGAAGGACGCTGAGTTCCTGGTTGTGAAGTTTGTAGGGGCGTACAATGCGATAATCGGATGAGCCACTCAAAACGCCCTCAGAGCGGTTGTCTCCACCTACTACCAAGCAATGAAGTTCCCAACGTCCCATGGAATCGGTGTTGTCAGGGGTCAGTAGAGAATCGCTAGGGAATGCTACTTAGCGAAAATAAGGACACTAGACGGGGCGGTAATCTTGACAAGCTCTCTTGACGTAAGAGCTGATGAGGAAACGGAAAGGATGAATTCCGTAGAAGAAAGGCAGCGGGTCATATTGGATGAAGCAGATCGCTCCAAGTTCACAAATCTAGGTTCCGAGCTTTAGAAGGGCCTAGTCAAAGAAATCACGGATTACTTAGTAGAAAACATATCGGTCTTCGCCTGGGTACCGAGCGATATGCCTGGAATTTCTTGATCGATCGCATCGCATTCTCTCGGCATCCGAAAATATTGCAAGCTAGTTAGACAGAAGAAGCAGTGGCAAAGCAAAGAAAGGCAGGAAGTGATTGAGAAAGAAATAGAAAAGCTGTTTAATGTTGGGTTCATTTGGGAAGTCAAATACCCTGAATGGTTGGCAAATGTTGTACTTGTGAAGAAGAAAAACGGAAAGTGGAGAATATGTATTGACTTCATCGACTTAAACAAAGCATGCCCAAAGGACAGCTTCCCTTTGCCCAAAATCGATCAGTTGGTAAACTCTACGTCAGGGCATGAACTTCTCAGCTTCTTGGATGCTTTCTCAGGCTACCATCAGATTCAAATGAGTCTCGACGACGAAGAGAAGACAGCTTTTATAACTGATCAGGGCACGTATTGCTACCAAGTAATGTCGTTCGGCTTGAAGAATGCAGGGGCCACTTATCAGTGGCTCATCATGGAAGTTTTTAAGAAACAGATCGGTCGATCAGTTAAGGCCTATATGGATGATATGGTGATCAAAAGTAAGACGACCGCTGAGCATGTGGAAGATCTCAAAGAAGTCTTCCAGACCCTTAATAAATTTCAGATAAAGTTGAACCCGAAAAAATGCATCTTTGGTGTGGCATCTGAAAAATTCCTAGGGTTTATGATTACTCAGCGGGGGATTGAAGCTAATCTAGAAAAGATCGAAGCTATCGTCCAAATGCCCTCGTCACGGTGCTTGAAAGATGTTCAGATATTGATCGGGCGGATAGTTTCTTTGAGTAGATTCGTCTCCAGGATGGGGGACAAGTGCCTTCCGTTTTTCAAAATTTTGAGGAAAGCGGATGTGACCCAGTTCCAATGGCCGGATGAATGCGAAAGAGCATTTCAACACTTGAAGCAGTATCTGACTAGTCCACCCATCTTGCAGAGCCCAATTGAGGGGGAGAGTCTGATTTTGTATTTGGCAGTCACGGAGGGGGCGATCAGCGCAGTCCTTGTTCGATCAGAGGGAAATGAACAACGCCCGATCTACTACGTCAGTAAGGTGCTGAACGGACCAGAAACACGGTATGCGCCCATAGAAAAGCTGGCTCTCTCCTTGATAACTGCAGCGCGGAAGCTAAGGCCTTACTTCCAGAGTCATACCATCGAGGTATGGACCGACCAACCCCTCAGGCAGTGCCTCCAAAAGCCTGAGACCTCGGGGCGATTAATGAAATGTGCAGTTGGGGGAGTTCGACATACAATATAAGCCTCGGACGACGATCAAGGCCCAAGTGTTGGCAGATTTCGTTGCAGAAATAAGTCAACCTGACTCACAGGGCAAGCAACGCCCCGCCTGGAGCCTATTTGTTGATGGGTCGTCCAACGCTGAGGGATGCGGAGCAGGAGTGGTATTAATCAGCTCGCACCAGGAAGAAAAGGTAGAATATGCTCTTCGGTTAGAATTTAAAGTTTCTAATAATGAAGCAGAATACGAGGCTCTGATAACCGGCGTCCAATTAGCAAAGGAGATGGGGGTAAAGCATCTCCAGGTGTACAACGATAGCCAAATAGTAGTTGGTCAAGTCACTGGGCAATATGAGGCCAAGGGGAGCAGCATGATCAAGTACCTGGAACTGGTAAAGCTGGAGTTGAGCAATTTCGAGCAATACTCGATCAGCATGATAGAACGGACTCAAAATGCTAAGGCAGATGCGCTTTCCAAAATGGCTTCCGACCGAGATGCAAAAAATAACGTTTTGGTTGAGCGGCTAGAACGGCCCAGCATTCAGAAAGCTAAAGAAGTCCTCGACGTAAATGCCGATCGACCAAGTTGGATGGAACCGATCAGACAGTACCTCCTCGGGGGAATGCAACCTGAAGATACCTTGGAAGCCAAGAAACTAAGGATAAAGGCGGCTGAATATGCGATCGTTAATGACACCCTGTACAAGCGGTCTTATGACTGGCCACTACTGCGTTGCTTGAGCAAAGAAGAGGCAGAGCAGGCAATGGTTGAAGTCCACGAAGGAATGTGCGGAAACCACGTAGGAGGCAGAATGTTGGCTCACAGATTAATTAGGCAGGGGTATTACTGGCCGACAATGAAGAGAGATTGCCAGGAGAAAGTCAATCGGTGTGGGCTTGCCAGAAAAATAGTAACCTGTCTCACCAGCCAACCGAGAGGATGAAATTAGTGAGCCATCCTATTCCCTTTGCTCAGTGGGGAATGGATATACTAGGACCTTTCCCCCTCGGTCCTGGATAGAAGAAGTTCTTGATAGTAGTAGTGGAATATTTCACCAAATGGGTAGAAGCTGAAGCGGTCGCTACAATTACTGAGTAGAAGATGGAAAATTTTGTACGAAAAAATATACTAAGTCGCTTTGGAATGCCTATGGTGTTGGTTACGGACAACGGTCGGCAGTTTGACAACGACAAATTCAGAGACTTCTGCGAGCGACTAAGGATAAGGCTCCAATTGACTTCAGTAGCTCACCCTCAAAGCAACGGCCTTGCGGAGAACACTAACAAAAAGATAATGAGCGCCCTCAAGAAGCGCTTAAATGGACGTAAGACCTGGGTGGACGAACTAGATGAAATATTGTGGGCTTACAGGACTACCCCAAATGGAGCCACAAGGGAAACACCATTCAGGATGACTTTTGGGGCAGAAGCCCTAGTTCCAGTAAAAGTGGTGTTGCACAATCAAAGAGTGTCGAGCTATGAAGAAGAGCGGAATAACGAAGCCCGCCGTGTAGAACTCGTGCTTCTCAGTGAAGATAGGGATAGGGCAGCCGCTCGTTTGGAAGCCGTCAGGCAAAAAGCAACGAAGTTCTACAACATAAGGGTAAAGCCGAATGATATAAAGGTCAGCGGATACATCCTGCGAAACGCCGAGGCGGCTGGAAAGCATCCTGGAAAGCTCAGACAGGCGTGGGAAGGACCTTATGAAGTGATCAAGCAAGCCAGATATGGCTCCTACATCCTACGTGATGCGAACGGGAAGATTCTACCGAGGCCCTAGAACTCTCAAAACCTGAAGGCGTTCTACTAGTAGATAAGCTTTATTTTAGTTAATCTTTGTTTATTATTGTTTATTGTACACAACTTGTGGGTAACTTTTTCCTGGCCCTGTCAGTCAGGTTTTTTAACGGCCTGCGCCCTTGTCGTCATCAATAAAAGGGGTTTCAAATTTCTTGGCAAGACATTTCACTAAATTTAGCAAAGGGGGAAAATTTCACCAACAGATCGCCTCGACCATCGCTCGGACGGGTTGCCAAGACAAGATCCTTGGAACCATCGCTCGGCCAGGTTGCCAAGACAAGATCCTTGGAACCATGGCTCGGCCTCGACATCGATCGACCATCTCACGGCCAGGTTGCCAAGACAAGATCCTTGGAACCATCGCTCGGCCTCGACCATCGCTCGGCCAGGTTGCCAAGACAAGATCCTTGGAACCATCGCTCGGCCTCAACCATCGCTCAGCCAGGTTGCCAAGACAAGATCCTTGGAACCATGGCTCGGCCTCGACATCGATCGACTATCGCTCAGCCGGGTTGCCAAGACAAGATCCTTGGAACCATTGCTCGGCCTTGACCATCGCTCGGCCAGGTTGCCAAGACAAGATCCTTGGAACCATGGCTCGGCCTCGACATCGATCGACCATCGCTCGACCGGGTTGCCAAGACAAGATCCTTGGAATCATCACTCGGCCTCGACCATCGCTCGGCCAGGTTGCCAAGACAAGATCCTTGGAACCATGGCTCGGCCTCAACCATCGCTCGGCCAAGTTGCCAAGACAAGATCCTTGGAACCATGACTCGGCCTCGACATCGATCGACCATCGCTCGGTCGGGTTGCCAAGACAAGATCCTTGGAACCATCGTCAGCCTCGACCATCGCTCGGCCAGGTTACCACGACAAGATCCTTGGAACCATCGCTCGACCTCGACCATCGCTCGGCCAGGTTGCCAAGATCAGATCCTTGGAACCATGGCTCGGCCTCGACATCGATCGACCATCGCTCGGCCGGGTTGTCAAGACAAGATCCTTGAAACCATGGCTCGGCCTCAACCATCGCTCGACCAGGTTGTCAAGACAAGATCCTTGGAACCATGGCTCGGCCTCGCAATCGTTTGGCCAAGTTCTATTGCTTCGGTCAACTATGACCCTCAGACACTACGACCGATTGACGCACATCGAGTGCGTTCGTTTATTACCCGCTATTGAAAAAGATCGTCCAATTTTAACACGACAGATGGTGAAGAATAAAAAATTTTTATTTCCTTGAATATGTTCTGGCCACAAGCCCGACCAGATGAGCTTTAAAAAAGAAGAGAAAATTATTTTGAACCTCCGACGGGAGAGGAAGGGCCAGCAGCCGGGTCGGCAGAGGAAGGGCCAGCAACTGGATCGGGAGGAGAAGACAGCGGAGAGACATCCTCTTCCTCTTCTGAGCTCAAGTCCAGCTTCTCATCCGGAACCAACACTCTCTCTCCCTCGACCATCCCCTTCATTTCTTCCAGAGAAAGGCTGAGAGCGGTGGGAATCATCGGCTCAGCGTAATCCTCGAATGAAAGACCACCCGACCCTTCAGGGATGTGGACGTCGTGACAATTCCTCAAGAGTGAAAGGGCCAAGTCACAAGCGAACTCTAAGCACTCCCCATGTAGGAACCACCTCTTCCACCGCTTGATCGCATCAACCCTTTGCTTTCTGACGGAGCCTTGCAACTCCTTCAGTCTATCCTCGGCCCTCAGTTTACCCTCTACTGCTTCATGGCAATCCTGGAGGAATTTCTTACGAAGCTCCTGCTCCGTCTCCACCTCCTTCTTCAAGCCCTCACACTCCTTAGCTAGCCAGTCCTTTGCCGCAATCAACCGGCTCCTCTCCTCCTCCCCCGTGGCAAGTTGAGCTTTCAGAACGCTCCTCGCCTCCTCCCAAGATTTCCTCTCCTCCTCTAAGGAAGAGAGTTGAGCCTGGCAGACGTGTCTCTCTTCCTTAGCCTCCGAAAGCTCGCCCCTCAAAGTTTTCACCTGCTCAAGGAGATCGTGGACTTCCCGGTCCAGCGATTGATTAATCCCGTCGAGCTGTTCCATACGTTGGTGCATCGCGGTAGATATCACCAAACCCCTCGCACAGCTACGGACGAGGCGAGGCCCCAGCTCCTGATTGCTCCACGAGTCCATAAACTCCTCGTCCACAGGAGGAATGATCCTATCAGTAATGTGGAGGGCCACATCGAGGCTCCCAATCGATGCAGTCTTGGCCAAACTGATCGCTGGCTCCCACTTTTCAGCGCTCATCGCTTGCCCTTTCCCCTTGCTTTCTCTATCTTTCTCTTTCCTGCCTTGGCCCGATGGGCAGGACGGTCGGTCAACAATCTGAGAAATCTTCTTACTCTTAAGAGGTGGCTCGACCTCCTCTTCCTCCTCTTCTACGACTACTAGGCCTTCACCAGCCCGCCGGGTCATCACGGCTGACTGCTCGGGTGTGACAGCCAGGGCGAGCGCTGCAGACGGCTCGAAGGTTGTAGGCCGAGCAACATCTGAGCTGGCCTCTCCTTTCTTGTCCTGCCTTTTCGTCTTCGAGGAGGGCTTGGCAGCTTTGCACTGGCCCTTGGTAGGGGCGGAGGGCCCAGTGAAATCCTCGAGCCTTGCTATGGCTGCACAACAGTAAATGCAGGTCAGAAATCGAAACCAATACTTACAAATACAGTAAATAATCCAATCACGAGGAGTCAACCGGAGGGGGCAGTTTCTTCTTCTAGCCCGTTAATTCGGGGCGGGGGGTCGATTAGGAATGAATCAGCCGAGACCCCCCCGCGATATCCCAGAATGAGGCGATCGAAGTCATACCGACCGAGCCTCTTAATGCGATCGACTACCTCCCGCTCCTCTCTAGTGAGAGACAAGGTCGACGCGTCGTTCCATCACTCGGCTAAAGGATATCTCCACGACTGGGACTCAAAGGAAGATCCTGGAGGCCTCACGAAAAAGTACTTCGTCCGCCAAGAGGAGATTTTCGAAGCCTTTCTGGCTAGGCGATATCGGGCATCCCTATACTGCAGATGAGGGATCCCGGCCCCGGAGCCTGAACTCTGGTTCATTCTTAAAAAATGGCGCAGGATGCCAACCGAAGGCGGACAGCCGAACTGATGGCACAGCAAGGCCAAACCATTGATGAATCTCCACCCATTCGGAGGAATTTGGCCCGGCCTCAATTGGTAGGTGGCGCACACCTCGTTAATGATCGGGGCATATGGAAGTTTCATGCCACCCACCGAGAAGAAGCTGTCAGACACAGCAAAATATCCCCCCAAATTGTTGTGGATCCGTTCACCCTCGACGGCCAGTCTAGGTCCCCAAGACATAGGGATGTTATTCCTAATAACCGATCGATTCAACTCCCCCACGGTCATTGTTGATTCGTCTTTCGGCAGCTCCTCCACGACCAGCCCATCCTTCCATTCATGCGTCAAAACCTCTTCAATACCTCTCACCCCCGGCACCGCCACTACTTCTGCCACTACTTCAGGCGGCCCGGCTAGTCGGGAGGCCTTCTCGACGGTTTCACCCCTAGGGCTAGCCCCACTTCTAGGATTGGTTGACATGTTTACAAAGAGGAAACTTTAGGAAAAGTGAAAAAAAGGGACGTACCTAGCTGGTAATTGAGGTTGGAAATTTGAACGGCGGTTGAAAGAAAGCTTCGGAGACTGTAGGCAAGAAGATACAAATGAAAGCAAAATGAAAGCCGGAGAACAAAACAAGCTTGAAGAAAGTCTGTAGTCTGTCGATCCTGGGTATTTATAGAAGATCGGCTGAAAGTACGCCCCAATCAACGCTAGACACATGGAGAAAATCCGAGCCAAACTCAGACACGTGGCAGAATCTGAGCTGAGGTGAATCAGGGTTATCAGAAATCAAATCCGGAACGGCGCAGCAGTTGAAAGGACGTACGTGACAGCTGCACAACGGTTACAAAGACGTTTCCTTTCAAATTCTGAAAATCTATCAGAGGGCACGCGCCGTCAGTAATAATTAAACCGAGTGCCTTCATGCGCTCAGCGTCGATGTTCATCCAACCTATCTTGGCACGAGCTATCGAACAATAAGCATCAGCGCTAACCGATCGGGACGCTCGACCGACCGATTCAAGCACGAGCTGTCATGCACTATACATTGATGTCCGACCGATCGAGCCTATCACGAGCTGCCCCACAAACGAGCTGCACGATCCTTATGTACTCCTTCGACCCTTCTCCTTGCTCAGACTCGAGGAGTAGGGGGCTTATGGTTGGGTCGGTCGTGCTAAGCCCAAACCTATTTAAAACGATTCATGGACCGATCGGTCCACCCTTCAAGAATTGACCTAATTCCTATTGGTTGTGCTAGGCCCGAGCCCAGGTCCACGCGTCCACGACCCATTCGCAGGTGGAAACTCCCCATGAATACGTAAAGACCTACGTAAAGACCTAAACCTAGCACCTATTCTATATATAAGGTATTGTTTTGTCATGACACGGATACGTGATCAGAACCCTAGCTTCTCTGTTCATAGCTATCAAACCCTCACCTAAAAGACTGACTTGAGCGTCGGAGGGGCCTGCCGGTCATCAACCCCCGGCATGCCTTGTTATGTTTTGCAGGTACTCTCTCACTCAAGACGACAATCTCATAGATCCAAACAGCAACGTTCAGCCTCACCAAAATCAGGCATAACCAATTCTATTAATTAATATATTTAATTCTTTTTATTTTGATATATACTAATTGTAAATAACTTATCAGATAAAGAAAATGGTAGAAATAACTCATCAGAAGCTACTACTCAGATGGATATAGATGAGCTTTATGTTAAGTACTTTAATATTTAATATTTTCTCTATCTTTGAAATGAGTTGTTATTCTTCGAACTACTAGTAACTTTTTTGATATTTTATTTTTGTTCTTATTGAGTGAATTAACTAAGTTTTAAATTTAATAACGATGGAAATCTTTAAGTTAAG
>JAOTIZ010000003.1:778544-795600 GCA_027123425.1 Erythroxylum panamense
TTATTCATAAAGTCTGTACATGACTATGAACAAAATGCGCTAAAGGGGATTGCCTTTAGGGCACTACTCTAACAGTTTTATAACTAAAACCATAAATTACTTTAAAGGTGTATTGTGCTATCAATTCTAAAAATATAATTAAATATTGATTTAAACTAAATATTTTAAGATTGTTCAAAATTGAATGTGATTCAGTTAAAAGTTTGGAGATAAAAAATATGCATATAAGGCATAAAGTCAAACAAAAATAAAACGAAAAGAAGAAAAGTCTATATCTATACATGCTGCAAGCCCACAAAGCGAAAAGCTAAAATTTCTGTGCCTATATCTATACATGCAACAGGCACACGGAATGAAAAGCTAAAATTTCCCATACAAAAAAAAAGCTAAAAGTCTTCAACTTGCTCCTGATTGTTTCCCCTTAGTTAAATCTAAAGTAGATGACATCTACCTAGTTTACTACCACGTTTATATGATAATTAAGGAATATTTCATACCTGTCTTAGAGAATAAGTTTTTTTTAGATCCACAAGTCACCTCCACTGTACTTATTCGTGATCATAAGTCTTTAATTTGCTGGCACTGTATCCTCTAATAGATATACAAGAGACAAATATACACGCGGAAATAGAAATAAAAGAGATGAACGAAACAAAGACAACGTGTTAAATGTCTTCGATTCCAATCTCATGTTTAATACAGAGATAAACCGAATCCTGCAGTTTCATCGTCTGAATAAAAATCCAGGTGAACTCTTTACGACAAAAAAATTGTTAAAAAAAACAGATAGAGTAAAGCTAAAATGAACTCAATTCTTATTCTTTAAATTGACTAATACTCGGTATCAATGTTTCAATTTATTTGACCAAGCTAGTAGATACCATGCCTCTAAAGATCATCCCATTCGCTCTTTCTATACAATACTTAATTAATAATTAATAATAACATACACGATTATAACTTAACACACACATAAAGTGAATAATTTTTTGGATTATTAATTTTTGCTTTATATTTTTATTAACCCGATTTAAATATTCAATTTTTATTTTTTTCCCTCGCTTACAAAATTTTATCCATAATTATACACTTCTAATTTTTCACTTAAGATTTGAACTTTAACAATAACCATTCGTAACAAAATCTATATATACATGCTCTTTAATTTCAAAAATAAATGGGCATTAAACGTCTTCGAAAATATATATATTTCTGTGTGTGTAGATTAATAACATAATTACATATGATAAAATCTTTATCTTATCATAATTTCCTTCGTGCTATATTTATACAGAGGAATTCGTTAAATTGTCAATTTAAGGGGGGCACGATGGAGCTGGGAGATGAGTCCATGCAGAACGGGATTGGTAGGTCTGGAATGAGTGAAGTTCAAAATTTAAATGGGAGCCAAACGGACAAAAAAGGTGCGGATTCTGCTGGCAATGAATTAGGAAATTAAAAGATGAGTGAGGCGATGGATATGGAAGGTGGAGGTGATCTGGCAGGTGAGGATGTAGGTGTTACTATTATAGATCATAAAAGAAGAAGAATGGGCTAGGAGCCAAAGAAAACAAAGGAGCCTAGTACATTGGACAATGATGCTACACGTTCTGGTATTGGTTCAAAAAATGGACCAACGGTGGGTGCTGTGAATCAGGCCCGCCGACAAAAATGAGTTGCATAAGCTGGAACTGTCGGGGGCTTGGCAACCCTCAAGAAGTAAATCCTTTGCAGGAAATTGTTAGACTTAAAAGGCCGAATTTAATTTTTCTTATTGAGACTTTTTGTAGTTCTTCAGAAATCAATGAAATAAAAGACCTCTTGCATTATAATAGTTTCTTTTCGGTTGACAGTAGAGGCCACAGTGGTGGACTTGTGTTGATTTGGAAGTCTGTAAATACTATTTCTCTTATTAGTTCATGTGATCGATATATTGATGCTTTGGTAGATATTGCTAATGTGGGTGCTTGGAGGGTTATTGGTTTCTATGGTGAACCTAACCGATCTAGGCGATCAAATTCATGGTCGTTATTACGTGTTTTGGCTTCGCGTAGTGTGGAACCATGGGTATGCCTTGGTGACTTTAATGATATTCTTTATGGCAATGAAAAGTGAGGTGGAAGACCTCAGTCGTTGTCTCTTATGCATGGGCAAGATGCAGTATCAGATGCTGGTCTTTATGATTTTCCTATGACTGGCTATCAATTTACGTGGGAGCACCGAAGAGATTCAGGCCAGCTTGTAGAAGAAAAGCTTGATCGCATTTTGACAACAGAAGCTTGGCGGCAATTATTTCCACATGCAATTACGTTGGTCTTGCCTATCTCTTCATCCGATCACCTGCCTCTCTTTCTTCAGATACGACTTCTTATGCTTAGATCTATAGCGTGCAGATTTAGATTTGAGAACCATTGGATGAGGGAACCTTCTTGTCGGGAACTTATCATTGATTGTTGGAATCATAACGTGGAACTACCAATTTTAGATAAACTCCAAAGATGTAGTCAATTGTTGTCGACCTGGGGTAAGGAACTTCGGAATGTGCACAAGACGGAGATGGATTGACGTCCATGACGTTGTTGAGAGGGTCTAGGATTCAGGTGGATATGGATAATTTTACTGCTGTTAAAAATCGCTACTTTGAGCTACTGTGTCAACGTGAGATGTACTGGAAACAGAGAGCAAAGGAGTTTTGGCTTAAAGAAGGTGATTCAAACACTGGTTTTTTCCACAATGCTGCTACAGTTAGACAAAAGAAAAATCGGATTGAGTGACTTCAGGATGACAATGGAAGTTGGCAGACATGGGAGACTGGTTTGGAACCTGTGGTTAGTTCGTACTTCTCCAACATTTTTCGGTCTCAGGTTTGTGATGTTAACCCGGTTCTAGAACATATCCCGAGGTTGATTACTGAGGATCAAAATGAATCGCTAGTTCGTCCTTATACTGCAGAAGAAGTAAAAGCTGTTGTGTTTTCTATGATGCCGGACAAGTCATCTGGGCTTGATGGTTTTAATCCAGGCTTCTATTAGAAATATTGGGATATCATAGGTGGTGAAATAGCTCAAACTTGTATTGATTATCTTCATTCGGGCAATTTTCCTAGAGAGCAAAACGAAATGGCAATTGTGTTGATTCCAAAAAAATATGAGCCTAAGGTAATGGGTGATCTCCGTCCTATTGCTTTATGCAATATACTTAAAGATAATTACTAAAATGATGGCCTGCAGATTGAAAAGCTTATTGCCTTAAGCTATTTCGGAATCCCAAAGTGCTTTTGTAGTTGGTAGAAGCATTCAGGATAATTGTATTATTGCTTTTGAAATGATGCACACGTTCCATCACCGTACTAGGGGGAAGAAATATTTTGCAGCTCTAAAGATCGATATCAGTATGGCGTACGATCGCATGGAATGGACTTTTGTTGAAGCAATTAGGGTAAAAATGGGCTTTGTCCGTAGTTTTGTGGATCTCATTATTTATTGTCTCTCAACAGTCAGCTGCAAGATTCTTCAGAATGGATTTGAAATTGGACTAGTGATTCCTACACGGGGTCTGAGACAGGGTGACCCCCTCTCTCCTTATCTGTTCATAATCTGCACTGAGGGTTTATCAAGATTATTAGATCATTCACTTTCAGCGGGTAGAGTACAAGGATGTAAAGTTTCGACTGAAGGTCCTGTCTTATCTCATTTGTTCTTCGCGGACGATAGCCTTATTTTCTTTCAGGCTAATGCATAGGAAGCTAGTGAAGTTCAAAGGTGTCTCCAGATTTATGAGAGAGCATCAGGACAACTCATTAATTTTGCGAAAACTTCCATAACGTTTAGTGCAAATACCCCAAATTTAATGAGGGAATCTATTTGTGCCATCCTTGTTGTTTCGGAAAAGAGTCTTTGGTCCCTACCTTGGGCTACCTTCTCATATAGGGAGGAACAAGAAGGAGGTATTTGGTTTTATAAAAGACAGAGTGTGGAAAGATTGAATGCATGGAAGAGAAGATCACTTTCTAAGGTGGGTAAAGCTGTGTTGTTGAAAACTGTGTTACAAGCAATACTCACTTATGTGATGATCTTGTTTCTTCTACCTAAAACTTTATGTGCTAAACTGGAACATATCATGACTCGGTTTTGGTGGGGAAAAGGTGTTAATCATGAAAAAGGAATTACTTGGATCTCCCGGCAGAGATTGGTGAAGAATAAGATTTTCGGTGGTCTTGGTTTTAAAAAGATCCATGAGTTCAATCTTGCACTTTTGGGAAAGCAAGGTTGGAAATTGATGACTCAACCTGATTCGCTAGTGTCTCGTGTTCTTCAAGCTTGTTATTTTGTGGGTTCATCTTTCTTATCAACAAATTTAGGAAGCAATCTGAGTTATTTATAGAGAAGTATTTGGGAAATCCGTTCTTTGTTACAACGGGGTATGCATTGGAAGATTGGAGATGATTCTTAAATTCTAATATGGGACTCACCATGGCTCAATGATAAGGAGAATTCTTTTATTGTTTCTTCCAGGCCTCCTGATTCAAATGTTTTCTTAGTTGCAGATTTGTTGGAGAATGATTCATGGAATCTTGATTTAATTCGCTCGCTTTTCTCTAGCCATAATTGTGAACGGATTTTGGCAATACCATTGGGTAGACAACCGGCAAGAGATGATTGGTGTTGGAAATTTGAGAATAAAGGCCGCTACACAGTGAAAAGCGCTTATAAACTCTTGTGTCCCCTTACAGATACAATTTTGTCAAGTTATTAGCAAGTATGGAGGCAGATATGGAACTGTGTGGTTTCGCCAAAGGTGATTAGTTGTGTTTGGTGTGTTCTAAATGGTGTATTACCGTACTTATTGGTGTTACAAAGTCGACAAGTTGATGTCAATATGTGTTGCCCGATTTGTAATCAAGAAGAGGAGACATTACAGCATGTGTTCCTCGACTGTCCACTCACGAAGTAGGTTGGTCGAGAGTTCTCCAGAACTGACAGCATCCCAGAACAATTTCTTTGCTCGACTGGTTTGCATCTCTCTTTCTACCTGCACCAAAAGATCGACAGTATACCATTCTGATGATAATTTGGGCAATTTAGCAGAGTAGAAATGGAGTTGTGTGGAACAATAAATATAGATCAGCCAATGCCATTGTTTGTTTTGCACAGAGAACCTTGGAGGAGTGGCGACTTGCTCATGCTTCTGATACTACTCCGGAAATACCAGCAACAAAAACGGTGTGTTGGCAACCTCCGGAAGTGAGTTGGCTGAAGGTTAATATTGACGCTGCCACGTAAGCAACTCCAATTTCATGGCTGTTACAGCTGTTGTACGAGACTCTAATTCGAGATTTATAGCTGCAAAATCATGGAGGTTTCTAGGCAAATTGAGTGCTAAAAGTGCATAAGCAATCGCTATCAGAGAAGTCCTTAGTTGGGTCAAGCTTTAGAATTGGGATAGAGTTATTATTGAATCGGATGTCCTTTTGGTTTGTTAGTTTGTGATTGTAAATCTCTATTGATCAGATGCCCTTTTGGTTTGTTAGTTTGTGATTGTAAATCTCTATTGAATGAGATTATAATAGGTAAATGCATTTTTGACTTAAAGTAAGGCAATTCTGCTGCCCACGTTTTAGCTACGGGCGCAATATTCACTTCTAGCCTTAGAGAGTGGTTCAAAATATCGCCTCCTTCTATTGTTAAATTTCTTGCTTTGGAATAATACATTTACCCTAAAAAAACATGTATAAACATATGAAAATCGAAATATAGTTATATATTTTACATGACTATATAAGTATATGCGTATGTGTTTAGTCGACGTCGACGTAGAAGCTTCTGTATTTAACATCCGAAAACCCTCTCAATCGCAGGAGCCAGGTACGTTTCACCGTTTCGTCAATCGCAATATTCCTCCGATGCAAGTATATATCTGTTCTGATCTTATTTCATTGAACATCTTAGCTCTCTGGATTTCTCCCTGAAAGCTCTTCGATTTATATCTTCCCAAATCCCTGAGACCAGGTAAGACAACGCAACTTTGGATATTCATTCCTCTTGTCTGTTCTGCTCTGCTTGGAGTGGTGTGTTGTGTTGTGCGTGAGGACTGACTGACTGAGGAAGGGACGACGGTGGTGTGCGTGTGCTGTGCGTGCGTGAGCGGAGACCGGGAGGAAGAGACGATGGGGTAGTGTCGAGTGGGTGGTGGAGAGTCGCCGGAGAGGAGAGTCAACGGAGAGGAGAGACCGAGAGAGAGAGAGAGTGAGAGAGATGAAAAATGCGAGACGTTTCTCTTATGTCTGAAAGTTTCCAACTTTATAGTTCAACTGCCTGAAAGTTTTGATTTTTATTTTTTTTTATATCTTTCTGCTCATGATTTCTCCCTTATTTTCTGGGTTTTTCCTACTTCATCTAGTGCGTTGAAACTTGAATCCACAGCAGTGGATAATTCAGAATCTGGAGCTAAGAGGCTAGGGTTTGGTGGTCCTGGCAGGTTGGTGCTCATAAACCATTTGATGATTTCCAATAATTCAGTTGACTTTCATACTTAATTCACATCAGGGCTGCACTTATCCTTGGTGAGGGAGATAACTACATACTGAATTTTGTATAGCAATTTGAAATGTAGAATTCTCTTGGGTACGCTATGACTTTTAATTCATAAAAGTTTCTTAAGTGGCGTGCAGGTAATTTGCATTTTTGCGTGGCTAGTTTTAGGATTTAAATGGATTTACTAGGTTAGTGCCATGCGTTCTCTGGTTGAAGCTATGTGAAAGATAAGGATATGAGAAAGCAAGGTTTAAGAAATCGTAAAGGAAAGAGTGAATCTGCGTTTTCTGGTAGTCCAGATCAATGATGACTGTACCTCCGAGAAACATTATTGATTTTATGCTGGTATCATTAGATTTAAGGAACATATAGTTCTCTCTTATTTCTATTGCGACTTATCATGCTATGAATTTGAAGCTGTGCTCAATCTAAGCTTGACAAAGGAGGTTGAGTTCTACCAATTTTCCTCCATTGTGAACTTGCATATGATACACTGTAATGACCTAATGGTGTTATGGCCTTTTAATAGCATAAGACATTTTGTTTACTTTTACAGGTTATCTTTGTTTGTATGACAAGATTTCTCTGTCGTCGTCATCAAAATTTAAGGAATGTAACGTGTATGCCCATGGGAAAGGGAAACAGATTAAGCTCTGGCGGTAGAAACCAAAGACTACTCAGATATCGCATCCAGTCGGTTCCCAAGGAGTGCGCGCACCCCGATGACATAGTTCATTATCTGCGGGAACACCACCATGACTACCGCCGCATGGAGCACCGCAATTTTACTAGGCAAGTCCATCTTATTCTACAATCCAAATCAAAAATGGAAGATGGTGACGATGATGAAGAACAATTAGATGTTCAACCCAGAACCAGGAAAAAACAAAAGCGTCTTAATGAAGGCGAGGAGAGATTGCTTCGGATTGAGGATGACTATTCCAGAAGGATTGCTTGTAACCGGGCTTCCACCTCCTCCGACTCGAATTCAGATTCCGAGTCACCACCTTCTTCGTCAGCGATCTCGACCTCGGAAGATGGAATTTTTGATCAGAAGGTGGAGCCGAAGTTTGATCTAATGCGGTCGTTGCTACGAGAGAGTTATGCATCTCCTACCGCCAAATCATCCAAAGAAGAGAAAAATATAGAATTGGATGTTGCTATTAAATCGAAAACTGAAAATAAGGTGAGCATGCTAAATGTTAGGCCTAAAAGTGAAGAAGTGACGAGATTGGGTGATGAAGTGACAAAAGTGAAATCTCAGGTTTCTAATTCTACAATGGAGGTTAAGGGAAAGGAAGGGCCAAGGTTCAGGGATTTTGGAGGAATGGAAGTTGTGTTGGAGGATTTGGTAGTGGAAGTGCTTGTTCCTCTCTATCACCCGCATGTTCCACAGCGGCTTGGAGTCAATCCCATAAGTGGTATCTTGCTTCATGGACCGCCTGGTTGTGGGAAGACAAAGTTGGCTCATGCCATTGCAAACGAAGCGGGGGTTCCATTTTATAAGTTATCGGCTACTGAAATTGTGTCTGGTGTATCTGGTATGTGCTGCGTGTTTAGTGATTTTGTTTTATTACTACATGTAATTCAATGTGATTTGATTGTGATGTTTATTATTGCTTCTCATGACTTATTGGATGCTATTTGAGTCATATGAGCATGTATGTTATGTTGTTCTATTGATTAAGGATATACTTGGTATGTTGGTTGTATAATTGCTTCTATTAGAATTTGATTTTTGATTAGCTTATTTCTTCATGGTAAATAAGTAATGTAGTTGTTAGGATCATTATTGTGATTTCTTTTTTTTCCATGGTTGGTCGAATAACATAATTTAGTGCCTTTTGTTAGAGATGTTGTTCTCAAAGTGATATAGTAATTTTTTTTTTTTGGCCATGGTTTTTTGAATAACATACTGAAGGATTCATCTTGATAAAATTTAGGTGCATCTGAAGAAAACATCAGGGATCTTTTCTCTAAAGCATACAGGTCTGCACCATCAATCGTATTCATTGATGAGATAGATGCAATTGCTTCAAAGAGAGAAAATCTACAGAGGGAGATGGAACGGAGGATTGTAACCCAATTGATGACTTGCATGGATGAGTATCATAGGCTTTCACAACCAGTTGTTGCAAATTCACATCAAGGACTTGTGGATAAAAAACCTGGACATGTTCTTGTTATTGGAGCTACTAATAGACCTGATGCAATTGATCCTGCATTAAGAAGACCTGGAAGATTTGATCGTGAGATTGAATTAAGTGCTCCAGATGAGAATGCTAGGAAAGCGATACTTTCTGTGCTTACCCAAAATTGTACTCTTGAGGGTTCTATTGATCTTTTGCAAATAGCTAGGTCTACTCCAGGTTTTGTTGGAGCAGACTTGGCTGCGCTGGTTAACAAGGCTGGTAATATAGCCATGAGGAGAATGATTGCACTGAGGAAGCTTGAGCTATGTACAGAATCCAAAAGCACTGAGTTTAGTGAGGAATGGTACAAGGTACCTTGGTTACCGGAGGAAATTGAGAAGCTTGCAATCAATATGGCTGATTTTGAGGTAATATGAAGTTGCATTGGTTTTGTCATCCTCTTCTGATTAAAGAAGACCTTTGAATGCTCTATCTTCATTCTGATGCTCTTGGACCAAAGTTTTATTTTTTTGATATTGTTGAGATGTGATCTTTGAATTATAGATTATCTCTGTGAATTTGTACTAGCATGATCTTTTGAAAATAAAAGTCACCATGAGAAACATGTTGAGGAGTTTGGTACTGTAGTGCCTCAAATTTACTTACTTTAAAGTTTCCTTCTCATGGAAATTGTGTCTTAATGCTTTAATCTTCACTTATTTGTTGGCTTGTCAAACTTCATATTTTTATTTCCCCTCCCGAAGGAAGCAGCTAAGCTGGTGCAACCCTCATCTAAAAGAGAAGGTTTCTCTACTATTCCTGATGTGAAATGGGAAGATGTCGGTGGGCTTGATTATATAAGGACAGAATTGGACCTGCATATAGTTGGGCGCATAAAGTATGCAGAAGATTATCAGGTATGAATTTCCCTTTATTTATGTCTCTTAGTTTTCATCCTGACCTTTTTTTATGTCTTGAAATGCAACTTATCAGATCTGGCAGTTTACTAAATGCTTTGACATTGAGCATTCTGTTTGCACCAAAAATTTGTACTTCTAATGTTGCTTCTCTTTGGATTGAGAATTTAGTGTTTTTTTTAATCTATAAGCCCATTTGGTTTGTTTGATCAATTTTTATACTTTTGATGTCCTTGTACTGCGCATGATTCTACAACCACAATTCTCCTGACTTTGTTGTGACCCCTGTTTTATTGAATTTGTTCTTTCCAAGCTACTCCATGCAACTTAGCAGCTGAATTACTCTGTGAAATTCTGGTTAAATTTCTAATTGTTGAGAATTGTATGTACATTCAGAAATTTGGCTTGAAATCAGAGACAGGAATCTTGCTCTATGGTCCCCCAGGCTGTGGCAAAACACTGATCGCCAAGGCTGTTGCTAAGGAGGCAGGAGCCAATTTCATTTACATCAAAGTCAGTCCTTAAATTCTCTGTCACTCCATACTTTTACATGTAAATTACTACTGTTTATTATGAGGGTATATGTTTATTAGTTACATGACCTATTAGGGTCCTGAACTTTTGGATAAATATGTTGGAGAAAGTGAACTGGCAGTTCGGACATTGTTCAGTCGTGCAAGGACTTGTTCACCGTGCATACTTTTCTTTGATGAGGTTTGTTATTTCCCCTCTTGATTGTCAGTGGTATATTAAGCAACGTGTTGAGAGGGAACTTATGCTACGTTATGAATTTAGAAGATATTTGTTGGATTATTGATAAAATTTTGGTCTTGAATTTATGTTGAATGTGTCTTTTCCTTCACATACATACTCTAGTCTGCATTCCTGTCAGGGGGAAATGATGTTACTACAGCTTTAAATTCGATCCCTTGGGGATATCTATGTGAATCCTTTTTTTCTTCAACTCAGTTTTGCAATATCAATGCTGTTCTTGTGAAAAGATCTTTAGAAAGCTAATAAAAATTATGTAGAAAACATGAAACAACTTCGCACTAGTGCTGCAATTTGTCTCTCTTGACCCAGTATCTGTTTGATCTTTATTTTGCATACTCAGGTTATTTATTTAATGTTGAAGTGCGATTCAATTTTTTGTTGGATTAGGTTGATGCTTTGACAACAAAGCGCGGGAGGGAAGGAGGATGGGTGGTTGAACGGCTCTTAAACCAGGTAATTAAATTTTAATATAAAGAACATGCTTCTCATTCTTAATCTAATTGTCTATATTATGCATAGATGGACTGATACCATCGTTTGCATTTACAGTTGCTTATAGAGTTAGATGGAGCAGATAAGCGAATGGGTGTTATTGTAGTTGGTGCTACCAACAGGTAAAAGCAATCTATCTCTCCTCCCCAATTTCTCTTCCTATGCCAGTTATTGTTAACATTAGTTTTGGTGATAGACCTGAGGTCATGGACCCAGCTGTCTTGCGACCAGGAAGATTTGGGAAACTCCTTTACGTACCCCTCCCTAGTTCACATGATCGTGGGTTGATCTTAAAAGCTCTTGCCAAGAAAAAACCCATAGACCTCAGTGTAGATTTGAGTGCCATAGGGCAGATGGAGGCTTGTCAAAATTTTAGTGGCGCTGATCTCATGAAACTGGTTTGTCTATTTTCTCTCATGTACTTTCCATCGGATAGAAAATCTTCCTTAAATTTTGAAGGGTGAATTTAAAGTTGAAGAATTCAGCATAGCTTTTTATTTGCATGGATATTTGAAGATGTGTTTGCTAACATTCTAATTGGGATGGTATGCCAGATGGAGGAAGCAGCAACTACTGCACTTGAAGAGTTTAAAAGCAAGACCTGTTCTGATGGAACCTCTCAAACGATTAGGACAACTCATTTTGAGCGAGCGCTGAGTAAAGTCTCTCCATCCGTGTCGGATAAGGTAAGTTTCTATAGGATTGCTTTGATTTCTTAATCTGGAATGTTTCCCGAACCCAAGCATCTTCTTGCTTTTGTGGAAGCAGCAAATACAGTATTACAAGACATGGTCAGAGAGTTACAGACTGTCATGAGAGCTGGCGATCAGTTGCAAATGTCCAACTTGACCATGGAAGAACTTGAGGGATTGCATTTTTGTAGTAGCTGTAACACATTATCCATTATGGATGTAAATTTTGCATGATCATTTGTCGTCTTTTAAAGCTGTGCAGTGTCTAATTTTTGAATTTTGAGACATTGGAAAATACACTTGAGGTCTTGACCTTAGAATATGATGGCGATAAGTGAAGGATATGATCATGTTAAAAATCAAATCTTAGTAATGGATACTCATTGATTTTAAAAGTTGAAAAGCAAGAGGAGATCAATGTGGTGGCTGGATAGCAGTGAAAACAAACACGGCTATGAATAGGACACATCTTGGTTAATAGGCACAAGGGCTTCAAATCACATGTGTAGTGATATAAATCTTGTGAAAAACTTCACAAGACTTGAAGACTGATGCCATTCTAGCAAATAGAAAGACAAAGGGAAGATCTTACATTCCTGATAACACTTCATTTCAACACATGTTCTCTCAACAGGACACTATAAGTTCTCTTTACAGGTTTTTTTTTTTTGTTGTCCCACGAGGTATCTTAGGAGGGTTCCAATTATAGGAAGATATCTTTAAGCCATCTACACCCAGACTAATCTCCGTTCGAGCCGGGTAGGTCTTTTGCGGGAGGCAAAGTTCTAACTTCAAGTTTTAAACGGCTGCATACATGAGGGGGATTTGAACTCACGACCTCACTTAAGTAAGGAGAGCTCCTTACTAAACTAAATCTCTTTATTTAGTCAATAAAGTGCCAGCCGTAGATAGTGTTACTTGGTGCAATATGTTAGGCCACCCGTCTCTTATCGTAATCTATCATTTATAATCAATATCCTATTTAATGGAGGATCCTATTTGTTTCTCAACAAAAGAACAAAAACCTTACCAGTGACATTATCACTTGTTTCTTAGCAAAAGAACAAAGAAAATAAACACTAAGTACACTAAAAATTTGGCTAAGGGTGTCATTTGCACGTGACATTTTACAAAAAAGTCTAACCAAGTTTTTGTTGGTATCTTCTACGTCACTTTACACCATAACATTATTAAAATAATACCAGTTTGATGATAAGGTTACTAAAATAGTACTTATTATATCTTAAAAGTGGCAACAAAGATTAAAATAGAGACTTAATTAGACCTTTTGTAAAATGAAAAAGTAAAGATTACGTCTTTAAAAAATGTTCAAAGAAATTATTTTTGAGAACACATTAATATTTAATAAGTCCAAATGACCGAATTGTGATCTGATCTAAGCTAAATTTATAACTTATTTGAAATTGTAGGAATTTAAGTAAGACTTTTTAAGAAATATTATTTGTGAAACAGAACTAAAATAAACCACAAACTCCACATGCCACCCTCGCCACGCGATCCAAAGTGGGAGCCTTTATCCAAAGTGCGAGCCTTTACTAAATCGGACATCCCGAATCGTTATCGTACGTCCACAGTTTTCTAGGTATATGTATATAGAAAGAGAGAGCGAGCGAGGGACAGAGGAAAAGATGGAGTTAGTGGGTTTGATGTAGTGTGCCAGAGAAGATGATGGGTGTGTCAAAGATTGAATCTTGGAGACAATTTTGGGTTGGAGCTGAGATTTATCTTGAGAATGGAAGTGGGTTTTTGTTGGGTTATGGATGGACTACTTTTTTTGCTCTTTTCTTCATTCTCTTTTTTCACTGTCTCAAGCATCGGTTCTTCTTTCTCTCCAAACGACGGCGGGTTTCATCTGCTTCCTCGGCAGCAAGGCCTCTGGCCTCTGGTTCTTCTGTTGATGCAGCCTCTAGTAGTCGTGATTTCAGGTATTTGATTGTCAGGGATAGTGTTAGGTTGGTTTTTGTTTAAGTTAATCTGAATTCAGTTTCTCGTTAAAGATTGGTAGTTTTTTAATCCTTTCTGTTTAGATTTTCGAAAGTCTCTGCTCTTGTTAGAGGGTATTGCACAGCATTGAATTCGCATATGTTCAATGATTGTTTCAATTTTTTTCGTTTGTTCCCTTGATTGAGGCATTTTTGCTACTCTCCATTTAATGTCTAGGCTCACTTAAATTTCTTTTTCTAATTGTCTTGAGTTTGAAGCTTACGTTCTTCACTGGAAGAAATTCCCGCTGTTCGGATGTAACTGTGAAAATTTTGCGTCCTTACCCCTGAAGTTTTGTAAGGTTAAAATGTTTGTATCTACTTGTGGGTTGATATTTTCATGCAACAAGCTTTTACTTCTGTACTTACTTTATCGGAATTGAGTGACAGTCACATGACTGTTGGTTCGTATTGGATCAGTGGCAATGAATATATAGCTCTGTGGGGACGAATTATGGTAGAGGAATTGTAGAGCTGATCCCTTTTTAGTTGGTGATAAGCAGAGGATATTTAGTTGAGTTGCATACGGTGATTTTGTGAACGTGCCAACCTATGTGAAGTGTATGTTGTAATAACACTTGCATAATGTTAGATGATGTTGTGCATTTTCTGAGATTGCAGAAAGGTACACTTTGAGTTGTTTAGCAACTTCTAACTTGACTTGTGAGCAGTATTTGGAGTGCTTACTGGCTGATTTGATTACTTTGTGTAACTGAAGACATAAATGACTTGAAAATTTTGTTTTGGATTCTTTTAATTTGTCTGATTTACTAAATTTCATGGATTGTATATTTTTCTGCATTCTGTGCAGAATAGTTATTGAATTCGGTTATTGATGTGATTGTTCACTAATGGTTGAGTTATGTTTTAACTGCAGGATCTCAGAGATAGTGTCAGAAGCAGATTTAAAGTTTCTAATTCAAAATTTGGATGACAACCCGGTTAAGAATGAGAAATGGGAGAATGTTATATGCAAGAGAAACAATCATATATCCTACACTGCAAAGTGCTGCAGGCCCAAGGTCGGCTTTCTTATTCCTAATATATGAAAAGTCCAAAAGCAATTTATGAAGATAAGCGTACTCAATCTTTAGACAGTCTGAATAACAAGGTATTTTCTGTTCTTATTTGCAGGATGCTCCACTAAAATACTTAAGTGTGACAGTATTTGAAAATTGCTCCCTAGAGGTTCTTAGGGACTTCTACATGGATAATGATTACAGAAAACAGTGGGACAAGACTGTTGTGGAGCATGAGCAGTTGCAGGTTGATATGACTAGTGGTGTAGAAATCGGGCGTACAATTAAAAAGTTTCCTTTCTTGACACCTCGGGAGTATATATTGGCATGGAGGTTGTGGCAAGGAGAGGATGGAGCATCCTATTGCTTTACCAAAGTAATTATTAGTTGCATTAAAGTTGATTGCATAACTGTTTACATTTTTTTTAATTAATTACTCGTGGTTTCTTATCCCTAATTCTTCTTGTTTTCCTTTCTCTTTTTTCTCAACTTCGATGATTAGGAATGTCTGCATCCTTCAGCACCAAGGCAGAAGAAGTATGTACGAGTTCAGTTCTTTAGATCTGGTTGGAGAATAAGGAAAGGCAAGTTCTTGGTTTGTATATCTATTTAAGTTGTATTATGTCTTGTATTTACATCCTCATATCTATTTTGAGATTGCTTTGGACTTTTGAGAATGAGGTGTGCTGTCCAGAGACCGGAAATTTTTCTAGGCAATACTCGGGAATTTAATTATTTTTCGCGTGTTAAAAACTCATTAAGCACCTATAGATTTATAGTATTTTCAAGTTACTGACGTTCTATCTCTGGCACAGTTAGCCTTTTGTTTTCTCTGTGTGCTGAAATAAATATCCGGTGATCCATATCTGATAGCTGCAAGGATGAATTTTTTGGCTTCCCATTTTGGTTCTTTTTGAATGGAACGTGTTCTTATTTATCCTATTTTGTTACAGTACTCAACAGAGATGCATGTGAGATAAAATTGTTTCACCAAGAGGATGCTGGTTTAAATGTGGAAATGGCAAAGTTGGCTTTTGCCAAGGGTATATGGAGTTATGTGTGTAAGATGGATAGTGCATTGCGCAAGTACTCTCTGATCAAGCAACCTCAAAGAGGACAGTCTGTTACTGCAATCTCTCTTATTCAGAAGGTAATACTTAATACATGTCAATTTGTTTTCTATACATGATGTGTACTACAAAGATATCTCTTCTGCAAATAAGCATATCAATTTCGTATTAATGAAGTTAGAGTTCCAATTGGCACTTTTTCATCTTTGTTGTTTGGTTATTGGATTATGAATGCAATGTAAGTGTTGAATGACGTACCTTTTCTGTAAATGAGACCTTAATTAACCACTTATGATTCATAAACCTTGAAATTGAAAAGCCCACTGCTTAGCTATGTGACAAAGGATTGCATTCTTATAGGTTCCGGCTGGCTTGGAGATAGCAAGTGTTGATGCAGATACTGTATCAACTAATGCAGCATCTACAAGGCATGGATTGCATTCTGGTGAGGGACAACAAAAGAAGCTTTTAAGAAGGCCCTCAGGAAAAGTGCTGGCAAATGGTTTGCTTCTCCTTGGTGGTGTCATTTGCCTCTCCCGTGGACACTCTAGCCTGGGCGCAAAGGTTGCCATGGCATACATCTTGGCAAAGTTAAGAAAGCATGATGCTTCCTCAAGCCAAACTCAGACAGCATCATCATGATCTAATCTCTCCACCTGCATGCAGTTATTAAGCTTGGGATTTAACGTAAATGGCCTTCTCATGGATTTCTGGATGAAGAAGAACGATTAGAAGCTGAACTATGGGTTATTGTATATAGTTGTTTGTGTTGAATAAGCAAAGTATACAGATAATTATACAGATAATGTAAAGTTTTCATGCTCTGATGTATTTGCAAGTATGCAATTGATATTATAGATCAGAGTTTTCTGTTAACAGATTCTAGGAAACATGAGTCCAGTGAAGTATAGAAGTGACACAAGTGCTCGATTGATGAGGCTTGATGTGAGATACTTTATCCATGAAGTGGAGAACTTGCAATAGGCCAAACTTGTACAGTTTCAGTTTATTATCATTAGGAAGAACATGTTCTCCACAATTTTGCAGGTTGAGTTCCAGTTTACTGTTTCTTCTTGGTGCTAAAGTCATGATCCAATTCAGTTGGAGGACAAAAAGATGACTGAACACGAAATCATAAAGATTCAGTTTTGCCCATTTGATGCTTAAGAACAACTATTTGTAAAATTATGAATGAACTTTTAACAGTAATTTTAAGTTGCAGCCTTCCAAGGTTTATATATTTATGTATTTATTCGATCTTGGCCAAAATTCCATCTTTCGTTGAATTCCATTGTGGTTGGAAAATTGGTCCGGTCCAGTGTGAGTTGATCAGGTTTTGGTGATGTGGTTCCGCAAGTTCACGGGTCTCAAGTAGTATAGAAAAATATCGTCCCACAGGGAGTAATTGTGTAACTACCAGGCTT
>JAOTIZ010000003.1:795700-807014 GCA_027123425.1 Erythroxylum panamense
ACATGTTGTCATGTCGAGTTTTGTCAAAAAGAAAAAAAATTCCTTTATTCCACGGGTTTACTTGCTCATAAAAAAACAAAAAAAGAAAAAAAGCGAAAAAGAAAAATAGAAGAAAGAGAAAACAACGGTCCCTTACATTTTCCTATTTCTTGAATAATTGTTTCCATTTCATTTGAGCTTTTATTTTCCTTTTTTTTGGTCTAAGCCAAATTTAAACCCCAACGACCCCATTTCAACCCTAATAAGACCTTTTGATCTTTTAAGAAGGACTGCTAAAAATTAGTGGAGAGTGGCCCCTTCCTATAATGTGCGTGCCTTTTCTTCCTTGGTGAGTGCTGGAGAGTTTAATGTATATGAGAAAATGGAGCCCCCTTGTGTGTGCTTGCAACGTTGATAGCTTGATTCTCCAAGTGAGTGGAGAGTGGCCCCCCTTTTCTTGCCACCTTCACGCAACTCTTAAATAAATTAATTGCAGGCCCATGGAAAGTGTTTGTGTGTAACGTTTCTCAATGTCCAAGTGAGTGCTTTCTATTAATTATAAGTAAGTGCTGGAGAGTTCCCAAGTAGCGTGAATTGGATGTAGAGTGAATCCCTCAAAGAGTGTGTCTAAGATGACTGTAACGTTAATGCTTGGTGGAGCCTAGCGTGAGTTTCTTCTTGTGTTTTCTTTAATTTGTTGCTCACGTCCCTCCTCTTGTGCGTGCCTTCTTTGTCAAATCAGTGGACAGTCCTTTGTTTTCTTTTAAAACCCACCAGTTAAACACGTTTTGTCCTGCTCATAGTTCATGTCTCAAGCTTCTACTTTTCTTCTTTTTGTCCCTCACAGCTGCCAACGTTGAATTCATTTGGAGCTCCTTTGGGTCTGCGTGATTTTTTGTCTCCTTCTCATGTCTCTAATAGCTCCTAGCCACCATCTGTCTTCAACATCCTCTAGCTGATAGCTTCCTTGTTTGTTCACGCCTCCACCTCTAGCTAGCTGTCCTATGTTGCGTGAATTTCGTGCCTCCTGATAGCCTGCTGTAGCCTCAAGTTTTATTAGTGTCTTCGTGCTCTCCTTCAAAAACTCTGTTTTCGCTGGTCAACTCCACAATAAAAATAATCCAACTCTCCTCTCTTGGTTGCCGCTACTCTTCGTTTTTCCCTTGATATACATTCCTCTAATATAATATAATCCTCACTCCTTTTTGTCGCGTGTGTCGTTTTGGCTTTGTCCTCTTAGGAGCAGTCCTTTCGTTCTTGTTTTTATTCACCTTTGTAACGTTAAGTCCCTTGTGCTGTAGCGTTTTCTTTCTATTGGTGTCACGTCTTGACAGCTGTTGGTTGCTGCGTGGTGGCTCTCTTGGAGCTGTCCTGATGGCGTGATTTTCGCCTTGGACTGTTGTGGTTCTTTATAATTAAAACCAGGTGTATTTCCTACAAATTAAACATAAACAATTATAAATATAAATTCAGGTAAACTAAACCATTTAGCAGGAAATATATGTATAAAACCCAATAATTAATCCTAAAATTAAGGAAAAATGCCACTCATTTCAATGATAAAAATGCTTGCAACATTTTGTTAGACTCCAGCTCGTGAGACTGTTATAAACGATCTCAAAACGATATTATTTTAGTATAATTAAACATATATAGATTAAAATAGCATCGTTTTAGTCTTAGTTTAAATCTGTCGATCTTTTGATTGCATATTTAAGGATGGTCAAATCTGGCTCCAGGCGAGCTGGGGCATTGTTATCCCTTCCAATGCCTACTACAATCTCATACTAAGGATCAACCTGATATGGTAACATGGATAAAATTTCACAAGCATGCATACTCATGTCTGTTTAAAAGAATGAAAAAGAAAAAGAAAAAGAAAGATAAAACTGTAGGTGTTGTTTAGTTAAATTCGACATTATGTTATTCTTCCTCTAGTTTCTTGGTTATTAAATGTAATAACCTAGACTATTCGTCTACAGATATTATCCGCTTTAGATTGTCTACTGGGCCAAAGCCTTTACAGTTTTGTTCTTCTTCCACCCAGAAAAAGGGGTATATAGAGAAGAAGTATCTATACTCTTATAAGGTATATTTTGTTTTCCTCTCCAACCAATGTGAGATCTCACAATCCACTCTCTCAGGGCCCAACGTCTTCGCTAGCACAACAGGTCGAGAATCAACTCTGATATTATTTGTAACAGCCCAGACTACCCACCTACAGATATTGTCCATTTTGAGTTGTCCATCGGGCCAAGGCCTCACAGTTTTGCTCTTCCTACACCCTAAAAAACGCGTATGTGGAAAAGAAGTATTCTTACCCTTATAAGATGTACTTCGTTCTTCTCTCCAACCGATATGAGATCTCACAATCCACTCCCCTTAGGGTCAGCATCATCATTGACACAATGGGTCAGGAACCGGCTCTAATACCAACTTTGTTAAGACTCGAAACGGGCATGTGATCGGTATGTGGGACCGAGATTCTGAAACCCTAAATCACATGTAAGCCTATTGCTAGTAACAAAATAAATTCAAACCTAAAAAATTCAACAAGCTCATACAATAAAATAACAATAATATTATATACTAATCTCTTCCTCTCGACGAGCCCGTCACAACCATACCCAGTTCAGCCACCATCGTCACCAGAATCGTTGCAAAAATAGAGGAGAAAAATCGACAAAAAATGCCAATCGTCGATCCATCGCTTCCGGTAGTTGTTGTCGGTCACCACCACCACCACCACCACCATTCGACTCGTCTTGACGTCAAAAACAAAAGCCTTATGGTTTCATTGCCGACCGTTGCTTGGATCGCCACCGATTGACGGAAAAAGGGGTACAGCAGGAGCAGGACCCCAATCGGAATGTTTGGACTGACGAGTTCGGTTACCAGGTAAGTTCATACCGACTTACTGTTATCATAATTGTACCAACAAATGAATACTGTTCAATGCTAGTATAGATGACAACATATATAGCAATACATAACCACATTCATTTGCATGTGTACATATATATATAGCGAATGTGTATATACAATAATGTGTATCTGCTTTAGTATAAGTCTTTTAACTGAGTGGATGCGTTGGGTTGGATTGCATACATGCAGGGACGGATCTAGAAATTTTTTTGAGTAGGGGCAAAATTTTAATGGGGGCAAAATTTTGATGGGAGCAAAATTTTATTTTTTATGAGATCAAAACTTAAAATAATAATTTTTTATATGAAAATTTTGAAGGCAGTGGGGGGCAAGTGGGCATCCATGCATACATGCATTAGTCATTGCATAACTAAATGTTTACTTGATAAATTACATGCTTAATAATTTGATATATATTACTATGTTCGATTGTGGGGAAGAAAATATCTGTAGGATGTGCCACCTAATGGGTATGCATCAGGACCGGATGCGCACTGATTATGATTATGAGAATTGTTTTGTTTATGATATTGAAATATGTTATGAGTCGATCTTGGTTGTTGCTTAGCTCCCGATTGGAACCTTATTTGTGATGCTTATGATTTTGCATATTTTGAGCGAGGGTTGACCTGTTGGTGATGCTTGGCTCCCCGCAGCCCCTTTAAATTAAGAGAACCTTACGGTTACATGAGTATAGGAGCATGGCTGGCCATTGGTGATGCATAGCTCCCCACAACCATTTGAGGTTTAGAGTTGTGAGACCTTACCTTTGGAGATTAGGGTCTTACAAATATTCTCTCCCACAATTTATTTGTGTTGTTGATGTGATTGATCAATGTATAACATGATGTGTATGTATTTTGATGTTCATGCATGACTGTATGCATAGCATTGGGTATTATAGGACGGTGTGAGCTTACTCAGCGAGGTCTGAGTCCCCTCAACTTTATTTTTTCAGGTCAGTTACCACCAGTTTTGCAGCAGTAACTCCCGTGACGTATTCGACTTACCTACGTTTATATATGTTCTTTTTTTATTTTCATTTATCTTGTATTGTAAAATTTGTAGTGACATGATTTCATGAGTTATAAAACTTCTTTCCGACGCACTCTATTGTTATTGTATTGTATGAACTTACTGCGTTCTTGGAGTTTGAATTTATTTTTTCACTAGTGGTAGACTTATGTGTGATATAGGATTTCAGAACCTCGGTCCCACGTGCTAGTTACGCACCCGTCTTGGGTGGTGACAAAGTTAGTATCAGAGCCGACTCCCGACCCGTTATGTCAATGAAGACGCTGGGTCTTAAGGGGGTGGATTGTGAGATCCTTAATCGGTTGGAGAGGAGAACGGACTACGCATTATAAGGGTACGAATACCTCTTTCCATAGACGCATTTTCTTGGGTGTGGGAAGAGCAAAACCGTGAGGACCTTAGTTCGTTAAGCAACCCAAAGAGGACAATATCTGTGGACAGGTGGTCTGAACTGTTATAAATGGTATCAGAACTGATCTCTGATTCATTGTGCCAATGAGGATGTTGGTTCCTAAGGAGGATGAATTGTGAGATTCCACATTGGTTGGAGAGGAGAACGAAGTACGCCTTATAAGAGTACGGATACCTTTTCTCCATAGATACATTTTTCTAGGTGTAAAAAAAGCAAAACCGTGAAGGTCTTAACCCGATGGACAACCCAAAGTTGATAATATCTGTGGGCAAGTAGTCTATGCTGTTACATTAAAGAACAAGAAGAAATCGAGACATCAGGAAATCTGTCATTGGGTTAAAAGCTGTTAGGTGCAGATTCAGCTGTTAAGATTTAAAGGATTAAGATATTAAGGACAAGGAACTAAGAGAAATAATATGTTTAGATCTTGCAGTTTGTGGAGCAACGAACTAACTAACCAACCATCCAACATGCAAGTGTTAAAAACCAAACTTAACACTTGAAAACTTGTTCGTGAAAAGAAACAAATATAGTAACAGATCGTGAACATTGGTATAATCTCATTTTATCTGAATCATGATTTACTATTTTTGTCTGTGTCCAAATGGGCAATATTCCATTTCTGTCTGATCTTTAGGTGGTTTCAATCAACCATCAAATATAGTAACTAGCGTTTTCAATGGAAACCAACACCTTCTAACAACCTCAGAAGAAGGAAAATGAATGCAAGGAAAAGAAAAATTCATAGAGAACGATTGATTCTTTCCCTACACCTACGTGTTTCTTGGCTGAATTCTGATACACTTTCTGCAGAAACCCTCTTTCAGAGCTGTCTGCAAGTTTTTTTTCCTTTTTGAATTCTCTAATAGATTGTGTTTTGGCATTGGAAATGCACCATAGTCTTGTTGGGATCTTGGTATCCTGTCTAGTGTTTCTGGCCAGCCTGGTCCATTCAAAGACAGATTCCGATGATGGTACGTGAAACATCGCACTTTTCAAGTTTGTAGTTTCATGTTCCTGCATGCAATTTTAATGGAGGATGAATATAAGTTTATGTAGGTCTAGATCTGATTGCGTATCTTGTAACCTGAATGGAATCGGATTGGAGATTCGATGAAGAGGGAGATGTGTTTCATCTTCTTATTAATCTAATAACCATGAAAAAAGGACATTGCATCTGTAGATTCTGATTTTTTGTATTTTGTGTTGCAGTTTCTGCTCTTAACGTGATGTTTAACAGCTTAAATTCTCCTTCACAACTTGATGGTTGGAAATCAAGTGGTGGAGATCCCTGTGATGACTCCTGGAAAGGGATTACATGCTCAGGATCTTCGGTGACAGAAGTGTAACTGCATTCTTCATGTTAAAAACATTTTTTTTTCTGTTCAAGGACCATCTGATCTTTTGAACTCTCCATTGATGGCATTAAAAAACTTCTGCAGAAAACTGTCGGGCCTTGGAATCACTGGATCACTTGGCTACCAGCTTGCAAACTTGAAATCTGTCACTTCCTTGTAAGCTTATCTCAAATTGTAAAGTAAAAACATGCTCACAAGTGTTCAAATTGTTGTGACCTTTTGTCTTCTGTATTCGTTTGTCATAGTACAGTGATGTGAGCAAGAACAACCTGAAGAATGATATCCCATATCAGCTTCCTCCAAATGTAGTTAACCTGTAAGTTTTCTCTACAGTCCTTGCCTATAACATCAAGGTAATCATCATCAAAGGTATGATCATGGAAGTACTTTAGGAAAATCTGTTAACTTTCATGAGCTTGATGTGCAGAGATCTTTCTAACAATCAGTTCACTGGCTCATTGCCCTATTCAATTTCGCAGATGACTGACCTTAAGTACCTGTAAGCATGAGCTTCCTTGTCCTTTGCATCAATCCTTTTGTTGTGGTGTCCCATATTTTTCATTGGTTTCTGGCTTTTCTTGCAGAGATATTGGTCACAATAGCCTCAATGGACAATTGGGTGATATGTTTCAGAAGCTTTCCAAACTTGAGAAGTTGTGAGTAGGACTAACTTTGGTATCTAAATGTTCTGGTTAGCTAAGGAAACATGTCAGACTGGAGTTAGATAAAAACTAGTTTGGACCAATTCAGGTTGAGTTCAAGTAGGTTTAGGTCAGGTCGGATGGGCTCAGGCCAAGTATTCCTGAGACTCTTTTTTTGTTTTCGCATACTAGACTTGGCTTGAGTAGGATTTCAATCAAATCGAATTTTATTAATTAACTTCAGACTGAATTCTTCTATATAATCTTACTTTTACTTTTTAAGAAATTTGTGAGGTTAAAACAACTAATTCAGATTTAGATTCAGCTAACTTGCCTTTGATTTGACATCTAATACTTCATCCAATTTTTTTCCCTGAAATTTCATAGGTTTCTTCTGTGCAAATTAAGGTTAGATAGATAACTAACTTTCCTAATTTTCTTGCAGGGATTTGTCCTTCAACACACTGAAAGGCAACCTTCCACAGAGTTTCTCATCACTTTCAAAACTTGAAACATTGTAATAACCTTCAAAACACAGTCATTTTGCCTAATTGGAGTTTCTTTTTGTTGATCTGAAAATGGTTCGTTTCAGGTACCTGCAAAACAACCAATTCACTGGTTCAATAAATGTCCTTGCTCGTCTTCCTCTTAAAGATCTGTAAGTAAAACAGAAAACAAAAACCTTCAAATACACGATCTGTAAACCCTCTTGCTAGTGCTCTTTATTATGGAATTATCAGACTAAGAACTTGTCAGCAAGAAAAATCCTGACGACTACTATATAATGGCAGGAACGTTGAGAACAACCAGTTCAGAGGGTCGATTCCTGCTTCAATAAAGGGTATTGATAAACTGAAGTGAGTATGAAAACTAAACTCATTTCCTGATGATGCAGTTCTTAACAAGTTTGGATTCTGAGTTTGTGACTGTATCATTGAAGAACTGGAGGAAATTCTTGGGGACCTGGATCTGATAATTCTGGCAGTAATGGAAGCAATTCCAAAGATGGGAATGGAAAAGGTGGATTCAGTGGATTGACTATAGCTTTAATAATTGCGGCAATAGTGGTGGTGGCTGCACTTATTGGTATTCTGATGTTCAAGAAGAAATCTTCTGCAACTTCACATTTTCTTGATGAAGAAAAGACTAGCCATAAGGGATCCTTCAAAGTTCTTGCATCACAGGAACTGTCCAGTGAACATGGCGCTCCCATAAGCAAAGGGTTCAATGGTAATAGTTTGCTTTCCCCATTTTAGTGTAAAAGACACGAAATTCCTTATTAGCAAAGTATTTAACACTGTAACTTTGATTCTAGCAGATGACATCTCTCCCAGATCATCAGTTTCCATTGACATCAAAACTTTGAAGAAACCTCCTTCCTTTGGTTACAAGCCTCAACAGACTGATCTTGTTCAAGATTTCAGTGACAAAGAGTTCGAGAACCGTCTGAATGCAGGAAGAAACACATCCACTCCTGCTGTGTCATATTCTTTAGCAGATTTGCAGAGTTCCACAGGTAATTTCGCAGCAGGTCGTCTTCTTGGAGAGGGATCTCTTGGTTGTGTTTATAAAGCTAAATATCCTGACGGGAAGGTAGGTTTTAGCTAACCAGAAATGCTTCAACTTGTCTCTCTCTTTTCTTTTCTTGTTTTCCTGACAGTATCTGATACTTGGTTTTGTTATACTGATCTGTTCCTCAGGTTCTAGCTGTCAAAAAGATTGACAAGTCACATTTTCAGAAGGATCACACAGAAGAATTCTCAAAGATTGTATCGAACATCTCAAAGATTCATCACAAGAACATTGCTCCACTTGTGGGTTATTGTTCAGAATCGGATCATCACATTTTAGTGTACGAGTTTTTCAGGAATGGATCACTTCATGACTTCCTACACATGTCAGATGACTTCAGTAATCCACTAACTTGGAATACCAGAGTTAAAATTGCTCTAGGAACTGCACGAGCTGTTGAGTGAGTAATATATACATATAGGAATTAAAAATTTTCAGTATTTCCAAGTTAAATGAATCTTGTTTCTTCTTGGTGGTCACTTGGAACCTGTAGAGATTTTCTAATTTTTCTTTAAATTTTCAGATACCTCCACGAAGTTTGTGCTCCATCTGTCATCCATAAGAACATCAAGTCCTCCAACATTTTGCTTGACCTTGAGTTCAACCCTCATCTCTCTGACTATGGTCTTGATAGCTTCCATGATGTGAGTACTTAGTGTTTCTTTTAATAACTCTGTGATGAGGCACAGAACATGCCTTGTATCTGCAAAAGCATCTTAACGATTGTTTCACATCAGGTTGTTGCTTGTTTAAGATTCTATAGTATCAAAATCTAAATTCAGTAATCAAGCTACAAAAAAACTTCCATGATGTGAGTACAAATACAACAAAAGCCATCTGCAAAAAACACAAGTTTACCCCAAGTTTTTTTGGTATAAACATTCATGTGTTTCAACCTCTATCTAATCTTTTTCTGCAGCACACAAGCAAGAACCTTGAAATAGGATATAATGCTCCAGAGTGCACAAAACCTTCTGCATATTCCATAAAGAGTGACGTCTACAGTTTTGGAGTTGTCATGCTAGAATTGCTGACAGGTCGAATGCCATACGATAGGTAGAGCTAGCTCTCATATCTCTGTTACCTCTAGTGTCTGTGATCTCCATAACCAACTAAACTTTGCTGCAGCTCCAAGTCAAAATCCGAACAATGCCTTGTGAGGTGGGCGACCCCTCAACTTCATGACATTGATGCATTGGCTAACATGGTCGATCCAGCCTTGCGTGGACTATACCCTCCCAAAGCAATCTCTCGTTTCGCAGACATAATCGCCCTCTGTGTACAGGTATCAGACAAAACTCTCTTTTGCTTCAAAAAGGTTCACTGTCTTGATGAAAAGATGGTGATACTATGTTGTTCGGTTATGATTGGTAAGCCTGCCTGATGTTATGATCTGTATGACGTGTATCAGGCGGAGCCTGAGTTCCGACCACCAATGTCGGAGGTGGTTCAGACATTGGTGCGGATGGTTCAGAGGTCGAGCATGAACATGAGAGATGATTTTGCAGCCAATTCTCGTGGGACAGATGACTCTGATTACTACTAAACTAGCCTGTTATGGAGTCCTTGCAAGTGTAGTATAGAATTAATTTCTACTGCTTATTTTCTTTTTATAAATTATTTTTCACATTAGGTTTTTGTTACTTTCAGATAATTCTTTGATGGTGAAACAATTTATTTTAAGAAAAAAAAGATGGTGCATAAAAGAAAGAAATAAATAATAAATTTACCACAATTTTTTATTTATAAATTTATGATATAATAAATTCATAATATATTTTATGATATACTGTATTTATTGGTGGATTTATAGTATATTTTAATTTAAACCTATTTATCCCATCTGAAAAAAAGTAAATGAAATGGATGGATTTTATTATAATCTCATTAAAGTAATTATATTTAATTGTAAAATAGTTTTTGTTAAAATAATTTAATAAAAAAAATAACATAAAAGGTAATTTTACATATCTTATAGTTTAAGAAAACTTAGAAAAATTATTTAATCTTTAAAATTTTCGAAAAAATCTTTTTAATTTTTAGTTTTTCAAAAAGATCATTATCTTAGATTTGTTTAAAAAATAATGACGAAGCACATTTACTGTAAACATCAAACGTAAACTAATTAACTATAACTATTATAGTAACTCAAATTAATTTTTAAACTAGATCTAAATTAATTAAATTTGGTTTAAATTAATAAATTAAGACAATTAAAATAACATTTGATTAATGCAAACATGATATCGATGAAACATGTATTTCATTGTTATTTATAACTAAATTTTAATCCTGAAAATTGAAAATTAGAAAGATTTTTTCAAAAAATTTAAAGATTATGAATTGTATTTATTAAATTACAGAGATGTATGTTTTTTAAACCCTAAAATGAATTATATACAAAGGTAAGATTTATAATTTATTATCTTAAAATTTTGTGTTACAATATTATATCTCTAATTATATATAAAACTTTAAATTTATAAAATTGATTAAGATATTGACAATTTATAAAATGACCTAAATAAATTTGTGTAAATTACCTAAGGATAGTGTTAAACTTGAGCCATGTGACCTTTTTGTCTAGATTTAAATTCAATTCAAAATTTAATTTAATCAAGTTTAAATAATAAAACTCGATGTCAAAATGATAATTTTTAGTGTAATTTATCAAAATGGTGTTATTTATTTGGTGGCATGGTAGAGTGGTAAGGCGGACTGCAAATCCTTTTTTTTCTAGTTCAAATCTAAACAGTTGAATTAGACAAATTTTCTAAATTCAATCTTATCAAGTCAAATTTAATTTAGTAATTTTAGATTATGTCTGACTCTTATTGTTATCCATACTTTTACTAGAGACATTAGAAAGGGACGCTTCAGCTACTTCGTGAAAATTTCAAATTTCATTTCTGTTCCTTGTCAGGATGCCATTTGTTTTGTTTCTGTTGTCACTTACTAATTATTATTATTCTCGTCTTCCCTCCATAGTTATTCAATATTGATCTACTCGGTATCACCTCTTTCCAATTACATTTTCCATTTGACTTGAATATTTTTGTATCTAAGTTCAAATTTTAGCTTACAGTTTCCAATCTTTTGAATCCTGCCGGTCAAGTCTATGAAAGTTTCTGACTTTACCGTCTTCTTTTTCTTTTTTCCTTGTTCATTCTTATGACAGCTGACAGGTTTAAGTCACTATAAGCTGATACACAGTCCTCGTTAAACAAAACCTGCTAATTAAATAACTCCAAAAAGATTTTGGCTATGGTGGTAGAGCAGGAATCGTTAAACCTCCGTTTCATTTGTAGAGCATAACGTACAGAGAATCATTGTCTCATGCCATGATCAGACCATTTGTGCCATACCCTTTTTGTTTCTTTCTGTTAATTCAT
>JAOTIZ010000003.1:867438-880625 GCA_027123425.1 Erythroxylum panamense
TTGATCTTGCAAGGCATCGGAAACTTCAAGATAATTAGGAGCTTGTATTAAGTTAGTACTTTTGGTTGGCCCATTAAACATTTCATCATGGAGCATTTTCATGTATTTTGGATTTCGACTTATTTATATTATGTATGACTGAGTATACTTATTGAATTTTCATTTTGGATTGTTATGGCATGAAGCCCCGGGTTATTGGGTGTTTAATTCGAATGATCGTGTGTATGAATTGTATGTGTGAATGGGGTCCGCCGGTTTGGGCCGGCCATCGCGGGCGCAGCCCGAGGGGTCGCCTCAGGATTTGGGTTCTGGGGCCCGGGCCCAACAGTACTGCTACTGCCTAATTAAATCTAGAGATCGTATCATAGGTTGTTAGGTGGTTAGGTTTAATCAACGATCGTATCTTGACTAAACAAAACCTAAGGGAAAACTCGGGTTAATTTTTAATCCATGATTAATAATTTCTAGGAGAGGTCAAAGAAGAACAAATTAATAAAATATGCTTAATCAGGGTGTAGGCCGAGTTTGAACCGAAGAACCGAGTCCCTACCGAATTCCCCACATTTTTCATTTTATTGCATGTTTTCTTTAATTTGTTTTTGTTAGTTAGTTTTATTTTATTTTCATCTTTAAAAATCCAAAACCCCCATCCTTTTCCTAAACACCGATTAATTTCATTTCTTAAACTTTGCACACACTCTCTGTGGGATCAACCTAGAATTGCCACTACTACAGTAGTAGTCTAGTTATTTTAATTTTGATTAGCGTTACGACACGCGGTCAAATTTTGGCGCCGTTGTCGGGGGGTGCGGTGTTCTAGTTTTTGTTTGTGATTTAATTCGTGTTTTGTATATATTTGTTCGTGATTAATTTTTTTCTGTTATTTGGTGATCTTTTCATTTTCTTATTTTATGTTTGAAAAAAAATATCAATATGGACGGAAGTAATTTCTTTTATAATTCATATTCTCAATCCTATAACAATGTTTGGACTGATCAACCTAACTTTTGTTATGAATGGAATAATCATTAGAATTACTTCCATGATAGTTTGCAGGACGCACAACAATTCTCGTACAAACTAGAAGCTTTCTATCACAACTCTGGTCCATCTCTAGAAGAGTTAGCTTTGCAATTGCGGGAGAATACTTTACAATTCCAAAAGGATGGAGGGCAATTTCCAAGAAACACATGGTCTAATGCCCAAGATTTGGAGAGCCAACACGATTCAGTTGCATCTCTTGAAGAACTTGTTAATAATATGGTTGCTAACAATTTGCAATTTTTACAAAATATGTAGCAACAGTTGCAAGAATTCCGACAAGAGACAAAAGCAAGCCAAAAAAGGATGGAACACCTAATAGGTCAAATGGCAATAAGCCTTGATCGCTTAGAATCGTAAAGAGAAAAGGAGCAACCGTATCAACCCGAGGTGTACCCAATGGACATTTTTGCAAAAACTTTGCAAATTGACGAGGAGCTTGGAAATTTTGAGGTCAACCATCAATGAATTGTTTGTGTCAAAGAAGTGAAGAAGGAGCTTAAAGCCGAAAAGGACATATCTTTTAGCTCAGAGGTAAGTACTGAGTCTATAATTATTTTTAAAACTAACTCTTTACCTTTACATAACAGATTGGATAAGTTAAATGATAAACAAAAAGGTGAAGAGACGTTCGAAATATTTCTAGAGTGTATCGACTCAGTCGGGATTGAGAAGCTGAGGATAGGGAAGATGCTGAAGGAGGATGATGATCAACTGAGGCCCTATCCCGAACTACCTCATGTAGAGTAGCTGCATGTGGTACTTGAAGGTCACAATTTTGTCACATAAGGAGAAGAAGGAGTCGAGCCGGCAACCCTAAACAAAGGCGCTTCTTGGGAGGCAACCCAAGGGAAGTAAATTTCTTTTCCTTTACATTTCAGCATTACTTTTTATTTGCATGTGTGTGTTTGAATTTGTCTGTTTTACTTGTTTTTAAATTTTCAATCAAAATGAGAGAAAGAATTAAACAATTGAAACAAACATTTTCTCATTTTCTATTGCTTCTGGGATTATATAATCATGATTAGAGTGTGAATTGACTAGAAATTTCATAGCAACTTTAGCATGTACTTTTGCTCTTGTGATTGGTTGATATGCATTATCTTTGGAAGAGTAGTGACTAATGGTAGACAAAGCCGGTGAGATTTTGAGCCTTATTTGACTAACACATTTATATCAGTCTCATTATTTTTTGATAATGTGTGACCTTCATGACATGTACGTCTCGATTTTGCATTGATTTTCTATTTAAGACCACATTTTTATCACATGCATTAACATGGATATGATTAGGCATTCTTTGTTTTCTTTTTCATAAGCTACATTAGCCAAATAGCCTACCCTATTGACATGATTTTCCCTTGATAAACCCCTTTGAGCTTTAGCCCTTATTTTTGTATAAACCACAATTTATGCTTTTAAACTTGACCAAATGTCCTATCCAAGTCATAAAGCTAGTAGAACATTTGTGACTTTTGAATTTGTGGATATACAAAATTCTAAGTGTGGGGGTGTATATATA
The DNA here is from genome assembly GCA_027123425.1 of Erythroxylum panamense. Taxonomy (NCBI): domain Eukaryota; kingdom Viridiplantae; phylum Streptophyta; class Magnoliopsida; order Malpighiales; family Erythroxylaceae; genus Erythroxylum; species Erythroxylum panamense. The sequence goes on from JAOTIZ010000003.1 coordinate 870,002, forward strand.
TGTGAGGGTTGGTTATAATTTTTGGAAAGTTATTTAATGTCTTATCTTTGAAATTCCCATGTTGATGTAGTTTATTTTTAATTTTTACAAAAAAAAAGAAAAAAAAAGAAAAAAAAAAGAAAAAAAGAAGAAGAAAACAAATGAAAAAAATAAAATGTTTGAAATAAATGTGTTAAGGAAGAATTGCAAAAGAATTGCACATGTGTTTAAAAGTTATTTATGATTCATGCATCTTCCTAGAGTTGTAATGGTTGAGCTATTTGAGTGTGTTGAATATGAGGTGGAGATTGACTTGGAAGGTTTTCACTATTGTGATTTCATTGATATACAGTTATATGAGTGATTCCTTCGGATTGGATATGCTTCATGTAGTTTATGTATGAGAGCTGAATGAGGTTGTGAAATGTAATTTTTGCATTTGTTATAGCTGACGGTACCCAGTTTTTTATGAGTGTTACTTTTGTTTCACTAGCTTTAATGGCTTTCATGCTACTTACCCAAATATATCTCACCTTTCCCTTGCCTACATTACAACATTGAAAAGTCCTTTGATTCATGATTTTGCATGTGACCATTAGTGGTGGAGAAATGAAATGATATGCAAAGTTGTGGATTGTCATATTCATGAATGGTATTGAGTGTACCCATCGATATATTTTAATTAAACACATTTTCAGAGTCTACCATTAGATTGCTCAGTTTCTGAAAATATTGAATGTTGATTGATCATGAGTAAAAGCTTAAAATGTTGATTTCTTGCTATAATTTTTGAAAGTTATTCATCTTTGTTTATGATTATATTATCTTGGAAAATATAGAAATTGAGTTGATGTTTTAGGTCAATGAGCTTAATGTTGGCGGTTTGCCCGAGGACGGTCAAAAGCTAAGTGTGGGGGTATTTGATATGTGTTAAATTGTTAATATTTTTAATTATTTTCACTTAGCGTTTATTGATACAAAAATGATTAAAATACTCACCTTAATTCATACTTGTTTTTAGGTACAATTTGATAGCAAAAAAATTAAAGTGAGTTAAAATTATCATACATGGGTCATTTTCTGAATATCTATTTATGCTTGTCTATAGAAGAAAGAAGGCAGCCACTAAACACGCACATGCAAGGTAACAACTTGGAAGAGCAGTCAGTAAATTAAATCAAAGGTTCTTTGGCCAACGAAAATCTAGCAACACACTGAAGGCGTCATTTGGAGGTAGCGTTTTAGGGAAGTGACGCAAACAGCAAATGAAAATCATGTGAAGCTACAGAGAAGAGGTGAGATGTTTTTGAGGAGAGACACAATAAAATCAAAGGCAATTAAATGGTCCAAGATAAGAATATCACGCGTTACAAGCAGCTACAGAGGGACCCAGCAGAGAAGACATCAACACACAATTGGACACGTACAAGAAGGTTTAATTGGCAGGTTGCGTCTCTAATTAATTAAAGGACGAACAGGTGGCAACACAGAATTCAAGCAGAGATACAAATACACAGAGAGAGGGGCGTGAAGATGAACAGGGACACAAGTAAGAAGGCAACACGTGAAGTGAGGAGACCAGCGTTTAGACAGAAGGAATCATGCAATAGGAGGACAACACGCATGCGAAAATTCAACGAAAAGAAAACAAAAGAAGGCAGATTGCGGCGCAGGTAACGCAAAAAGCTGAGAGTAGAACAAGACAGAGTGTAGGCGGCGCTGCATTGAAATTGCAGAAGAATCAACGCAAAAAGTGAAATAAATGGGAGGCGTGAAGTGAGAATCAGACGAGAAAACAAGAGAAGTGGAGTGCGGCGTTGGTGAGAAGAGAAGCGTGGACGAGAAACAGTCGACAATAAACCTTCCAATTTTATTTGTCCCATCGATGAATAGTAAATAGGAGAGGGCTACATAAGGAGCAAACGGAGAAGAGTTTGAGGGCTGGGCAGTGCGTGAGAGATAAATAAAATTCTGAAGATGCCCACGACAGTTCCAACGCCGGTAACAGTAAGAATAGATTTTATGGTGTTGGGTAACTGAAGTTTTATTTCTTGGTGTACGGAATCCTAGTTATTGAACTTTGTATGTTGTGAGATTGTGATCTTTATTTCAATCAATTTATTAGTCAAGTATCAATTATTTTTCTGAGTCATTATTTGATTGTTTAAATTGACAGCTAGGTGCGTAACTAGTGTATATTTTTATTCAATCAATCGCTAGATTAAAAAGGTTGACGTTCAATTCTTTTAATCAAAAGTAGCGACTAGGATTTTTGTCTACTACGTTAGGGACATGGTTCTAGGAAAAATAATTGTCTAGGCTAAATGTACATCGTATGTATGTTGTCTAGTTCGTCGATTTTCTTGATTCGTAAAGCTATTAATTAATTAAATCTGAGATCGTATCCAGGTTATTAATTAATAAGGGTTAATTCAAATACATGTTTTGGTTGACTAAACATAAGAGAAAATAGGTAAAGAAATTTACCACGACGAATACTAAACTAATAAATTGGTTATTTTTAGTGTCGATGATCAACGCAAGTTCAATAACGAAGGAGACTGGAAACCAAGATTTATTTCTATTGATTGTTAAATTCTCATTATTTTGTTTCTAGTTATTTTTTTAATTTCAATTTCCATTTAAATTCTGTTTAATTCAAAAATCCAAAACCCCCTTTTTCGTAACCACCGATTATTTTCATTTCCTAAACTTTACACGCATTCTCTGTGGGATCGACCTAGACTCGCCACTGCTATAGTAGTAGTCTAGTAATTTTAATTTTGATTAGCGTAACGACGCGCGGTCAAGTAGTGAACTCATCAATCATGGTTTGACACCAGTGTGGAATTTTATTTGCTTGAGTAAAGGAAGTGGGATCAGAAGTGGTAACAGTTGTTGAATATGTGATATAATTAGCAAACGAGCATGGGTGTGATCATATGTGTGAGTGACCATAGGATGAGAGGATGGTCATGGAGGAGTAGGGGTAGATGGAGAGAGGTGGAGGATGAGTAGGGGCAGATGGAGAGGAGGTGAAGGATGAGTAGGGGTAAAAGGTAAAAGAACAGTAGGAGGAGAATGGGTGGAAGAATGATTAGACAAGAGTGTGGAGTAGTGAAAATCATGTTCAAGGAAATACAAATGATGAGAGCTATAAATTTTGAAAGTTTGAGGATCAAAATAATAGTAGCCTTTGTATTTGGAGCAGTATCCTAGAAAGATATAGGGAGCTGATTGAGGTGTGAGTTTATCAACTCTGGTGGAACCTAAAAAGGGAAAGCATGTACATCCAAAGACTAAAAGATGAGAGAGATTAGGTTTTGTGTGAAAGAGTATTTCATGAGGAGACTGATCAGTGAGAATAGGTATTAATAGAAGATTGATGAGGAAACAACAGTAGAGAAGGCTTCGTACTAAAAAATTTATGGTAGAGAGGTATGCAAAAGGAGGGTAAATCCTGTTTTAGTGATATGATAAATTTTACGTTCAACAAGACCATTTTGTTATAGAGTATAAGGAAAATATATGCGATAAGTGATGTCATGGGTAGCAAGACATTGGGCAAAGACACCATTGATGAGTTTGAAGCTCCATCGCATTGTAAAGATTTGATAGGGGTAAATAAAAGGTGTTCAGTTGTTGTTTTAAAAAATTGAAAATATAGAAGAGCATGTGACTTTTGTACCATAGGAAAAATCCAGGTAAAACGAATGTAATCATCAATAAAGATAACAAAGTATCGATACCTAGAAGGTTCTCAAATATCACTGTAAATGAGTAAGAGTTGTGTAAAAAGATGAGCGGATACTGTAAATGAAAGACTAACACATTTTCCTTCAAGACAGTAAGTACAAGACTTAATAACATTTGAGTTGACTTGTATAAGAGAAGATAAACTAGATAACGTAAAATGACATGGATGACCAAGCATTGATGCTGCAGATCCAAGGAGGTAGTAGTAGTATTGAGGGAGACGTGATTTCAAAAACACGATCTAATCTTTAAGAGATATAAATTATTGTGTATGCAACCTGAAAAGAGTTAAATCTTGGTTTGAAGATCCTTTACAATATAACCAAATGGATTAAATTCAATAAGACATGAATTATCAAAAACAAATTTAGAAATAGGTAACCAATTTTTGGTAAGAGTAGGAACAACCAAAATATCACGAACATGCAGAAGCAAAGAAGAATTTGATATAGTTAATTTACCATTAGAGGAAATGAGAAGAGTTTGTCTATTATTGACGACTACTTGGTTGGACCCGTCATACAAGGAAGCAGATTCCACATGGTGAGAATTAGGGGGCATGTGAGCAATAGCTCTAGTATCAAGTAACCATTCAGAGATAGTACTGGAGTTGTCTGTGTTAGGCTGAACATTCATAGCAGTACATGTTGCATAAAGATTGCTATTAATATATCGAGAATCATAATAGCGATTACAAGACTTAGAATAGCGAAAACAACAATGGGTAGCAATGTGGCCCCATTTCTAACAAATTTGGCATTGTGTGGGTGGTTTACTAAACCTTGAAACGTGACTTGAATTGTTGAGGTCTAGAGGTCTAATATGGGGACCCATCAGGGCAGATGGGCCCAAGAGATTGTGGAGGCCCGTTTGAGGTGGGAGGCAAATTAATTGAAGAATTAGGACAAACCTAAGATGCAAAGGGAGAGGAGTCCAGCTTCCTTCTACTATGTCTCTCACCACCTCTACAGCATCGATCGTGATAACCAATGGTGAGAGAGACGAAGAGAGCCGTGTCGGTTGGTGAAGAAGAGTGATACAGTAGTAATCTCTATTTGTGAATGAGAAGCTTGGCGCGAAACTCAGAGAATCACGAGGGAGCTCACGATGCTCGATGACGATGATAAAGGAGTCATAGTCGGTGGGGAGCCCATCAAGGTGAACAAAACTAGATCCTCATCAGTAAGCCTGTCTTTAATAGCTGCCAATTCATCTGCTGCGGTGGCGAGAAGAGAAAGAAAATCCCAGATAGTACTGGAGTCTTTCTTCAGAGTGTGGAGGTGGTGACAGAGAAGAGATCGTTAGGAGGTTGATTCCTACATGAAATGGTTTGCAAGTCCAAACCAGAGCACTTGAACATTTTGGTAGTTGAGGGTCAGTCATGCAGTTGATGGAGATTATGGAGGCCCATTTGAGGTGGGAGGTAAATTAATTGTGGAATTAGGACAAACCCAAGATGCAAAGGGAGAGGAGTCAAGCCTTGTTCTACGATGCCTCTCGTCACCTCTACTGCACCCATCGTGATAGTCATTGGTGAGAGATACGAAGAGAACCGTGTCAGTTGGTGAAGAAGAGTGATATGATAGCAACCTCTATTTGTGAATGAGAAGCTTGGCGAGAAGCTCAAAGAATCATGAGGGAGCTCGCGATGCTCGACGACAATGATAAAGGAGTCATAATCGACGAGGAGCCCCATCATGGTGAATAGAACCAAATCTCATCAGTGAGCCTGTCTTTAATAGCTGTCAATTCATTTGTTGTAGTGGAGAGCAGAGAGAGAAAATCCCAGATGGTACTGGAGTCTTTCTTCAGAGTGTGGAGGTAGAGACAGAGAAGAGACTGTTGGGAGGTTGATTGGTACATGAAATGGTCTTCAAGTCCAAACCAGAGCACGTGAACAGTTTGATAACTGAGGGTCAGTAGTGCGGTTGATGGGGAAAGTGAGTCGTGAGGAAGTGCTAGACAAGACGATCAAATTTATGCCATTTTTAAAAGTCTGGAAATGAAGATTCTGAGTTGGAGGCTGTGGTTAGTGGGGAGATGGTGACATCTACATAACCAATAAGGTCAAATGCAATTAAAATAATCTCAATTTGATTTTTCCAGACCAAATAATTTGTGGAATCTGTTGGAGTCATAAGGAAATTGGAGATTTGATTGAGCTGTAATGTGGGTGTGTTGATGTCTGCCATTGATTGTGTGACGAAATTGTGTTGCAAATGCCTTTTGAGATAGTTCTATTGAAGTGTGGATTGGCTTTTAGAGATGTTCATGTTGTAGCTCAAATTCTAGTTGACCTTTTCAACATTGTTGGATTTATTTTCTAGAGATGTTTGTGTTGTGTGAGTGGATTTGTTTTCTAGAGATATTGTGTGTGATTATGCTGTAAAGAAAAATGTGCTCAACTGTGAGCTCTAATACTATGCAAGATTAATAAATGTATTATATTTCTAATTGATTAATTACAAAGATTTTGGGTCCTTTATAGTTTATATAGACCAACGTACTTACATGTGATAAGAGAAAATAAAAACAGAAGAAAGTTGTGTATATAATTTCAATGTTTTTTGTGTAGGTTCAAAGAACTAAATTCATTACTAACACACACTCAATTAAGATTTTAATTAGCAATAAATTTCATAATACTAACTTGTCTTGAATGAATTAATCCTATCATCGTTCTTGCACTTTAAGCTAATTGGATCAACTTCCTTCAAGATATAATATACCTAAAACTGAAAGTGATGAATTACACTATTTAAGATCTCTAGCTGATACTTAAACATAAAAATTCTTTATATGATCACACAAGAATTTTTTTTGTTATAAGATAAATGAAAAATATTTATTTTTCTAAAAAATATTTGAAATTTAAAAGTACCATCCCTGAGTTAAGATTATAATAATTAATGAATGATAATCATGCCTTGTATCCCTTTACCCTACTAATCTTATTAATGAATAAGTTTTGCGAGCTTCCAATCAATTTTTTAAATTACAAAAATGTAATTAATATGTTTTCATTTTAAACTATTAAATTTGAAAACTTGAATTATGAGGGTAAACTGTTGATATAATTTAGGGCTATTTAATTCACACCTCAACAAGGAAACATCACTTATTATATATATCCCTTATAAAATTATTGTTTAATTATGGGAAAATATAGTTATTTTATAACAGTCATTTCCTTTTTGAAGCTATGATGGGTAGTTAGAATTTGCTCCATAGTACTTTAAATGCTAACTGTATTATACAGAAGCATTTCAGAAATGAGTGCAAAAAAAGGGAGATAAACTTGAAAGACAAAACTTGGTCATCAAGCTACGACCACCGAACCTTTTCCTTTTCAATAATATTTGGTCTTATGTAATAACCAACAAGTGATGATTACTAATAAATTTGTAACGATGAAGAAAACTTGATAAGTGATAAGCATTAATATTCCATTCAAACAATAACTTGGCACATTCAATTAGTTGTAATGATGTAACTTTCTTAAATATTAATGCAATTGTTTGGGATCTATTGTTTGACTTTTAAAAGGGGTTGTATGGCATCTGGTGACTTAAGCGATGATTAATGTGAAAACTTACAAATACTAATTAGATCAAACTCATTCTTAATTATAAATTATTGATTTGTCAAATAACTTAATCAAATTATAACTTGTACGTTACTAACACTTGCGAGTTCGTCCAACACACATTTAAAGAATAATGACTTCAATTTACGTCATAAAAAATACTTGTAATATAAGAAAAATGCTTTTAAAAAAATAGAGAAGATAAAAGATTATATTCTTTCCTTTTCAAGATTTACTTTTTAAAATATTGCAATTATATGAGATATTTTGTCTTTTTTTGATCTCAAACGATGACAAGCTTTTGATTTGGTCATCTCTATTTAGAATTGCAATTCAACGCTCATTCCTCTTGATTCTTTATTACAGAAATTATCCCTAAATACATCACTATCATCATGCTTCTCTACATTTCTTTTGATGGTTCTCTTTACACTTTGCTTCTGTAAATCACTTTTGCCGTCTCACATATTATTGTTATGTGAAATCGAGTTGTTAAAATTGCAAGTTGCAAGTTATATTATTATTATAGATTAATGGAACAATTATAGGTGATGCAGGTGTAGTTACAACTTACAAGTATAATTAAAAATTTAGATAATGGTTTGGATGACAATTACGATATTATATTATGGAGAAAAATAGAATAGATAATTTCGTATTAATATATGGTTAAATTATAAAATTGCATATCATGTGGAGATGTGCTCTTGAATGCTTGTATCGTTCCTCCCTATTCCAATATGACCCGATTGAGGAAGTTGGCGTAAAAATATGAGATATATACGAGATTCACAATATCTAGAGAAAAATAAAATGTAAGAATTAGACAAATAACTAAGTTTGAACATGGAACACCTAGATTGCGTTAGTTGCTAGGTAAAAACATATCGTGAAACATCGGGGTTTCAACTTTTTGTGGCTGTAGAACATTTTCTATCATTTCGTTACTGTTATTTCTTTTTTTCTCTGCAGAAATATACAAACGATTCTCTTAACTATTGGATGGACATGGAACATGCTTTCGATATGCTGCTAGAGCCCATAAGGGGAAGACATTTCTATACAATCCATAGTGTAGCATGCAATTGTTACCGAAAACTCCCATGAGTTCCTGCAAAGAAAAACAAGTGATCATAAAACAAAAAATGAATATAGGTTTAATTAGGTTGTGTAATACAAAATTGATATTACGTTCCAAATCGTTAGTTGTAATTACGTTCTAAATCATTATTGTGAGTTATTACAATTTCGTCAATAATACCTGTAATTACAAGTAGTTATAGTACGTAATTGTTAGTGTATTTAAAACCTTTTAAAGGTCAATTAGTCACTTGAAAAATGGTATGGAGTCGATAATACCTGTTGAGGAAAACCACCATCTTCCAATTGAGAATTGATGAGCAACTTTGCAGCTCGATGAAGAGGAGTGGGATCTCTAAACGCCTGTTAAAAGGAACCAAATTGGTTTTTGTTCATGTTCAAACATAAGTAAATTCATTGCTAATTAATACTCAATTAAGGTTTTAATTAGCAATAAACTCTGTAATACTAACCTGTCCTGAATGAATTAATCCCATCACAGCCCATGCAGTTTGAGTTAATGTGGATCGACGTCCCTCAAGAGGGGTATACACCTAAAAATGATGATGAACGTTATTTAAAATCTATGCTGCAAGCAAATTACATTTTCATACTATATTAGACCTAACCATGTGCTTCAAACCCATGATTATGTTATTATAATATATTAACTTATAACTTAGGGTCTTAAGAGGTCATGCTAATATTATTGCAATTGCAGTCGGAATTATAGTTGTGACATGCTATTTAAAACCATGAAGTTCAGATTATGTGGTGACCACAGTATTCTTAACCTTCAATGCTAATTACAATACCTTGTTTGAACAGGAAAGATAGCTCTCACCCCAACCTCCATCCTCACATTGCATTTTCAGTAGAAAATCAACACCTCTTCGCACTTGTAAGCAATTTCCATAAGTCTTTCCAGCAGCTTTCAGCCCCACGAGTGCAAACCATGTCCCGTAAGTGAAACAAATTGCCCAATTTCCATACCTGAACCAAATGCCAAAGTTCATATTTACGTACATCCATGCTAAAAATTTGGTTTCATGACTTTATCTTAGTTTTAATTTATCGAACTGCCACTAAAATTATAGCTGCAATATTAACAATTCGTAGTTACGGTATAAATCGTAATTCGTTATTTGAAACTTTCGTTTTCTCACTTGTTTTGATTTTTTAGAGTAACAGGTACCATGAACCATCAGGCTTCTGACTCTTTTGGAGATATTGTACAGCATTTTCTATGAATTTGTTAATTTCTTTCCTCCTGTGTTCAGGGTACAGCTTCTTGAACTTGACCAGTGCCTGGATTGAAGATGATGTGCACTCAACGTACCTAATTCAGTAACCATGTCAACAGTCAAATGTCAGGCAATCCATGGACTAGATATACTATAGTATGTATTGAAGACCACAGGTATAGAGTCTTACTCGTGCTCTACAACAACATTCTCGATGAACTCTATGGGATTGAACATCTACACAAGCCACAAATGATCAATGAAAGAAAAAGAAATAACACAACAAAAGAGAGGAAATGATGAGAAGACAAAATGTGGATTGTGTTGAGAAAGGTTTTCCTAAGACTAACCTCCAACCATTTCGGACCTCGTACGTCCTCCCAAGCTGTTACACCACCATTTTCACTCTGAAATTTTTTTATACAAATTAGGAAGAGTATAGTGGAGTTCTATATACCAAGAACAGATTCAGAAACGTATACTGATAATGGAAATCACCAACTTACCTGCATGGAGAGTATTACATTGACAGCTTCATGTAACCTATGGAGCTCCATTTTCTCAACACCCAGTTGTGGATAAAATATAGTGGCAAATAGAACACACTGCAAAACATGACCGAATATTCATGGAGAGTGATTATTAAGGGCTATGCCTCAGTCGATCATCTTAATTAAGTTTAATCAACTTAATTACCTTCAACGCTTCTGCAGTGCAATCAGAAACTTGCCAACCATGATCTCTATCAGAAAAAGTCCATGAGCCTTTAGAAATGTGTCGATACATGCTTTTGAAGTCACCAGAAGGATTTTCCAAGACCTTTAACATTCATGGGAAACCTAAATGAGTAAATCATACAAAAAACTTATGCCTACATCCAAAAAAAAAAGAGTGAGTTTTGCAACCTGAGAATTCCTTATAAAATCATATGCTTTTCTTAGTGTTGGCTTCAGTTCATCACCGAGGTCACTTTCAAGCA
>JAOTIZ010000003.1:965084-981580 GCA_027123425.1 Erythroxylum panamense
CTTTTTCCATACCAAGTTGAACCACAGGACTACCGGTAAATCTTCTGTGAAAATTCGGTGACAAGACTCATTTGTAAACGAACCACTTGTATAAAGGGCCCATGATATAAAATCTTCTCTGCTTTCCCCAACTGGAGGCAGAAACTCCCGTCAATGGGAGTAACCCCGAAAGTCTGCCTTCCACCCTCCTTCCTGCAAAAGTTCAGAAACTTTAGCATCCGCCTGTAGCCTATTACGCAAATGTACTATCATCGAGTTGTTGATCAAAAGGCTAATTGGTAGCCAATTATCGAACCAGAACCACGTATTTCTTCCACTATGAATTCTGTGTTTGATGAAGGGATATAGATGTTACCTCATCTTCAATAACTCATTGAAGAATCTCGAGAAATGTCTGGACACCGTAACTTGCCAGAAGTTTCTACCTTGAAGATAAACAGTATTGTCCCAATTGGTCCACAGGGCCTCTTTATCTGAAAATAGCCGCCATATCCTTTTGTTGATTAAAACTTTCTGAATTGTGGCAGTGGATTGAATGCTTAGTCCTCCTTGTTCCTTCGGATATACTACTTCCTGCCATTTGACTTTAGCGTTTCTCTGGCTGCTTCATCTCTTCCCGACCTTAAGAAGTCCTTTAATAACTTATCAATATTCTTTATGATCTTCTTTGGTAGAACCATGTGCTAACCAATGCCTTGGAGACTAGACAATACCAAAATAATTAGGGTAATCCTACCTGCGTAGGATAGAAACCTGTTTTGCCACGACATGATTCTGGATTTTATGCGCTCCAGGATGGGTGAGCAATCCCCATTCTTCAGCCTTGCAGAAGCGATGGTCACACCTAGATAGGATAGTGAAAGGGGTTTTAGAACTAACCCCGTAATTCTACTCGGCTTCCCAGGGTTCTGCACATCCGATGAAACATATATACAACTTTTCTCCATATTAATCCGCAGTCGAAACCATTATGAGAAGATCTTTAGTGATTGCATCAGAACATTCACAGAGGCTGTGTCAGCGGTACAAAATAACGGAAGGTCATCTGCAAAGATGAGGTGGGTTAACTTCATTACAGAGCATTATGGTGATAGCGGAAGTTGCCATTTGCAGCCGTAAGTGAATTCAAGAGTCTGGACATGCCTTCCATGATCAAGGTGAAAATGTAGGGGGATAGAGGATCCCTCTGCCGAATACCCTTGGAATTCTCAAACAATCTTGATGGAATACCGTTGACCACTACGCTGAAAGATGTAGATTGGATGCATTCCATGATCCATTTCGTAAAGGTTGAAGGCATCTCTAAGATTTCCATGAAAGTACTAATAAAACTCCAGTTCACAGTATCATAGGCTTTGCAAAAGTCTATCTTTATCATGTAGCTTTTAATGGGTCTACCTGAAGCATACTCCTCCATGAAGTCCTGCAAGATTATAATGTTATCCCCAATTTGACGACCAGGAACAAAAGCTCCTCGATTCACATCAACAATATCCGGAATAACCCTTTTCATGCGATCCGCCAATAGTTTTTCTATAACCTTGTAAATGACATTGCAACATGATATGGGTCTAAATTCTCCAGAGTCCTCGGGTGTTTAACCTTAGGGACCAAACAAATATAAGTTCTGTTCAGCTCTTTCAGCATCTTTCCGTTTTGAAAAAACTCCAACACAGCCTCTGTAGATAATTGCCCAATGATGCTCCAAGTCTTTTGAAAAAATTCACTTGAGAAGCCATCGGACCCTGGGGCTTTCGAAGGAGGCTTGCTCCGATACTACTGCAGTCAGTTCAGCCTTCCTCTCTTGTTCTATAGCTCCTTCCAGAATCCTTTGCATGTTAGTCGAAGGCCAATTCACTCGTTCAGCACCCATGAGGTTAGCAAAGTAAGTCCTTGTCATTTCCCGTAAGATCTCCTGGTCAACTTCCAACTCCCCATTGCTGTCTTGTAAGCTGAAGATTCTGTTGCAATTTCGTCTTGCCATAATTGTCGCATGGAAGAACTTAGAATTTGAATCTCCTTCACGCAGCCAATTTACTCTAACTTTTTGCTTCTGAATGGATTTCTGAAGTTCCACAGCACTCATGTATTCCCTTAGCAGAATTCTTTCCTTCGTCTTCAAGGTTATATCATCTGGTTTGGAGTAACAATCCTCTTGAAACCGATGTACCTGAAGTTTCAGCATGGACAGATCCTGGTTTTCTTACGTATAAATCTTTTTAACTCATCCTTAACCACTCTCTATTTTTGCATAAGCTGACATGCTTTGTATCCCGTGATTTCCAATTGCCGACAATGATTAATGATCTCCGTAAATCCCTCCATCTGAGTCATCCTTTGAAAAAAAGAAACGGTGCTCCTGTTTCTCTAGAGCAGACCTCAGTTTGTATAAACACAAAAGCATGATCAGAATATAAGTTTTCACCAAAATGAACCAGAGAAAGGGGAAATTTGTCTAGCCATGGAGCATTTACCATACATCGATCTAATTTCTTACGAATAAGCATAGAAACTTGGTGGTTATTTGACCAAGTAAATAGCCGTCCCGTAGAGTACAGATCAACCATCTCCACTTCATAGAGAACATTCGTAAGCTCTTTAGTGTCAGCAAACGTGTACTGCTTCCTCCCTCCCGCTTCCTTAGAAGTAGAACTAAGTATACAGTTAAAGTCACCCCCTAACATCCAAGGGGTATTAACAAAGAATTGGATTGTTGTCAGCCCTCTCCACAACATTGCCCTCTGAAAAGCAAAGTTAGATGCATAAATCAGCCTCAGCAAGAATTTCTGGTGATTTCCCCGTAGTTGACAAGAAAGGTGAATATGCAGGGAGCTTTCCTCCTCTACTTGTACTGCCATCCTATCCGAATTTACAAAACAGATGATATGTCCATTTACATGGGAATGGTGATTGGATATGCACTTCCATTGAGCATCCAAAAATTTCTGGTTATTAATAAGATCCAGATCTCTAATTCTGGTCTCTATCAAGCCAACTAGTAGTGGCTTCTTCTCTCTGATGAGCTCTCTAATCAGAGCTCTTTTTGGGGGGTCATTAAGACCCCGTGTATTCTATATCAGAAAAGACATTCTGGGGATATCACCCCTTTATGTTTTTTCTTACCCTTTTTCCTTGCCGCTCGCCTTCCCACCACAGAAAGTTGAATTGTCATTGGTTCCGAAGGTTCGACCTCAGATGGAAGCTCCTTCTGAATAGAACAATCTGGGTCAGATGCAGTAGCAGCGTTTTCTGTTTGCTCACCTCCCTCAGATATTGCTGCCCTTCTTCGAACTGCTCCATTACTTCAGGGGCTCCCCTGTCCCGGATAAATCCATGTTCCTTGGATTGGCCCTCCTCCGAGTCTCTCACCTGTCCCTGGATTGTTGATTGTCCCTCATCGTTATCACCCCCATCAGATGTCTCACCAGCCTTTTTCTCAGTTTGAACATTTTGGTCATTTATGGCCCCCTCTCTCTCTTCAGAAACTTCTAGGACTACGGGTTCCCCATGTGAACCCATCCGCAAAACATGCCCTGTCGGTTGCCACTTTTTTGTCGCGTTGGGTCTCCAAGGGTATGACACAGGTATCGTCTTCTTTACTAATTCCCCATTCTCCCCCAAGCTCACTACAAACAGATTATCAGGTAATACGGCTGTTTTCGGCATCTCCATGCAGACTTTTGCGTATCCAACCCATTCCATTTGCGCGGTTTGAGAATCCATGCCAACTGGTTTACCCAAATAGCTGGCATCATAGCTCAATCACTCAGCTGTCCATAACTCCATCGGCAAATCATGAAAGTGAACCCAGAAGGGGATATTCTCGATAGCACCTCTTCCCATTTCAAACCCTGGCCGCCACAGTTGTAAGAAAACTGGTTGATCTATTATACGCCACAGCCCCTGCTCAGAGATTTCCTGCACTGCACTGTCCTGCCCAAACTTAAATACAAAAGTTCCATCTTCCCGAAGCAACACCCGTTCTAGTCCGTTGTTCTTCCATCTGGCTTGTGCCCAGGCGTTCACCACCGGAAAAGAAGGCCGCTTGTTCCAGAAGAATCCAATAAGTGCTGACGACCACTTCTGTGCCCCGGCTTCCAAAATCTCCTTCGGAGGGCAAATAATTCCATCCCTTTAGACATCAGGGTAGTGTTTTAAGACTCCTTTATTATGAAATAGCCTCTTCTTCCAGGTGCCGTCAGGTAGCGCTTCCCGAACAGATGCTCTTTTGTTGGTTGTTAGTGTTGAGAGGGTTTTATCCTCTCCCCTGACTTCCGAGTTAACAATCTCACGGAGGAGAGGCGGAAACTCTTCGGCATGTCGTGAGGACTCACCTACTTCCTTCCAAACCTGTCACAGGGCCTGGCACGGCCTTGCCGGCAGGGAAGGACTTCAGACCGAAGAGACTTCAAAAGAAGCGGGAAACTCAAAACCACGCCGGGAAAGAAACTTGGGGTCAAAAAGCAAAGAAAATACGGGTGAAAAGGTAAAAGATCTAGAAAGAAGTCAGAGGACGGTATTAATTATACTCAAAATAAGCATTGATAAATAAAAAAAATTCTGCAGATACTGAAGTCAATTCTTAAAATTTTCGTTACAGGAGGATTCATACTATCCACGTCCTTGGATTCAAGATTTGATTTGGGATAGTCTTTATGTATTCACCGAGCCTCTTCTTACTCGTTGGCCCTTCAACAAGTTAGTAAGAAAGAAGGCACTTGAGGTAACAATGAAGCACATCCACTATGAAGATGAAAATAGTCGATACATTACAATGGGATGCGTGCAAAAGGTAATGTTTTCATGCAGAGATACAAGGATATAGAAGTCTATCTTGTCATATATACTACACAGAAGACTATTAAGCCACGTGAATTGCACAGGTTTTATGTATGCTTGCTTGCTGGGTCGAAGATCCAAATGGAAGTTCTTTCAAGAAACATCTTGCAAGGATTCCAGACTATCTATGGGTTGCAGAAGATGGAATGAAAATGCAGGTGTGCGTTACTTCTTTAAGCCATTTTAATAACCTAATAACTGAGCAGTACTATCCTTCAAAATAATTTCCATGGGTATGCAGAGCTTTGGAAGCCAGCTGTGGGATGCTAGTCTTGCAGTTCAGGCCTTGCTTGCTTGTAATCTTACAGATGAAATCACAGATGTTCTTAAGAGAGCGCACGACTTCATTAAGAAATCTCAGGTTTCTTTTGCATCTCCTTTAACATTTTCTCCTTTTCCTTGTGATCAACCAATATTCCAATTTTTGTTTCTACTTCTTTATAACTGATCTGTTTCACCACATATATTTTTTTCAGGTGAAAGACAACCCTTCTGGTGACTTCATGAGCATGTATAGGCACATTTCCAAGGGAGCTTGGACTTTCTCTGATCAAGATCATGGATGGCAAGTTTCTGATTGCACTGCAGAAGCACTTAAGGTATCAAATTCTGTTCAAGTATGACTAAACACTTAGTTATCTGTTCAGTAGCATACTTATATTCTCATCTACTTCTCAGTGCTGCCTCTTTTTCTCCAGAATGCCAGCAGAAATTGTTGGTGAGCACAAGGAGCCCGAGCGGTTGTTCGATTCTATCAATGTCCTACTTTCACTACTGGTAAGCATGCACTTCGTGTATCTTTATCAGAAATACAGAAACAACCCTGTTAAATGGTTTGTTTTTGGACTTTCTGCAGAGTAAAAATGGAGGTGTATCAGCCTGGGAACCAGCTGGAGCTGAAGATTGGCTGGAGGTAGGATTTTAACATGCTGAAGTCTCTGTACACTACTAATTTCTGGTGCTTTTAAGTCTTTATCTTTTCACAATCATTAACCATCAAGAGCCTATCTATATATCAACAGCTACTAAACCCAGTAGAATTTCTCGAGGACATTGTCATTGAGCATGAATATGTTGAATGCACTTCCTCATCGATCGAAGCCTTAGTGTTGTTCAAGAAGCTATACCCAGAGCACAGGAGAAAGGAGATTGACCATTTCATTGTCAATGCTGTACGGTATCTTGAAAGCACTCAAACTACAGAGGGTGGATGGTACGTTCTCCAACTCCAGTAGTGTTCTTTAGTGTTGGCTTAAACACACAGAATAGAGACAGAGAAACTCTGTTTTTCTTTATTCAATCAACTAGAAAGAAAGATAATTAGAAAGCAGTATATAATCTATCTATCCCTGTTCTTTGAAATATAATTTGTTAAATCCACAGGTATGGAGAATGGGGAATTTGTTTCACTTATGCTACATGGTTTGCACTGAAAGGCCTAACAGCTGCTGGCAAGACCTACAGTGACTGTGCAGCCATGCGCAAAGCTGTTGATTTTCTTCTCAGGATACAAAAAGAAAATGGTGGGTGGGGAGAGAGCTTCCTTTCATGTCCTAAGAAGGTCAATTCCTCCACAGAAGAAACATTACTTCCAATCTTAGAACCATGCCCTGCTAACTTCACCTCAGCATCTGCCTACTAACAGTTCAATGTTCTTGAATTTTCAGAAATACGTACCTCTTGAAGGAAACAGATCAAATTTGGTTCAGACAGCATGGGTTATGACGGGGCTAATAGAAGCAGGGCAGGTAGTACAATGTCTCAACTTGACTTCCTTTTTTTTTTAGTTTATTCTTCAAATATAGCTTTCCTTTACTATCTTTTGAATTGACATAGATGGATAGAGATCCTATACCTGTTCACCGCGCTGCAAAACTGATAATCAATTCACAGATGGTAGATGGTGATTTTCCTCAGCAGGTAGCCTCCTCAAATAAGCTTGTCCATTAACAGAGAAGGAAAATTATAACAATTCATCATGAGGATCTTTAAGTTAAAGCAACTAGCCAACATTTATGAATTTGTCAAGAAGTAACATTGCTGCAGAAAATTATTGACAATATAAAGTATAACAACTTGTGGAATTATGACAGGAAATTGAAGGTGCGTTCAAGAAGAACTGCATGTTACACTATCCATTATACAGAAACATCTTCCCCATGTGGGCTCTTGCAGAATATCGAAAGCGTCTTCCATTGCCTTCTAGGGTCATTTGAATCCAAAAGCTTTATTATCAAGTCTTATTAATGAAAGCAGAAAAGAGTTAGCTCAAGTTCCTTGATCATCTATCTCTCCATCACTATAATGGCATCACTACTCTTTTTCCTTTATTTTATCGTATTGTAATCACCTTCATTATAGTCTTATGGTGAATTTACGATTCTTGGTTCATGGTATGGCTGTTATAATCTCCGCTTTAAGAAACTAGATAAAAATTGGATTCTGATCCTGAAGTGTGTGGCATACTCAATAGACAAGAAAGTAAAGCAAGATTGATGAGCTATAATACAAGGACCAGAGTGAAATTGGATCTATATAACATCTAAAATAGTTAGGAGAGAAAAGAAAAGGTGTTATCAGAAACCGGTTGTAAGCCCAGAAGAAGTTAGCTTCAGATAATCGCACAAATTTTCTTCATACATTTTGCAATGTAATATCCCATCCTTTGCAAATATATAATAGAATTCAGGGTGTATTTGCTAGATGCTCTATGAAGCTGCATTTGACTAAAACTCCGAACTGATCAGTCAACATATCCGCTCAATGAATAGAAGTTGATTAATGTTCAGCTTCCCTTGATGCAATCCAATTAATTGAACAATCTGAATGTTGAATTCTGAACATTCAATCACACAACAAACCAACTTTGATTACATAACCATGACAGCCTTAGTTGCAGAACACTACAACAATTTAATATAATTCGTGACGTTTTTTTGAAAAAACGTCACGAATTGTGTAGAGTTTTTGTGACGTTTTAAAAACGTCACAAAAAGATCCCATTTTTTGGTCAGACCTTTTGTGACGTTTTAGAGACAAAACGTCACAAAATGAAAACTTCGACGATTTTCGAGAGAAAACGTCGCAAAAGGTCTAGCAATTGTTAAGTTAGTACGCCATGAGCCAAACGTTTGTTGGTATTTTAAAATATCTTTTGCTTTCGTTAAAACCTAGCCGACTATCTCCTTTCCCCCTTGCTTTTGTTAAAACCTCCGGCTATCTCCTTTCCCCACCTTGCTTTTGTTAAAACCTCCGACTATCTCCTTCCCCCCAACCGACGTCGCCTTTTCCCTCTCTCTCGAGCCACTTTCTACCGTTATTTTGTCTTCTCGTTGCTGACATTTGCGTGACCGGTATTCATCTCTGTAATTTCTTTTTTCTGGGTTGTTGTTGTTGTTTTTCTGTTTTGTGATCTGGGCATGTTCGGTTTTGCTTTGTCTTTTGATTGAATTAGTATTCTTTGATGCTATGCATATGCCCTTAGGAAATCTTGTACGCTGGTGTGTTTGATCTTATCAGCGTGGTTTTCGTTTTCCTCTGTTTCTATGGCGCTTTAGGTGACTCATCTTCTGGGCATCCTCGAGTTCGGCGGATATTGTTTAATCTATTTCATTTTTGTGCCTCTTCGCTGGATATACTATCGGTTCAAGAAGTGGCATTATTATCTTCTGGTGAGTATCGGTACAGGTCCAATTGAGAAGGAAGACATGGCCGAGTTCGAGAAGGACGATGAGCTTTCTGCATTTGTCTCTCCCAAGTTTCAAATCCATGTTAAGAGCTGTTCTCGTTTGTAGGAGTCACCGGTATTGGAGTTTACGTTAAGAGCTGTGCTTCAAAGAAATTTGGTATAAATTTGTCTTTCTATCCATCGTGAGCAACAAGGAGAGTTAGTACATCATATATTTTGTTAAGCTACTTTATTTATTATTTTAGACATTATTGTAGTTTGAGATATTTGGTATATCTTTTATGATAAGAAGTTGGTATATTGGAGATAGAATCCTAAAGAAGATAGGATTTATTGGAGTAAACATGTTTTGTTGAAGATAAACAATGAGATGGAATCCTAAAGAAGATATGATTAATTGGAGATAAACATGGATGAGATTCATAGTAGATTGACTGATTGCTTACTGCTGAATTATTTTACACGTGGGTGAATAATTGCATAATTGATCTATTGATTTTACATGAAAAAACAAGCAGCTGATTGGAGTCTTGGTTCATTGTTATTCCTTGGTGAGAAGTAGTTTCTGCAGAGGTATGTGTCACGCTTTTCAGATGAAGTCCCTCAATTGTTGAGTGTGTACCAGGGGACGTTGAGTGTGTACCAGGAAAATTTGAGTTGTCACAAAATTTTTCAACTTGGTTCAACTGCTTCAAAATGCTGAGTTTGACATTAAAAAGGAGACTGCGTGGGCCATCTCAAATGCTACGTCTGGTGGTACTCATGAGCAGATCAAGTAAGAAAGTCAATCTAATTTCTTTTATTTTCTTGCTTGAGAATATCTGATAAATTAAGTTGAGACTAGATACTTCATAATTTAATCTGAGTGCAAAAATGTTTCAGGTTTCTTTTTAGTCAAGGCTGTATTAAATCATTATGTGATCTTCTCATCTGCCCCGATCCAAGAATTGTGACTGTTTGCTTAGAAGGGTTAGAAAACATCTTGAAGGTAGGGGAGGCTGACAAGAATTTGGGCAACAATGGGGGTATAAACCTTTATGCTCAAATGATTGTCGATGCTGAGGGCTTGGAGAAAATCGAAAATCTACAGTCTCATGACAATACAGAGATTTATGAGAAGGCAGTGAAGATTCTTGAGACATATTGGTTGGAGGAAGAGGATGAGACAATGCCACCAGGGGATGCGCCCCAATCCGAGTTCCGGTTTGGGAATGAGGTTCCTGCTGTTCCTTCTGGTGGATTCAATTTCAGCTAAATGTAAGTATTGTGATATAATTGTCTGGATCGTCTATACTATACAAATTGAACATAAAGCAGGCGAGAATTTTTCTTCATTGAATTTTCATGGAGGAGTATCAACTGGGTCTGCCGTTTGAGTGAGTCCTTTTGGGGTTTGTCAAGAGGTCTGGTATGCTTGTGTTACGATTGCTATCGGGTCCAGTTGTGGGTGCAGTTGAAAGCATGCTGGATTCTCGAGGGTCTTTCAGTGACCGAATTGATGTCGGTGCATAGAGACAAAGCGATCGCTAACACAATAAGTTGAGAAACCTGAGTTCACCTTTCAGTTCAGGGGTGCAACATCCCTGGAGATTGGGATCTCTTAGAACACGTGGAGTCTTTAATGTCTATATATACTAGTTATGTCCTGACATTGCTCTTCCAACATATGTTGATTTTGGTTCTCACAAAATCCCATAGTCGTGAGGAATAATGAGTGTAACTTTTGATATTGTCAGTGTAAGCGGTTGGTTGCTTTGTATTTTCGGTTTTGGTATTCTTTGCCTGTAAGGGTTGTACTGTGTACACTGATTGGCTTGTTATCCAGAAATCTTGTATTACATAGAAATTTATTGTTAAGAAAAGTGGGTAATTAGAGTTGAGAGCTTACTAATAATCATTCCATCGGACATGAAAATGTCGTTTGAAGAAAAGCTTGTGGGGCAGGCCTAAATCATGTGAGATTTTCTGTTTCACTTACTCAGTTTTATCTAATTTTAGCTATACATTTATTTGAATAAGGCAAGTTGCTATTGGCCTGTAAGGCGTCGATATTGGCACCTGAGAGTACAAATGAACCATTTTTGACATCGTTTCATGTTTCCCATGACCAAGTCCGCAGCTTTTCTCTACTTAGAACTGTGCACAAGGGAGTGAGACCAAAGGCTCAACTTTTGATGGGTATCCTTACAGCATAAACTGTGGAAGGAAAAACAATACCCATCCCACTTTGATAATTGATCACATTTATGCATAGTTCGGCTTTCCTTTACTTTGTTCTAATATAAGATTACTTTTCATAGCGTATTAATTATTATTAAGATGATTCACTTGGTTTAGATTCTTCATTTATTTTAGTGTCGACCTTAATTAATGCAGTATTATCAAACAATTTTAGTATTGGAAAAAGTTAGTAACGACACCACGAACATTTAAAAGAATGGAAGATAATTAATTAAAAATTAATATGATAAAAATGGTAAATTTAATTTTAAATTTGTATAAAATACATTTAAGATGATATTTTAAATTTAATGTATTTGTATAAAATACATTTAAGAGCACTAGCAATTAGAGAGGATTACATCTCTTTAAATTTAAACAAGTTCTAAACAGTCAAATTGGATGGAAGATATTGCACTTCATGGACTCTATGCTTTTGAATGCTTATTTAATATCTGATGAACTGCATAAGTTGGTTATAGAATTGCTTTTTGGAGAGGCATTTATCTTGAAAAATGAGATTGTCTATCTCATTCGATGTAGCTGTGACCAGGCAAGATAAGGATATACAAAACCACCATTTTATAGTTCTAATTGGATGGCTGATTGTTAAGCACAAGGTCTTGATGCTACTCAAATCATTTGGTGCATCAATAATCAAGCATTTGATCAGTAGTTCTTTCCAAATTTCCTGGCAAAATTGCATTTGAAGAATAAGTGGTCTATACATTCTTCAACACTTATGCAGCATGTACACTATTTGGTGAGATTCAGAAATTTGACAAGTTTATCAACAGTTGGCAACTTGTTCCTCATGGCAAGCCATAAAGTGTGGAAGCTTGTGGATGAAGATGACTGAACCCCACCACCTTAGTCCAAGGCATACATACTATATCACATAATAGAACCCTTTTGCATAATTGGTTGGTAAAAATGCCATTAGAGATATGCTTTCAAATGAATCTGTCTTCATTTGTGTTAATATTTGATTGAATAATCTCATTTTTCATAAAGCTAGTAATGGGAACTTGTTTAAATATCTCTTTATTCATTAGAGATGTTGTTACAATTGTGGTGGATCACTGACCTAAAAAGCAAGGCTTCAACCAAATTATCTAAAGGGCCCATAAATAACCAATTATATTGCCAAAAACTGATGGATTCTCCATTTCCTATTATTGCATTGAAGTCAGGTCTTAATCTTTATCTCATCTTGAATGTTGCTTTCAAGTAGAAGAGTGATAGTGCTTCACATCCAAACTCCATATACTCCTGTTTTCTATGAAATAATTGTATTTCCATTTGCACGAGAAGGATTGCTTGTCAAAAATGAGTCTCCACAATCTTTTAGTGAGTATGACAGTGTTCATGGTTCTAAGAGAAAATATACCAAGACCCCCTTGATTTTTGGGATGTAAACTTCACCTTATTTTATTTTGATCCTATTAGGACTTCCATTACTTCCATACTATAGAAAACTGATGATGATCTTATAAATAGATTTAATAATGTTGATTGGTAAAGCTATAAGAGTAACCTAATATACTTTGATAAATTTTGGTATGGAGACAATGAGTTGAGCTCTACCAGCTATACAAAGGTGTGTAAAGGTCCAAGTAGAAATTCTGGTGTTGATTTTATCAGATAGGCTATTGAAATCTTTGTTGTTTACCATATACAAACTGATTGGAATGTCGAGGTACCTTATTAGAAAGGTTTGTTGTTTAAAACCTGTTATGGTAGTCAAATTTGAATGTTGGTATACACTACTCTTTAGATAGGAAAAAAACCACTCTTAAAGTAGTTCACTTATAGACAAACATTATGTTGAAGACCTTATAAGTTTTCATAAGGTTGAAATAGATGTGGCATCTGCTTTGAGGAGTAACATAAGGTCATCAGCAATATAGAGATTGGTGATATGAAGTTTCTTCATCTAGAGTGATATTTGAATCCCTTGGTTCTTTTAACAATTCTTTTAAGTAATCTGTTGAAAAGTTCCACGACAAATGCAAACAGTAAGGAGATATAAGATCACCTTGGCAAATTTCCTTGCAACTTTTGAAAAACTTAGCAGGCTGGCCATTTACAAGAATGCTATATGAAGGAGATGTGATACATTTCTTAATCCATTGAATGAAAGAAGTTGGAAATGGGTAGCACGTTATGTCTTTGACTTTGATTTCTAGCAATGGGTTTACATAAAAACAATCAAATAGAACATTCAATCATTTTTACATGACACCCAAATAATAAACAGAGGATAATATTAATTAATCCCTAAGAGAGATAGAACAACAAACACAATGTAGATATGCTCAAAACATGTCTTCAGCTTCAATTTCAACTTCAAACTGGGTTAGGGAAGCTTAGCTTAGCCGTCCATTAGTTGCCAAAATCTGCGTGTTGTGCCCCTTATTTTCCTCTCGGCAAGATTCATAAACGATTCATCTCCTTTTTGCCATCAAAATGTCCTATTTATACTAGAAATTAGGTTTCTGGCCCAAATTGTGAAAGTTCACGGCCGTGAATCATGAGTCATGGCTGTGCATCTTAAGTCATGGTTGTGACTCTTACACTGCATCTTATACTCTTCATGTTATGGCATTTTCTTGTTTCCTCTTTGCTCTAATCCTTCTCCTTATATTCCATGACGGTAATTGAGTGTGAATTTTGAGAAGACGACTCAAAGAATGTACTTTTAACTCACTTTAGCTCTTATGCTTCCAAATTGTACCTAAAACTAAACATGAACCAAAATGAGTTTCTTAAACATTTCATAGAATTAATCACTAGGTGCTATGGAATAAATGTATATTCAATTAAGCTTATATTAAGTTCCCCACATTTAGATTTTGACTATCCTCGGGCAAAATGACAAAATCAAAGTCACAAACTAAAACACTTACTTATTTTCCATGTTTTTCCAAGAATAGATAGTCATAAGAAAAGAGAAATAAATTTCAAATCCATACCAAGAACTCAACATTCAATGCTTCTACTCATGACTAATAAACCATCATTTCATTCAAAAACTGAGCAATCTAATAGTATACTTAGACAAAGTGTGTGTAAATAACATTGATCCATAGGTACACTCAATACCATTTATGATTAGGACATTCCATAACTTTGCATATCATTTCATTTGTCCACCACTAAGATTCACATGCATAATCATGAATCAAAGAAATTTTCAATGTTAAAATGTGGGCAAGGGTTAATGTATTTGGATAGTGTAGTGTAAAAGCTATCAAAGCTAGTGAAACAAGAAAAACACTTAATATAACATCAAGCGTAAAAACCAACATTCACTCACAACTGTATACATCAACCATTACAAATGTAAAAACGATGTTCCACATCTTAGATTCAAAACCTCACACTATAAACCATATGAAGCATAACCAATTAGAAGGGATCACTCATAAAAATTGATGATAACAATACATTAAAACTATAAGAAGTGATCCTTCAAAACAACATCTATGTCATATGCATTATACTCAATTCACCCATTCCATACAACTTTAGTAGGAAAAACTAATAATGAATAACTTTGCAAAACATATGCATTTCGGTCTTGTTACTTTTATGTAATCATTTTCTCTGTTCTTTTCTTATTCTTCTCTTTTTATTTCTTTTTTGTCAATAAAAATTGAAAGAAACTACATCAACATTTAGAATTCATTGATAAGAGATAAAAACACATTCCAATCATTAGAACCAACCCATATTATACACATCCCACACTTATACTTTTATGCATCCACATTCATCAATAATTAAAAAATGCTCTGCTAGCTTTAAGACTTGGGTAGGACATTTAGTTAGGTTTAAAGCATATAAAGTGGTTAGCGTAAAAAAAGAAAGGCTAATAAAGCTTAAGGGGACTTAATAAAGGGAAAAATCATATCAAAAGGTAGGCTATTTGGCCAATGTAAACTGTGAAACAAAGAATGCTTATATTATTTTTCATGTTAATGTTTGTGATAAAAATGTAGTATTGAATAGAAAATCAAAGCAAAGTTATGATGTTCATGTCATGAAAGTCACACATAAACAGAAGACAATGAGACTATTATGAATTTGTCAGTTTATAAAGATTCAAAATCTCATTGTCTTGTGTCTACCACTAGTCATTACTCTTTTAAAGATAATGTATATTGACCAATCAAAAGAGTAAAATACATGCTCAAATTGCCATGGATTTTTTTAGTCAATTTAATATCTAATCATGACTATATAATCCTAGAAGCAATAACAAAAAAACATGTTTTTTTTAATTATTTGTTTGATTGATCCTCTCTCTTTTTGTTTGAAAATTTAAAAACACGTAAGAAACAAACAATCTTAAAAACACACATGCGCATTTTAACAAATGTGAAAATGTAAAGAAAAAGAAACAAACTTCCCTTGGGTTACCTCTCAAGAAGGGCCTTTTTTTATTATCGTTGGTTTGACTCTTTGTTTTTCTCAACATATGATAAAATTATGATCTTTAGGTGTCACAGTGTGCATTTTCTCTACACGAGGTTCTTTAGGATAGGGCCTAAGTTGATGAACCCTCATATTCAACATCTTTCTTATCTTTAAACTCTTAATCTTTACTGAGTCCCCTCACTTTTGAAAGATCTCTTCACCCTTTTCTTCCTTTTCCAATTTCTTTGATCTGCAAGGTAAAGGTGAAGGGTTAGTCTTAACAATAATTATGGACTCAGTACTCACCTTTGAGCTAAATGATATATCCTTGTCTCCTTCAAGCTCCTTCTCCACTTCTTCTTCACAAGTAATTCCTTGAGTAGTCCTCTCAAGATTCTGAAGCTCATCTCTACTCCATATAGTTTCCACAATAATGTTCCTTGGGTAAACCTTGAGTTAAGATGGTTGTGTCTCTTCACTTTGGGATGCTAAGCGGTTCATAGCTATCACCAACTGACCCATTTGGCTTACCAAATTCTTGATTCTAGAACTTGTATCCTGCTGAAACTGCAAAGTATTAGTAGTAAGAGACATAACTAAATCTTTTAAAGATATACCTGATTTAAAATAAGAGGTTTCTGGTATATGCGAGAATTGTTGTGCTTCCTATAGCTCATCCAGGAAGTAGTTGTTGGGCCCGGGTCCCGATACCCATCCCGAGATGACCCCTTGGGGGCCACCGGGTACGGGCCTACGAAGGAAGAATCGAACTCATGCAAAAAATAAAGGAAACAGCAGCGAAAAGAGGAGGCCTGGCCTCGCCGCGGCGAACTCGAGGACGCACGCCGGGACGAACGGCCAGCCACACGTCGCGGCGAACACCCAAGGAAATGCACCGCGGCGAAGGACTAGCTCGCCGCGGCGAGCTCCCCAAAAACTGGACCCGATCCCAACATCTATGCAAATTTCAATTCACACATACATTCTCATACATTCTAACACCTACACATGCATTCTAACAATAAGTGAAACACCCTCATAACATCAAAACTTCATGTCAATACAATTCAAGGAATTTGTCAAGCATTCTTAACATGACATAATACATATTAAGGTTTTTAAATCCAAAAATGCATATGGATGCTCCATGATGATATGCTTGGAAGCTAACCAAAAATACTAACTTAATACAAAAGCTCCTAACTATCTTGGAGTGTCCGATGCCTTGCAAGGATCAACGATCTTCTCGTTCTACACCTGAGGAGTGGGAGATAATAGGGTGAGCTGCGAAGCTCAGTGGCTTATACATTTATAGCCATTGGCAACG
>JAOTIZ010000003.1:1038952-1049169 GCA_027123425.1 Erythroxylum panamense
AATAAGTATTTGAATTGTTTAGTTCTTAATCATTCAATTTTAATTATAATTATATTTTAATAATTGTTATAAATGATGCATTCCTAACTTAATAACTAAAATTCAATTTAGTCAATTTTTAATCTAAACTCAAGTTGAACAAAATTTAGACTTCACATAGATCAATTTTTATATGTACGAATTTCAATTTGCGGCCAAAAAATGAAAGGGCTTGAGAAAACAACCTTTTGACTACGGAAATATATTTGTAACCAAAGATTTTTAACTATGAAAATTAAAAAACATAGCTATTCTATATGCCTTGAGGTAGGCTACCTTTTTTGGCTATGGCTTGAGAAAATGACATTTTCCTGAGAAGATGGAAGAGAATACTCTTCGTTGGGAAATTTTCCTGTGAAGCTAATCATAGCTTAACGAAAGACTGACTCCGGGAGAAAAAACCTGTTTTTAGTAATTGTATATATATAGCTTCTTTGCAGTAACCGGTTGGCCATTGAAAAATGGAGGAGAGGTCTGGGTTCTGAAACTTTTTTCCTATCGATATAAGATATCCCAGGCTCGCCGTAGTCAACTAACATTAAAATCCATTTAGTTGCCATCCACCACAGGGAAATGAAATTCAGGAATCAATAAAAACGTTGAGGAAGTTTGAATCCTGGAGCTACAAGTTTCAGAGTTTTGTTGGAAGAACAAGATGTTTCCTTGTCTTTTTTGTGTCCCTACAACATGGGAGTAATGTTTTAGAAGCATAAGGTTTAGGGAAGATTTGAAGAAAAATGTGGCATCAAAAGGGATATGGACCAAAGAAAGGAGGAGGTAATGGATTAGTTGCAGTTGCCATTGACAGGGACAAAGGTAGCCAGCATGCTTTGAAATGGGCAATTGAAACTTTGCTTACCAGAGGCCAAACTATTATTCTAATCCATGTTGTTCGTAAACCATCAGCTTCGTCGGCAAGTAGGTCTCCTTTGGATCGATCTGTTATCGGATTCATTCTTAAAATTTTCACGAAACTGTCTAAAGTTTTGGATTGAATGCTTCCCTGACAAGGGTTTTTCTTTTTTTCGATTTCAATAATCATATGCTCCTCATATCATGTTCCGTCCTTTATAAAAACACTCACATTTCCTCTTTTTTTCTGATAAGAGAATGTGATTCCAAGATAGTTACATGCAAGGCCTCCAAGTCAGAACTCTTTTCTTCTTCCCTTTCCCCTCTCATTATGTCCTTTGCTTTGTTTTGTATAATGTGCAGACCAAGGAGTTGGTACTGAATATGTTTCAGCTTTGAAGCAGCAACATGACAAGCGGATCAAACACCTCTTCCTTTCTTTTCGTTGCTATTGCACACGTAAAGATGTAAGGTTCGGATCCCTTTTATCTACTCCAGATTCAATGCCAATCCACATTCTAAACGTTGTCATGTCAGGTACAATGTTTCGAAGTCATACTGGAAGACCACGATATCGTAAAAGCATTAACAGAATACACCTCTTACGCTCTATTTGAGACTTTGGTTCTTGGTTCACCATCTCGCCATGGATTTATCAGGTATTAAACTAACATTTTTTCCAATTTAAGGGAATTTAGATCACTGGAAATTATGATTCAGTGACAAATTCAAGAGGAAGTTTCGTGGATGTACACTAACTAACTGCATATTTTCCTTGAATATGGAAGCAGAAAATTCAGCACAGATGTGCCAAGCAGTGCGTCGAAAGGGGCACCAGATTTCTGCAACGTTTATGTCATCTCCAAAGGGAAGGTTTCTTCTGCAAGATATGCTTCCCGTCCAGCCCCATTCACCTTCCCAATACTTGAAAAGATACAAGAAAAAGAAAACCAGGATGATGATTCTTCTGATATAAAGTCCAGACATAGTATGAGCATGAGTATCAGAGGTTTGTTTACATTCAAGTATGCGTTTCATTAGCATTGCTTCTCTAATAGAAGTTAATGAATACCGGCATTCGTATTGTTTTTAGTATTGGTAATGATAACAATATCGGCACCGTCAATACTCTGATAATCTTTCAGTGTCCAACTTATGTTCATCTTTTGCAGACAGGTCAATATGCAAGCCTCGTGTCTCAGTGGATGAATCATTCAAGTAAGTCAATAATGCACATTCTTCAGGAAAAGAAATAGTTGAAATTCTTATGCTAGCATAAGAATTTAGCTGCCATCTCATGCCATCTGTAATGCTTCAGGTCACCTTTTTCAAGGGTAGGAAGGGGTGTCATTACAAGATCAACTATGGATTTCTCAGAATCAGAATCTGACATATCATTTGTCAGCTCTGGCAGACCAAGCACCGATCGTCCGTCTTCCGTCGGATTCGAATACATTGATGGTGGTCCAAGGCTTTCAACTAGCTCAGGTTCAAGCTATGGATCAATTCGCTCCGGTCCAAAGTTTGTTGATCTCAGTTCCCAACAAGACTTGTCACCGTTTTCTTATGAAAGTGGATTTTCTAGTTCATCACAGAAAACTGTAAGAATCAAATACCAAATGCATTTAATCCATAAAAGTCAACGAAACTAAAATTTTGGTGTTCCAATGTATGATCTTGAACTTGTTAGGATGAATTAGAGGCTGAGATGAGAAGGTTGAAATTAGAGCTGAAGCAAACAATGGATATGTACAGCACAGCATGTAGAGAAGCACTAACAGCAAAACAAAAGGTGCTTAGATATGTCAGGTTTTGCTTAACTTCACTTGGAAATATTGAAGAAACAAGCTATAAAGTAATAGTTTCACAGGCAATGGAGCTGCAGCGGTGGAGGATGGAGGAAGAACGAAAGATGGAAGAGGCAAAACTTTCAGAGGAAGCAGCTATATCCCTTGCAGAGAAAGAGAAAGCCAGGTGCAAGGCAGCCATGGAGGCAGCTGAAGCAGCTAACAAGATAGCAGAATTGGAATCACATAGGAGATACGGAGTGGAAACCAAAGCTTTCAAAGATGCACAAGAGACAAAGAAAGTAATGGGCAATCTAGCAGATATCAGATACAGGAAATATAGCATTGAAGAGATTGAAAACGCGACTGATTCCTTTTCTCCATCAAGGAAGATAGGCGAAGGGGGTTATGGCCCAGTGTTCAAGTGTCGTCTCGATCATACACCAGTTGCAGTTAAGGTTTTACGTCCAGATGCAGCTCAAGGAAGGGAACAATTTGACAGAGAGGTGAGGAACAAGGAAAACTACAATTCCAGGAAGATTTATGTTTCTTTTCCATTAAGAAACAGGTGCTAACCTCTTGCTTTATGCAGGTTGAAGTGCTTAGCTTGATCAGGCATCCGAACATGGTGCTTCTTTTGGGAGCTTGCCCAGAGTATGGAATTCTGGTATATGAACACATGGCTAGAGGAAGCTTAGACGATCGTCTCTTCAGGAAAGGGAACAGTCCTCCACTTCCATGGCAACTCAGGTTCAGGATTGCTGCAGAAATTGCCACAGGTCTGCTCTTTCTGCATCAGACCAAGCCAGAACCACTGGTGCACCGTGACCTGAAACCTGGAAACATTTTACTAGACAGCAACTACGTTAGTAAGATCAGTGATGTTGGATTGGCAAAGCTTGTTCCTGCTCTAGCTGAGAATGCAACACAATGTCACATGACATCAACAGCTGGAACCTTCTGCTACATAGATCCTGAGTACCAACAAACAGGAATGCTCGGTGTGAAATCTGATATATATTCCCTAGGTATCATCCTTCTGCAATTACTGACAGCGAAACCACCGATGGGTCTGAGCCCCTACGTTGAAAGAGCCATCGAAAATGGCACATTCAAAGAGGTTTTAGACCCAACAGTGCCTGATTGGCCCCTTGAAGAGAGTCTATGCATTGCAAAGCTTGGAATTCAATGTGCAGAGATGCGAAGGAAAGACAGGCCAGATCTAAGCAAGGTAGTCTTGCCTCAACTCAACAGATTAAGGGATTTCGCTGAAGAGAAGATGAACTTCTTCTATTTCCCCAACAGTGCAAGTGTCTCACCTACCCAAAGCTTCGTAGCTACAACACAGGTTTTTTTTTTTTAATCCTGATAAAATTTGCAGTTACTTGAAGAAAGAATCTCCTGACGAAACAGTGATAAAATCTTCAGGAAGTAATGAGCGACCCTCAACTGGTGCATTCAGGAAGTTCCAAGAGCAATTCAAGCACATCGTCGCAGACTGCACAAACAGGTTTGAGCTGCAAAAATATAATTCCATCTCCTGAAAATGGTCGTTTTGCTTACTTGGTTTTCCTTCATCACAGAACCCGCTGAAGAAAGCTGAACGTTAATTCAACATCTGGAAGAGACAAAAAAGTGTTGAAGAAGTTGCTCCATCAACTTCATTATCTTTGGATTATCTTGTAGGACTGGTTGGATCTCAAGTCTTGTAAATAACTTTTTAAGTTGATTGAACTTTTACTGTTCTCCGGTTTTGTTGGAAGCTTATTGGGCATTCTTATGCGTGTTTATAGAAAGAGATCATCTATGGTAGTCAAGAAACTGTAACCAAAACTTCAAGAGCTAAGCCTGAAATCATACATTGAAATGAACGGATATAAGTAGTTATCTTGTGCAACAGTCTAAATGCTGAAGACTCGCAGGGATAGTTCTTAGTTCATTCGTTGACATATATGAACAGAGTGCTGTAATAAATGCAGCAATTAATTACATTTAATAACTAAGATCATATTCTATTTAGAGCATAACAAGACAATGAAATCATACCTCCAACACTTGATAAAGAGTAGAATAGGCTAATTGTGTCATTTTAATGGATGATGTGAACTATAGTTTAATGGGCCAACATATAGTTATTAGGGTATTACCATGTGCCTCAAATGCAATTAGCAAATTAATCATCTCATTATGGCTATTAAATATGCATTAGGCAATTCGATTGTGGTTAGGCATATGGAATTAATGTTGTGATTATATTAGTCCATATATATTTCTAACATTCTCCCACTTGGAGAATATAATCAAATCACCATATCAATCTCCATCATCCAAAAGCAATCAAATAAATCATATGCAATATTATATCGACAGGATATATATACTACATGTGATTTGGCCCTGGAGATGTTCAAATACCACAATAACCATTAAAACAACATGCGTGCAGTACAATAATTGAAACTTTGCATTTGTCTCATTTTGTACCTACCATTTCGTCAAACTATATATATGCATCTTCATATATATGTCAACATTAACAAAACTAACTGCAAACATCATTATGCATGTCTCATATATAAAAGTCATAAGCAATCCTTACAAAGTGCCAACATGTTCAATACAAAATAGCAAACTCCAACTAATCTTATCCAGCTAGGCTCCTAACAATCCTATGCGGGAGACGTGTTCTACAAATACACATATAGGTAAGCCTTTTGTGAGTGGATCTGCTAACATGCTAGCTGTAGGCGTATACTCAACAGTAATGAGGGATTCAGCAACTTTCTCTTTAACAAAATAGTACTTTATATTAATGTGCTTTGAGCGAGAAGTACTCCTAGTGTTCTTAGAGAAAGCTACAGCCGCGGGATTATCACAATAGAATTTCAGCGGAATCGAAATAGAGTCTACAATACCCAATGCTGAAATAAAATTTTGCAACGATATTGATTGACAAGCTGCCTCATAGCACATCATATACTCTACCTCCATGGTAGAGAATGCTGTGAGTGTCTGTTTGAAACTTTTCCACAATACAGCTCCTCCAGCCATCATAAAGATGTAGCTTGAAGTGGACTTTTTATCATCCACACATTCTGCATAATCAGCATCACTGAACCCAACGATATCAAGAGTGTCAATTCGCTGATAAGTCAACATATAATCTTTAGTACCCTGAAGATATCTTATGACTTTCTTAGCCGCTTTCCAATGGCTAAGACCAAGGTCACTCAAGTATCTTCCCAACACTCCTACAACAAAAGCAATATCAGGGCGTGTGCATACTTGAGCATACATCAGACTACCTATAAGTGACGCTTAAGGAACGACCTTCATTTCATGTCTCTCTTTATCATTTTGTGGACATTGGGCCTTTGAGAATTTGTCACCTTTCATTATTGGTGCCTTTCTAGGAGAACAAGAATGCATGTTGAATCTTTTCAAGATCCAATCAATGTAAGTCTTTTGAGACAATCGAAGAATCCCATTAGCTCTATCTCGAAGAATCTGAATTTCAAGTACATAAGAGGCCTCACCAAGATCTTTCATATCAAAATGACTAAACAACAGTTGTTTTGTCTCAAATAATAGATCAGTGTCATTAGAAGCAAGTAGGATGTCATCAATATATAGTACTAGAAAAATGAAACTGCTCTCACTGAACTTCATATATATACATTGATCAACTACATTCTCCTTAAAGTCATTTGCAGTGACAATCATATCATACTTAAGATACCACTACCCTGATGCTTGTTTTAACCCATAAATAGATTTCCTGAGCTTGCAAACCATGTGC
This sequence comes from Erythroxylum panamense, assembly GCA_027123425.1. Classification (NCBI taxonomy): domain Eukaryota; kingdom Viridiplantae; phylum Streptophyta; class Magnoliopsida; order Malpighiales; family Erythroxylaceae; genus Erythroxylum; species Erythroxylum panamense. Next base: position 1,045,430 of record JAOTIZ010000003.1, read on the forward strand.
TCTTTACCAGTTATCTCGAAACTAACTGGTTGAGTCATATAGACATCTTCATACAGATCTCTATTCTAGAAGGCGATCCTCATATCCATTTGATTAAGTTCCAAGTCAAAATGAGCAACTATAGCCATAATGATTCGTAATGAATCTTTTGTAGAAATTAGCGAGAAAGTTTCTTTGAAATCAATCCCTTCTCTCTGGCTATAGCCTTTAGCTACAAGTCTAACTTTATACCTTTCTACTTATCCACTTGATTTTGTAAACCAATTTGCTCCCAATAGGTTTACAACCTTTGGCTAATTCAACCAACTCCCAAACTCCATTTTGTGGCATAAAACTCAACTCATCTTCTATTGCATTCATCCATAACGTAGATTGAGAACTGTTCATGGCTTCTTGAAAACTGACTAGTTTAGTATTATCTCCCACATCAAACTCATGTTCCTGCAAATAGACAATATAGTCATTAGGAATGGTAGGTCTACGTGTTCTTTGTGATCTCCTGACAACAACTTCATCATCCCCAGTATCAATGACTTCATCCTGTGCTTGATTCTAAGGTTCATCATGAAATTCTACTGGAATTTGTTCAATCATAGGGTCATTAGTAGGAGCGGAAGCAACAGGTACAGGAATTAGAATACGTTCTTCCCTGAATATAATTTCTCTTGACCCTTGAATTAAACCAAATTCATCTTCAAAATAAACAGCTTTATCTAATTCTATAATTCCGATCGTGTGAGATGGGCAATAGAATCTAAAACCCTTGATCCAACGGTATAGCCTACAAAATGACCACTAATAGTTTTCGGATCAAGCTTCTTAGATTGTGGATTATAGGACCTCACTTCTACTTTGCATCCCCAAACATGAAATGGTGCAAGCCTAATTTCTTACTTGACCATAACCCATATGGAGTCTTTGGGATTGATTTGCTGGGTATTTGATGCAAGATATAAGCAGCTATCTTCAACGCCTCACCCTACAAAAATTCAGGCAAACTAGAATGAATCAACATACATTGCAACATATCAAAAAGTGTGTGGTTTCTTCTTTCAGCGATTCCATTCTGCTAAGGTGTTCCTGACATTGTATATTTTGCTTCAATATCACATTATTACAAGTATCTAGCAAAAGGCTCTGGATTCCTTCCACTCTCATCATAACATCCACAATACTTTCCACCTATATTAGAATTAACTACCTTGATTTTCTTCCCCTTTTGAAGCTCAACATTTGTCTCCAAAATTTTAAACACCTCTAAAGATTCAAAATTTTCACGAATTAGTCTGACATGACCGTACTAGAAAAAATCATCAATAAAAGTGATAGCAAATGGGATAAATGACCCACATATATCAGTATGAATCAACTCCAACAATTAGAAGCCCCTGTTTGTTTTGTTTTTTTTAACCTTCACGGTCAACTTTCCTTTAATACAATCAACACAGGCAATGAAGTCTACAAAAATCAAGATCCTGAAGTACACCATTTTACCAACATCTCCATTGTCTTTAGAAATATAGCCCAAATGTTTATACCATAACATAGAAGATACCAAATACAACCTCATAAGTTTAGAACCAACAACAGTATTAAGAGAAGAGGAAGAAGTAACAATAATAATATCATTTAACTCAAGTTTGTATAAATTTTCATATAAAATTCGATTTCTCACTAAAAGAGAGCCACGATATAAAGTCAGTTTTTCAGTTTCAAAAAGAATACTATAACCTAGTGTATCCAAAATAGATACAGAAATCAATTTACTCCTAATAGAGGGTAAATAAACGACATCATATAGCACCAAAAGATGTCCTATATTTAACTGTAGTCTAACTGTCCCAAAAAATTCAACTTTGACTTTGGTATTATCTCCTATGTACATATGTTGCTCAGAACTAGTCGGCCTCTTCAACTTGTCAATTTCTATAAGGAATTCGTAACGTGAATTTTTGCTCCAATGTCTAACCACCAAGTATTTAAGGGCACATCAATAACATTAGACTCTAAACAAACCATCACAAGACAATTACCTTTCTTCTTTAAGTCAGCTTTGAGTTTTTAGCAGTCCGCTTTCTTATGCCCAAAACTCTGACAAAAGTTGCACTTCCTTTTGAAAAACTTATTCTTTTGATTTAACAGAAGATGAACTTGCCTAAAGAATAATTCTTAACATGGCTCGGTGTATGTTGAGGGCCAAAAACATGCCTAAAGAAGTTTAGGCCAAAGATGGTTCTTGTGTAGTTTATTTGTCAAATCGGTCGCTAACAAAAAATGTCCAAGATCAAACTCTACAAAAAGCGTAGAATGGAATGAAGCCTAGTGTTGCTTATGTGCCCCAACAAGAAAGATCCAAGTTTTATGATCGAAGTGTTAAGCATGTATTCATTAGCTGTGACTAAAATTTCAAAGGCTACTGATTATACAATCCAAACAATGGAAAGATTGTTGTGATCAGTAGAGATGTCGAATTTGATGGAGCAACGATATGCGATTAGGAGACACAAGAAAAAAGCACTTACGATTTTTTCCCGTACTTTAAAGATGACGAGTAAGAAACTACAACAAATATTCAAGAGACAACTCCACCTGCTTCTCCAAATACGCTTCATTCTTGGAGTACGAAAGAAAATTTCAAATTAAGGGGGAGTGTTAAAGAGTAATTTGAAAGTTGATCTGGATACATTAATATTTTAAAATCTAGATACATGGATGTTTAAGTTCATTGTTAGGAGTTTAATTATGTTCATTTATTAGTTGCATAATTAAATATTGGTCAATGTATGGTTTTGAGTTCATGTATGGTTTATTTATTTAGGTTCATGTGCTTAGATATGAAAAGTCATTTTTATACCTATAAATACTACTTCTTCTTCTAAAAAATTTTCTCCTCTTTAAACCTCTTCACTTCTTAACATTATCCACTCTTTACTGCTCTGAATCAACTATATATGAATCTTCAATATTAATAATACATTAAGCTTTTGAGCCTTACTCTTCTCAATTTACAAGAATAAACAAAAAGGTTTCTTTCCTGCGCCTCGGTGCTTGAAGGCTGAGTTTTAGCAGCGGAGGTGACTGGTGGAGTTTTGCTTCTCTGGTTCAGCCGATAGCTCAGCTGACTGCTGACTGCATTTTTTGAGTAGTTACAGTAAAAGATGGCATTGGCAGAGAACAGAAGCTATCCATTTTCGATACCAACTGAACTGCCACATGTTCATGATCAAAGAAAATTTTTGTATATATATACTTTGTTAGAACTTATAAATCGTGCAGTCTAGAAAGATTGGAACTTTGATCATGTTTCCTTACTAGGTTTTATTTTATCATTAGCCCATTCCAGTTATCAAAGAATTGATCTCTAAAAATTGGAAGGTGCGGGTGCATCATGTTTATCAAGAAGAGTGAAAATTGATTAGCTAATTATAACTATAGCTTGCCTTTAGGAATAGGAGTTCACTAGTTTCACAAGATTGTTTAGAAACTTTCTCCTTTGATGTTAGCAAACTCAGTTAGGATTTATCTACTTCGGATAATTTATCTGTATTTTTTTCCTTGAACTTATCCCCGTTAATTACCAACAAAAAAGGCTTTTAACAAGGAAAATACACATGATAAGCGAAACATACTTTGAATTGGACAATGTGACAAAAATTATAAGAATAAAATATTTTAATTATAATGGCCCTCCTCAAAATTTGGAGTTTTGAGATATATAAATATTATATATTTTTTAATAA
>JAOTIZ010000003.1:1057133-1077081 GCA_027123425.1 Erythroxylum panamense
AAATTAATTGTCATTATTATTTATTATTAAGATTTTTTAAAACATGGTTGATGTAAACAGTAAACTAGTAAAGTATATAGTACAGTTGTATAATATATCAATATGGACTATTTTACAATTTTTAAAAAATTTAGAGACTTTTATAAATTTAAAAAATATCCCGAAACGGTACCCGGTACCGACCAGAACCGGTACAGTTCCGTTCCAGAGCCCAATCCAGTACCGAGCCTGGTACGGTATTCATAACATTGCCTGCGAGTCAGGTTGATTCATTTCTGCAATGAAGTCCGCAAAAACTTGAGCCTTGATCGTCGTCCATGGTTTATACTGTATATCGAACTCCCCCAGCTCTACTGCCCATTTATTAACCGTCCAGAGGTTTCGAGCTTTTGGAGGTACTGCCTGAGGGGTTGGTCGGTCCATACCTCGATGGTATGACTCTAGAAGTAGGGCCTTAGTTTCCGCGCCGCAGTTATCAAAGATAGAGCCAACTTTTCAATGGGTCTATACTGCGTTTCTGGTTCGTTCAGCACTTTACTGCCATAGTAGATTGAGAATTGTTCACTACCGTCCGATCGAACAAGAACTGAGCTGATCGCCCCCTCTGTGATTGCCAAATAAAGAATCAGATTCTCCCCCTCAACTGGGCTCTGTAAGATGGGTGGACTGGTCAGATATCGCTTCAAGTGTTGGAATGCTTTTTCGCACTCATCCAGCCATTAGAACTGGGTCACATATGCCTTCCTCAAAATTTTGAAGAAAGGGAGGCACTTGTCCCCCATCCTAGAGACGAATTTGCTCAAAGAAACTATCCGCCCGGTCAGTATCTGTACATCCTTCAAGCATCGCAGTGAGGGCATTTGCACAATAGCTTTGATCTTTTCTGGATTAGCTTTGATTCCCCGTTGAGTGATCATAAATCCCAAGAACTTTCCAGATGCTACACCAAAGACGCACTTTTCTGGATTCAACTTCATTTGGAATTTATTGACGGTCAGGAAGAATTCTCTAAGGTTCTCCACATGTTCAGCAGCTGTCTTGCTTTTGACCACCATGTCGTCCACATAAGCCTCGACTGTTTTGCCGATCTGTTTCTTAAAAACTTCCATGACGAGCCGCTGGTACGTAGCCCCTGTATTTTTCAAACCGAACGGCATCACCTGGAAGCAATATATGCCCTGGTCTGTTATGAAAGCCATTTTTCTTCGTCTTCGAGGCTCATTTTTATTTGATGATAACCAGAGAAGGCATCCAAGAAGTTGAGGAGCTCATGCCCTGCCGTGGAGTCTACTAGCTGATCAATCTTGGGCAAGGGGAAACTTTCCTTTGGGCATGCTTTGTTCAGGTCGATGAAATCAATGCACATTCTCCACTTTCCGTTTTTGTTTTTCACCAACACCACGTTGGCTAGTCATTCGGGGTACTTGACTTCCCGAATGAACCCGGCATCAAGCAGCTTTTCTATTTCTTTCTCGATCACCTCCTGCCGCTCCTTACTGTGCAATCGCTTCTTCTGTCTGACCAACCTATAATTTTTCTAAATACGCAAGGAATGGGATGTTATCGCTCGAGATATTCCAGGCATGTCGCTCGGTACCCAAGCAAAGACCGATCGGTTCTCTACCAAGCAACTTTTGATTGCTGCGGCCAACTCTTGTTCGAGTTCGGCACCCAAATTTGTGAACTTCGATCGATCTTCTTCATCCAGTACGACCAGCTGAGTTTCTTCTGCAGGGTTCATCCTCTCGGTTTCTTCATCTGCTCTTACATCAAGAGAGCTTGTCAACACTACCGCTCCTTCAAGGGTTCTTGTTTCTGCCAAGTAGCATTCCCTAGTGATTCTTTGTTGGCCCCTGACAATACCGATGCCATGGGGTGTTGGGAACTTCATCGCCTGATAATAGGTCGAGACAACAGCTCTGAGGGCGTTTTGCGTGGCTCTTCCAATTATTGCATTATATGCTCCGCCAAATTTTACGACCAGGAATTCGACTTTCCTCTCTTTTTGACACGGTCTTTGTCCAAATTTCATGTTTAAGAATACTCGAGCGAATGAGTAGGCTGATGCTCCTTTTACCCCTTTGATAGGTCCCTCTACTGGCAATAGTCGTTCTTCCGGTATTTCCATCTACTTAAACGCATCATAATATAGCAGGTAGACTGAGCTGCCTGTGTCGATCATTACCCGCTTCACCTCACTACCATCCATATTCAAGGTGGTCACCAAAGCGTCATCATGAGGACAGCTAACACCTTCTAGGTCAGACTCGTCAAACGAGATCACTTCATTAACTTGCTTAACTTGCGGCTTTTTCGTTGCCGACTGACCCTCGGTGATCTGCCTGGCATATCGTTTCCTTCTTCTGACAGTGGACCCCCTGCTGCGCTACGGCCAAAAATCATGTTGATGACCCTAACCGGTCGGTCATCCTGCTGTTCGGTATTTCTATCATCTCTAGCCCTGGACTGTCTTCTTGTGTCGCGTCGGTCGTCTGAGTTTCTGTTCCGTCCCGCTCCACCGTTCGTATCGTTTTGCCTCCAAGGCTGCCGCCAGTTATCAGATCGATCGCTCCTACCTTCATTCCCCCGTTCGGCATTTGTACCGTGCTTCAGGAATCTGCCGAGCTTTCCCCTTTGAATGAGGGACTCGATTTCTCATTTTAACTCCCAACAATCCTCCGTGTCATGACCTACATCTCTATGTAATCGGCAATACAGATCGAGGTCTCTCTTTTTGAGGGGGTTTTCAACTTATTAGGTTCTCGGAGAAATTCCCCTTCTGCTCTCATGACCTCCAGTACTTCCACATATCACCTGTTGAGCGGAGTGAAGGGTTCTCGCCTATGGTCCTTTCAATCGATCGGTCTGCTCTAGCTAGACTGATCTTTCTGTCGTTTATGTGAACCATCTACTCTGTCATTTGGCGAACGATCATCCGCCCTACGCTTCGTATTTTTCAGCATTTCTTCGAGCTGGATATATTTATCCGCTCTGTTTCTTATCTCCTGGATAGATCTAGGCTGATCGAGGGCCAATGACTTTTTGAACTCTTCATCCCTCGTGTTGCTCATAAGCGCAGCCAATATGGATGAGCAAGTGAGGTTAGGGACTTCGACGGCTTCATTGTTGAACCTAGTTACGAACTCCCGTAAACTTTCATTCCGTCCTTGGGTCAACTGCATCACTTCCAAGGCGGTTTTTTGGGGCCACTTACTTGTGGCGAACTGGTTGAGGAATAGCGACTTAAAGTCCTCAAAACAAGTGATACAGCTCGGGGGTAAATTGTTGAACCATCACCGAGCTCCCTCTTGAAAGGCTGTGCAGAAAGCCTTACACTGAATGACCTCTGGAATGCAATGCAGGTTCATCATCGACTGAAAGTGTTGAAGGTATCTGAGGGGATCGGTCTTTCCAGTGTATTTTTCTGGCGTCGGTATCTTAGTACCGACCGCTGGGAGACTATCCAAGATCTCCGGGATGAAAGGAGAGTTGTATTGTGTTGATGGTTGGCCAAGTCGGGAATTCATGGCCATATTGATTCGTTGGTCCACGATCTTTTCTAGGGATTCCACAGAGTGCTGATCGACCATCACACCAACCTGCCGAGCGGGTGTTTGTTGCTGTCCTGGTTAAGATTGTAGGATTTGGCGGATCAATAGATCGGCCGCTTCTCCTATTTGTCTCTGTGTGAGGAAGGCTGGCTGTGGTATAGGAGGGTTAGTGTTGAGGGAGTATTGGACGTGAGGATGTGAACTTGTTCGAGTGTCATCCTCTAGGGCCACGCTTTGTGCTTCTTGGTCTTGGTTTTGGGACTGTTGTGGTTGATCAGGCTGGTGCGAGCATTGAGGAGGTAGCTCGTTTATGGTAAGGTTTTGGATGATGGGCAGAGGGTTTGTCTGGTGGTCTGGATGCGGTGGTGGCAGGGCGGCGGGCAGTCGCAAGCCCATTCACTGTAGTGCAAGTGTCGCAACAGCGGCTACATCAGGGTTTGTCGCCGCCGTCTGACTGATTTGAGTATTTCTGGACATAGTTTGTTGATGCCCGGCCTCACGGTGGGCGCCAATTGGTTCAGTAAGATTTTGGTGAGGCTGGGCACTACCACTTCGATCCATGAGATTGGTTGATTCCGACTTCAAGGTTCCTGCAAAACAACAAAGGCACGTCGATGGTTGGTTCCCGATAAGCCCCTCCGACGCTCAAGTCAGTCTCTTGAGAGAGTTTTGGTGGCTAGTGAATAAAGAGAATTAGGGTTTTCGAAAGTCGTACCTTTCTCATGATGAGGTAATCAATTTATATATGACAAATACCTGGTAGGTTTAGGTCTTTCCTTTCAAGTGGGCAACTGCCATTTATGAATGGGCCGTCTATGTTTGAGCCTGGACCTGGACCTAGCACGACCGACCCAACCAGAATCAATGTTTAATGTAGAACTTGAGTGAATAGATTTTGTGTAGTATCATGAACGGAACAACTAGTGTAAGATGTGCTCCAAGTGTATGGGAAGCTCTTGATATATGGTAAGACCTAAGGTGATGCAAACTTTAAGATATAAAAATTTATCATATAATTGTAATGTAACAAACATTGCCTTGATGTAACATCATCGTCATCAAAGTTGATAATATGTTGGGTTCGAATTTTTTTATAAGAATTGAGTTAAATATTTGATAAAAATTTTGAATTGAATAGTTAAAATTTTCACCTTTAAATACCATCAAAGTTTATTTAATTAGGCTTATAATATAAAAGAACTGTGAATTAATTAAAAGTTAAATTAATTAAATTCATATTACGTTTAATTTTTTAAATTTAATTAATTATAAAAAATAGAAGTTAAACATAACAGAAATAAGTCTAATTCAAATTATTAAAATATTTTCGTATTTAGATTTAACTAAATTTAAATTAAAAAGTTGAAATCTATAAAAATTATTAATATTAAATCTAAAATTTTTATTTAAAAACATTGTAGGCAAATATGCTCTATTTTTATTTTAAACATTACTGCAAATAATGTTTTAATAACTATTATGATTAATTGTCATAATAAAAATTATATTTAGATAATAATTGATGAAGTAGGACCGTCTTAGCCAGCCGAAAGACCGCATGACTTTTAACCGTGTGATCGTGGTTTCGATTCCATTAGACGACGTTTTATGTGTTTTGTTTTGTCATGTCTTGTCGTTATCTTCTTCCTAACGTTTAAACGACATTGGGGCATAACCAAAGCCCGTGTCTATGACGGTCTCCCAGGGTTTTCGGCCAGAGAGCTAGGGTTTAGCTGATTCTATCTAATCTACAAAAGTTCATCCAATGTGTACCAAATCCCTACCAGTACCAACAAATCTTCCATTCCCTTCTCCAAAGTCTCATCTTATTTCTTATTTCAATCCCAAGTTCCTTCCTTTCTATCAAAAGACTTCTCCTTTTCGTCTCCATCAAAGAACCCAATTCCCCAAATGCCATCAAAATCCAAACCCTAACACCAATGACAACCCATCTCTGTTCATCTCTCAACCTCAAGAAGAAGACCATTTGAGGGATGCCCAACATGCCATTTCGCATTTCCTTCAAGGACTTGGGGTCTCAGAGGAGGAATCCCATTCCATTGCTTTGAATTCGAAGAGATACGTGAAGATGTTACTTGATAGTGTGAGCGACTTGGAGGAGTGGAGTAAGTGGAAACATGGTGAAGGTGGGACGGGAGAGAGATTTGGAGATTTGGGGTTTGAGGAAAAGATGGTCTACATGGCTAAGGAGAAAGGGGACAATGGAAAAGTTGCGTTCTTGGAGAGTATTGGGTTGAGTTTATCTTCGTCCATGAATGTTGCTAGGTACTTGTCTGGGGAGTCACTTCCAGGCCTCATTGAGAAGGTGAGCATTAATTTCTCCTGTTTTTTTAATTTGTGTTCGGTGAATAAATCGCAAACAACTAGGTTTCTTGGCCAAAGAAGACTACAATGGTTTCTCATTATTGTTTGTGGGAAAAATGTCTTTTTTTCTGATTCAAGATGTCTTAATTGCTTAAAGAAACCCTAAAACGCTACTTCTATCAAAGAATAAGCTTAAAAGTTGCTCAAGTGTTCTTACTTCTTAGGCTTTGTTCCATTGTTATGTTGCCATGTATTAAGCTCCTCATGTTTTACTTACCTCCGCCAACCAATTGTTGATTTATAGTTGGACTACTTCCTTATTATGCATCTGGCTTATAGGTTAAATATATGAAGAAAATATTCTTTTCTGACAGTGATGATAAAGGGCTCACTGCAAAAAATGCACGACGAATGATGGCCCATTTATCAATACCTATTGATGAAGATCTACAACAGACCTTGTCTCTTTTTGAAAAGGTATTATATGAAAAAAAAATCACTTGCTTTTTTAACTTTCATGGCTGGAGATGCTGCTATCGATTGAGCCTGTACTTCAGCAACAATTTGAGCTGTCCATTTAATAGGCACTGGTGAAGATAGATTTTGTTCATGATTTTAAGATCAGGTTCATATTTTGTGGTTCAGATCGAAGCAAGGCGCGGAGGTTTAAATATGCTAAGTTCTCCTGATGCCAGCTTTCAGTATGTAGTAGAATCATTTCCACGCATTCTTATGCTTTCGATAGAATCCCACGTGAGGCCTATGGTAGCATTTCTGGAGGGCATTGGAATCCCCAAACAACAAATTGGGAGCATATTTCTATTGTTTCCACCTATTATCCTCTACGACATTAAAATTCTCAAAAGAAAAGCTCTAGCTTTCGAGGAGGTAGATTTTCAAATTAAGGTTTTATATAAATGCCCCAAAAAGTAGAAACTCAGTAGATACTTCTTCTATTGCTACTCTGTGAATGCCTTCGTTTAACCATTCCAGTTGCACTGTTCTTCAGATTGGCGTGGTTGGTAGAGACTTGGGTAAAATGCTGCTGAAATACCCATGGATCTTTGCAGCATGTATTCAGGAGAACTGCAAAGAGATCCTTTTGTTTTTCAGTATGGTGAAGGTAAGTGTTGTGCATATTTGAGAATTGGAATTGTTTATGTTATTATGTACCATGTTCTTCTGGAGAAGTTTGGCTACTCCTTTTAGCTGCAATAATTATTTCCAGAGTTAACTGAAATCCTATTTGAAATAAAATGAGGGGAAGATAGTATATAATTTCCGTGATTGCATTAACTATTGAATATAAGCATATAATTTCCATGATTGCATTAACCATTGAATATAAGCCAATATAGTTTAGAAATGCTAGTTTCAGTTTTTGGAGCCTTGCCATCTTATTGGGACAATAACTGCTCTTCCCTTCAAGTTGCTGTCTCTACTGCTAGTGTGTCTTTCACTTCTATCCCTATATCTTATCTTCTGGTAACTATTTAGTACTCTACTTTGACAGTTGAATATGATTGGAACTCCTGCTACCAGGTACCCAAAGTGAGAATTGACAAAGCAATTAGAAGCTGGCCTCATATATTGGGTTGTTCTACCAGCAAGGTGAAGGTGATGATAGAAGAATTTGCCAAGTTTGGAGTTACAAATGAAAAGTTGGGTCAGGTTATTGCTGCAAGTCCTCAACTATTACTGAGAAAACCCCAAGAGTTTCTCCAGGTATATGGTAACGTTGGATTTCCACAAGCAAATCAACAGTTGTTTAATACATTCTTTCCAACTTCAATTGCATGTTAAGGTGATGTTCTTATTTGGGCTTAAACTTGCCAAATTCACCTGCATTGCAGTAAGATGACAAACAAATGACTATCTATATATGTTCATTCTGAGTTCTTGTTTCTTGTTGTGGCATTTGTTTGCTCGAGTCTTAGTTTGTGTAATCTTGTAAAGAACAGGATTGTGGCAACATTTTGAGAAGAAACTCTATAAACTGTACGAAATAGAAACACCACTTGCTGGCTATATTGTCATTTTTATCAGAAGTGAAGATAAATCATAATGTTGAGTAATCTCTTCCTGAACTGTGCAGGTGGCTTCTTTTTTTGAGGAGCTAGGATTTGATCAAGAAACTGTGGGACAGATACTTGGCCGCTGTCCTGAGATATTTTCTTCAAGCATCGAGAAGACACTAAAGAAAAAGGTTGAATTTCTCCGGTATGTTGGTGTTTGTGAAGACTATCTTCCTCGGGTTATCAGAAAATATCCAGAGCTGCTCATGTCTGACATCGATAGAACCTTAATTCCTCGGTAACTTTTTTATTCTAATAGCCACATACTCCAGTTCTCTAATCACCATTGTTACTTGGATGGCGATCTTGGTCCTCATCAGTTATGATGTATGGCAGTCCTGGTACTCACAGGACAAGCTGTAGTCTAATGCACAAAAAAAACATGGGAAATACTTATCCACTTGTATACATAAACAGTTCAAAGAATTCCTTTACTGAGATTTATGTTTGCTTGATAATGCCAGTTCTAGGCATATAACATTATCATTATTTCAGGTTTCTGTCCATTAGTTACTGAGATAACCATGGTTACTTGATGACAGGATGAATTACTTGATGGAATTAGGAATCTCTAGGACTGACGTTGGATTCATGGTCCGTAGTTTCTCTCCGTTACTGGGGTACAGCATTGATGAGGTTTTGAGACCAAAGTACGAGTTCCTTGTGAACACTATGGAACGACCATTGAAGGAGGCAGTGGATTATCCTCGATACTTTAGCTATTCCCTGGAAAGGAAGATAAAGCCCAGATTCTTGTTTTTGAAGAGAAGGAACATCCAATGTAGCCTAAAAGATATGCTGGGTCTTAATGATGAGGATTTTGCTGCAAAGTTCTTGGATGCTGGAGAAGTTTATATCCCATCTTTCCCCTATCATCAATGAACTGCAAGTACCTGTACCATACTAGCAGAGTAGCAGGTCTTCTGCAAATAGCATATCATGGTTGATTGTTGATAGAAGGTATCATATCTTACTACTCCTGCAACAATCTAGCAACAAAACCATAGCGGCAATCACGAAACACAGATCAATTAATTGAGCCTTCTTGGTTATCAAATGACTTGCCTATACACAGATGTAGCAGAACTGCAGAAACAATGGTGAATAAACACATCAAAGTGAAGCCTGATGCAAACTTGGGCCAAGTTTCTGAGGCCACTCGAACTAACACAATCTCCTAATAGGACGCCACTTTGTCTGAAAAGTCTCGGTATTTTGGGGATTCAAGCAGACTGCAACGAGTTAAAGAAATCCCAGAAAAGATCCGGAGAAGGATGCTTAGATGACCACAAAACAAAGGTTTTGTAGGTCATATATACTATGTTGCAGGACGATTACTGCGTGCTCTCTAGCTAAATTTATCTAAAACCTCCCATTCCTTTTGAATGAACCTGAAAGAGAAGCTGGGGAAGGTGAATGAACCTGAAAGAACTTATCAGGAAAAGCATTAGATTGCAGTACCTAGAGATCTGTCTGAATAGTAGAACATCTTTTGTCATTCATCTTCAAAGAAAAACCAAATGAAAAATAGCACTACCATTGCTCATCCTTTCAGGCTTGTTCGAGTAAAACTGTGATTCTTTTGAGCAACCATGGCTGAAATTTAAATTAGATCGAATCAAAGTACTTGCAAGTGCGAATTTATATAAATAAGCCAGTTCTTCAAATTAATTTATCATTCTTATGCTAGTGTTCTTGGCATTACTTAAAATGATTCCTGACAACAATTTGATTTGAAGCTTTTGGGAACATATTCTGATTCGGATTTTGACTTCCAAACCCTACTAGGATTCCTCTGCTCGTGCAATTCCAATGGGTTGGTTGACTCATCATATAATAAAATAAGCCTTCGGCATTTAATGTGGAGCACTGAATGCTTACAAATTACAAAGGTTTTTGATAAGAAAGTGATATGTGGTTGACGAGGTAAGCTTTTTATTAACGTTATTAAAATAAAAATTTTCCTACTTTTTAAAAGATAAAATTATCCTTTCTATTACAAATATGTTAACTTTATAAATCAAATTTTACTTTAGTTTCATGTCTCAAATTTAAATTCGGATATTATTATTATTATTATTCATTTTTTATAATATTATAAGTTTTTATATTTCTCCTTATTATATGTTAATTTTGGTACTTATTAACTTATATTATAAAAGATAAAATCTAATAAAAATTTCCTTACCTAATATGATTATATTTAGTGTTTTAAAAATTAAACTAGTTCAGTCGGTTTAATAATAAAAACTTTAAATTGAACAATTTTTTAGTTTTAATTTAGTTTAATAATTTTTATTGTTAAAAATTGATCAATTATTAATTAATCAGTATGTTTTTATAAATTAGCTAATTTTTATAAATCAAAATAAATCGATTAATTTTATTTAAAATTTTCTTTTAATTAAACTTTACATTTTTTGCTTGATAAAGATATTTTTCTTTAATTATTTTTAAACTTTTTTTAAATTTATTCAACTACTAACTAATTTTATAACACTCTAATAATAATTAAATCTTAAACTTCATATTATATCGACTTACCATCCGATTTTTCAAGGATTAGATAGAATTTACGATTCATTATCCACCGACAATAAAAGCTTCCCAGGACATGATAAAAATAGATCTTCTTATTATATTTTTGTATATATAATATAAAGGGAAAATAAATTGCTTGAAAATCTTAATTTTTATGTAAATAAATTGAAATAAGAAAGAGGGGAAGAAAACTGAAATATTTTCTCAACATTTTCCGGGAAAAAAAAGATTAAAATTTTCTCCTTATAAAGTTGTTCCTCTTAAAAGTCTTTCTCTGAATTCTTACAGAGACAGATACAGAGATACAGAGAAGGCGTAACCTTGTTCTGTCGATGGCTGTTGTCTAGCTTCTCTGACCGGTACTTGTTTTTCTGTCTATGAAAGTTTCTGTCTTTTTAACAGATCTCTCTGCAAATGGGCTTTCTGATTTCGTTTGCAAATTGGGTTTTTGATCGTAATGTTGAAGTAATAGATGAGTTTGGCAATTGGGTTTTGTGGGATTTCTTTTGTAATTTCGGATCTTAATGGTTTTGGGGTGTGTTTGATTGCTAAGAGAAGGTGAGAAAATTGTAGACAAGGGCAACGTTTCTATATATACTGTTTTTCCTCTTTTTTTTTTCCCCCCTTTTGGTGTTTTGTTGAATTCTTTTTCTTTTTATATACACACTGGGCTGAGATAAAGGACTTGTTGTGTTTTCTGGCAAAAAAAAAAAGATTTGTTTTTGCGGAAAACCAAACTGAAAAGTTCCTGCAGAGAATTGTAGGACTTGATTTACTAGTGGTAGGATTTATTACTGAAGTTAGTTCTTTAGCGTCTTGTGCGAAGTGGGATCCCTTTTCCAAACTCCTTGGCATCATGGGAAGGATTCCTTTAATTTGGAAACCTTATCCAGATTCATGTTGTATTGAGTACAGTCAAGGAAATGTATGAACTTTTGTGTCACAACTTGGGAAAGACAATGAAATCATGTCGGCGATTCTATTGTAAGAAAGGTCGCAAAACCACCAGTAATTACAAAATGCCAAAGCTGCATAAATCTGTTAAAAAATAACTTGAAAAGGAATTTCCGATATTCAATTATGGCCATCTTGTGGACTTTTGATCGCTGTCTCTTTGTTGGTTGTGATATGCAAGTGTAATTATAGATTGAAAGTTGCAGGCTGGTGCTATATTGTTGGAAAGAATAAGAAGTAGAATTTATTTTAATCTAGATCTGTTTATTCTTTTCTTGTTCTTTGCTTGGTCTGTAGTTTTTTTGTATATTTCTTTGAGTTGGAGAATTAAACTCTTCAAAATGCAGAGAAATTCCTTTTGATTGTTTTGTTGTGTTCATCTTCTGATTTTCATTTTTGTGGCTTGTAGAGGATGTATATGGTCAAGGGAATCTGCAAGGTGCAAATTACTTTTGCTGATGATTGACCATTCTCTTTCAGAGGCTGAATTGTTTGTGGTTGCTGGATTTTCTGTTTAACAAGTTTTTTGGCACCTGAATTAGCAACACGATAGGTTCAGTACATTTAAGTCTTATGTCCATTATGTCATATGAACAGAAAGACCTTTCATTGGATAAATCAGAGTAATCAAAATTCAGCGACCTGCTTCTGGGGGCAACTTGCCCCAAGGCAGTGAGTACAGTACTTTCCCTGTTGTTCGAAGGGTGAACTCTTCCCATACAATGATGATGGATGATGACATGGAGGGCGGTAATTTGGGGCCTTATCAAGAAAGGCCAAGGATATTCCCCAGTATGCGTAGTAAAACATATACTCCATGGGTAAAGAACTATTCAAACTATCATGTAGTTATTTCAACATATAATCATCATGCTGAAATTTGCTTATTTAAGGTGTATATATGTGATATATCCTGCTTTAAAATTTAGTGGTTTGTATTGTTTATGTGGCTCTATAGTGATGTATTTTACTCCTTGCATGGACTAACTGACTCTAACATTTGTGCAGATTTTTCGTGTTCTAATGAGAATAAATGTCCGTGTTCTAGTAGTGCTTTTGTTCTTTGTTTTTGGAGCAGTCTTCTACATTGGAGCAAGTACCTCTCCAATCATAGTTTTTGTGTTCACAGTTTGTATTATCAGCTTCCTCTTGTCATTATATCTTACGAAGTGGGTACTAGCAAAGGATGAGGGTCCTCCTGAAATGCAACTGGTATATCTTCTGTATTTTGTTTAAATAAATGCTAATTTGTCAAGTATTTTACTTTTTCCATTTGTTAGATAGGTCAATATATCTTTTATTCTTTGTAGAGCTATTTTGATATGACTTGTACATGTTATCATTCTATAGCTTGTCATTGTACCCTGTCTACATCTATTTTAAACCTCTAGTTTCTCAATAAAAGTTCAAGAGTTATGATTGATTGCTTATGTACAATACATACAAGTCTGAGGATACACTGGTACATAACCTTTTTAATACTTGTTGGATTCTTTCCCTAAACTCATGTTTTTTCTTTGTAGATATCAGATGCAATACGTGATGGAGCTGAAGGCTTCTTCAGAACCCAATATGGATCAATTGCTAAAATGGCATTTTTCCTGGCATTGGTGATTCTTGGTATATATATGTTTCGCAGCACAACTCCTCAGCAGGAATCTTCTGGCCTTGGGAGGTGACAATATGTTTATATAATTTTATGAAGTTTGCTATTATGCTTTCTGCATGCTCACAATCAGTCTTGTCTTTTTCCCTCGGTGATGCAGGTCCACATCTGCTTTTATAACTGTTGCTGCATTCCTGTTTGGAGCTTTGTGCTCAGGTGTTGCAGGCTATGTAGGAATGTGGGTCTCAGTTCGTGCAAATGTTAGAGTATCTAGTGCAGCAAGACGATCAGCTAGGGAGGCGCTGCAGGTTGTCCCTTTTGTGGTACACTTTCTTCTGGGCATATTTTTGTGTGATAATTAGAACATATGGCATGCAGATAGCTGTTCGTGCTGGTGGCTTCTCTGCCCTTGTGGTGGTTGGTATGGCTGTTATTGGCATAGCCATCCTCTATGCCACATTTTATGTTTGGCTGGAAGTGGATTCTCCGGGTTCAATGAAGGTTACTGAATGTGAGTTATGCTTTTTCCCTGTCATATGTACCAACGTATTTTATATCTGCAGTAGACTGAAAGGGTACTTCTTTTGCTAGTTGAGGAGAAAAGACAGCTAATGGTTTTCCAGCTTTCCATCTATTTGTTTGTTAAGAACTGCTTGTACCGTTAAGTTGCAAGGAACTAGGTTTTTTTTAAAAAAAAAGTTTTATTGACTATGGAAATAAATTTTAATTCTATTGCCAAATTAGGATATGCTGTTTGATATGTTCTCTCCATGGAAGTAGATGGTCATGGATGAGTTCCCATTTTGACTGTATATTGAACTATTCTGTCCTATTGACTATGTATTTGCAGGATTCTTAATGACCATGTTAACATTTGTGTGGTAATTTTATGATACCTGATTTTTGTTGATCTTCTTTTCCAGTGCCTCTTCTGCTTGTTGGATATGGATTCGGAGCTTCCTTTGTTGCCCTGTTTGCTCAGTTGGGTGGAGGAATATACACAAAAGCAGCTGATGTCGGTGCTGATCTTGTTGGAAAAGTAGAGCAGGGAATACCTGAAGATGATCCTAGGAATCCTGCTGTCATTGCAGACTTGGTAATTCAATATTCTTTTGTTTTCTTGTTTATCTAATGTTATAACTGCAGCTGTACAATCTGTTTTATGTAATTGATTATTTTTCTGCAACTTGAAGCATGTAAAACAAATAATATTCAGAAAGAATCGTATATACTTTTTGTGACGTAGAAGTTCTTTTTATCTTTTCCCCTTTTAATCCCTTCATTATCATGCTAAAATGGTCATCTAATTATGAAATTGTAAAATTGTTTCATAAAAGGTTGGAGACAATGTGGGTGATTGTGCTGCTCGAGGTGCTGATCTTTTTGAAAGTATTGCAGCTGAAATAGTAAGTGCTATGATATTAGGGGGAACAATGGCCCAGCGATGCAAAATTGAAGGTAAGGGTATTTGCACTCCTCCACCTTGAACATGACTGAACTTTTTTTCTTCGGTGGAACTTTGTGAAAGAAGGCAACATATTGGTGTATTGCAGTTATGCTTCTCTGTTATGAATGCATTCATCATATGATATGCTTATTAGGGGTTGCATTGGATAATGAAGGATTAAACTCATAAGGATTTGTTGTCCTCGATCTATTAGGATTTGGTTATGTTGTCATATACCCATTAGGATTTGTTTCTATTCTATTTTATTTTAATTTTCCTAGTTAGGCAGGTTTTGTTGTCCAGCAAGAAAAGGAAATAAGTTAGCTTTAGAAAAGGATTTCAATCAATCCTTTTCACACTAGAATTAGGACTCTCATGTGCCACTTTAGGGGTATAAAAGGGAGGGTTAACAGATGTTTTGGAGAACCAACAAAATTACCTTTAATAAAAGCTTTAGCAGGAAATTTTCCTTAGAGAAACTGTCTTTCTCTTGTTGATTAAATCCTAAGATTTATGCTTGGATTTGGTTCAAAGATTAACCTAAAATCTCTACTTAACTACTTCCGCTATGTCGGTTGGTATTAGAGCCTTAAAATCCAATTTTTCCTGGTGCCTTACCTCAGTTTTGTTTTTGTCCCCCTCTAGCCCATCTTCCAGCCCTACCAACCCAAAAATTTCACCCCCAAAAAGAAAGAAATTTCACCCAAAACCCAAAAAAGTCAAACCAAATGTTTTCAGTCTTGATCAACCAGTATAAATGGTTGATCAAGGAGATAACCAGAGATTTGACGAAGTTTTGGAGGCTATTAATGGATTAGCAACTCGTATGGATCAACTTTTAACCATTATGACCCTTAATCAAGCCAATAATGGAGGAGTGCCAATTAATGGAGCTCGAGGCAGAGGTTTCCCTCAACCCCAACCTATTAGGAGACCTGATCTTCCAGGGAATGCAGAAAATAGGAGAGCTTAAGGTCAGAATCAGATGCCTTTTATGGAAGATAGTTCGGACGAAGAAATTCTAGGCCAAGACCAACCAAGAAGAGGGAAGAAGCCAAAGGGATAAAGATGATTACAGGATTAAAGTTGAAGTCCCGTACTTTAGTGGAAATCTAAGCATTGAAGGCTTTCTTGATTGGATTTATGAGGTGGAAAGTTTTCAAGAGATGATGGAAGTCACAAATAATAAACTAGTGAGAATTGTGGGCTATAAATTAAAAAGTGGTGCTAAAGTTTGGTGGAGTAATCTTCAAAAAAATCGGGAGAGGAATGGAAAACCACCAATTAGATCTTGGAGGAAATTGAAACAAGCCATTTTCCTTAGATTTTTACCCCCTTATTATGAACTGCACTTATTTGATCTTTATCAAAATTGTGCCCGAGGTTCTAGGAGTGTGGAGGAGTATCATTCTGAGTTCTTGAGGCTGGTAGCACGCAATAATCTTGAAGAATCCGACATTCATCAAGTTTTAAGGTATCTTAGAGGATTAAGATCATCCATAAGTGAAAGACTTGGAATACACACTATTTGGAACATAGAGGAGGCCTACCAATTGACCTTGAAAGCTGAAAAGATGGAAAAGGCACCTAAGAGGTTTGAATACCTAGGAGAACAACTCAACAAATTCCAAACGAAGTGGTAGGAAAGGGGAAAGCATTAGCTGAAACATTGAAAATCGATAATGCCCCTAAAGATATAGGAGTGGACAAAAGGAAGCCTTTTGAAGGAGGTGGTAGCAGCAGCAGTAGTAAAGGAGTTCCTAAGGGTTCCAACCTTTATGCACCACAAAAAATAGACGTGTTATAAATGCCGGAAGCCTGGACATATCTCTAGTAATTGTCCTGAGAGAAAGATGGTCAATGTTGCTGAAAGAGGAGATTACCTTAATGAAGGTGAAGAAGATTTAGAAGAGCTTCAAGAAGAGGGAGGAGAAGAAGAGGAGTTTGCTAAAGAAGTTGCCGATGACAGATTTAGTCTAGTGGTAAGGAAGATACTTTTTTCATCTAAAACTGAGGAGCCACAACAAAGGAGAAGCATTTTTAGGTCCTTCTGCACTTTTAATGGTAAGGTGTGCAACTTGATTGTGGGCAATTGCAGTGATGAGAATTTAGTGGCAAGAAAGTTAGGTAGATCACATGAAGCTTCCTACTGAGAAACATCCTCATCCCTACACCGTTGGTTGGCTTAGATGGGCTAGCCTTGAGAGTAACTGAAGTGTGTTAAGTTCTTATTTCTATAGGAAAATCTTACAAGAGTACTACTTATTGTGATGTGGTGGACATGAATGCAAGTCATATACTCCTAGGAAGGCCATGGAAATTTGATGTGGTTATTACTTATAGGGGAAGAGATGACACAGTCTCATTCCAATGGAAAGGCAAGAAAGTAACCATGCTACCCACAAATGTAGCCTTTGATAGGCTAAAGACTTTTAGAGTGGAGGGAAAGACAATGCTGACCCTTAGTGGGCAAGATTTTGAGAGGGAAGTTAAGGATACTCGAGAGGTTCATGTCTTGGTGGTAAAGAGCCAATTATTGGAGGAGAATGGAGCTAATTCAGATATGATCCAGCCGCTTTTGGAGGAGTTTTTAGATCTGGTCCAGTTTGAATTACCTAATGAATTGCCTCCTATGAGAGATATTCAACATCACATTGATCTAGTACCTGGAGCTAAGCTTCCTAATCTGCCCCATTATAGAAGGAACCCTAAAGAAGTCGATAAAGGATTGATGAAAAAGGGTTTGATCTGAGAAAGCATGAGTCCTTGTGCTATTCCTGCACTTTTGACGCTCAAGAAGGATGGATTGTGGAGGATGTGTGTTGACAGTAGAGCCATTAACAAAATTACCGTGAGATATCGATTTCCTATTCCCAAATTGAATCACATGCTTGATCAACTTTGTGGTTCTCAGGTGTTCTCTAAACTTGACTTGAAAAGTGGTTATCACCAAATATGGATCAGACCTGGGGATGAGTGGAAGACCACATTTAAAATGAAAGAAGGGTTGTATGTGTGGCTAGTCAGGCCCTTTGGGTTGTCCAATGCTCCTAGCACTTTTATGAGACTCATGAACCAAGTGCTTAGAGCTTTTAATGGAAAGTTCGTAGTTGTTTATTTTGATGATGTCCTTGTCTATAACAGAACAGTTAAAGAACATATAGAACATTTGAGGAGAGTTCTGTCAGTTTTACAACATAATAAGCTTTACTTGAACTTGAAGAAATGCAGTTTCTTGACTAGAAAGTTACTATTCTTGGGATATGTGGTTAGTTTTGAAGGGTTTCATGTGGATGAAGAAAAGTTGAAGGCAATTCGTGAATGGCCTGCCCCTAAGAATGTTAGTGAGGTTTGATCTTTCCATAAGCTAGCTACTTTTTACAGGAGGTTCATTAGAAACTTCAGTTCAATAATGGCCCCTATCATAGAATGCATGAAGAAGGGGAACTTTGGTTGGAATGATGAAGCTGAGCACAATTTTGCTTTGATTAAGGAAAAACTTAGCACTACTCTTATCCTAGTCTTACTGGACTTTGGCAAGCTTTTTGAGGTTGAGTGTGATGCATGTAGAGTAGGTATTGGAGTTGTTCTATCTCAAGAAAGCTTTTTTTAGTGAGAAGTTTAACAATACAAGGAAAAGATGGAGTACCTATGATTAGGAATTTTATGCGGTTGTGAGAACATTGAAGCATTGGGAACATTATCTGATTCAAAGAGAGTTCTTTCTTTACACTGATCATCAAGCTTTAAAGTTTTTGAACAGTCAAAAGCTCGAGTAATATGCATGCCAGATGGATGACTTTCTTACAGAGTTTCCTTTTGTTATTAAACATAAGTTTGGTGTGACAATAAGGTGGCTGATGCACTTAGTAGGAGGACAATATTGCTTTCTACTGTGTCCCAAGAGATTGTTGGATTTGAAGTTTTAAAGGAGCTTTATGAGGATGATGAAAACTTCAAGTACATGTTGTTAAAGTGTATTAAGAAGTAGCCTGTTGCTGAGTTCCATATCACTGATGGTTTTCTTTTCCATGGTAACCAAGTTTGTGTTCCTCATACTTCTCTTAGAGAAAAATTGATTCGTGATGTGCATAGTGGAGGATTAGCCGGTCACATGGGAAGGGACAAGACCATTACTAGTCTTGAAGACAAGTTCTATTGGCTTCAGTTGAAGAAAGATGTTAGAAACTTTGTGAAAAGGTACTATGTTTGTCAGACTGATAAAGGAAGATCCCAGAATACTGGTTTGTATATGCCACTTTCTATCTCATAAGATATTTGGGAGGACTTGTCTATGGACTTTATTCTTGGATTACCTAGAAGACAAAAGGGAGTTGATTCTATTTTTGTGGTGGTTGATAGATTTTTCAAGATGGCGCATTTCATTTCATGTAAGAAGACTGTCGATGCATCTAATGTGGCTAGATTGTTCTTTAAAGAAGTGGTAAGATTGCATGGAATTCCTAAATCTATTACATGTGACCGAGATTCGAAGTTTCTTAGTCACTTTTGGAGAACTTTGTGGAGGATGTTTGATGCTTATATAAATTTTAGTAGCACTGCTCATCCATAAACAGATGGTCAGATTGAGTCACTTAATAGGACTCTTGGAAATCTGTTGAGAAGTATTTGTGGAGACAAGCCTAAGCAATGGGATTTAGCTCTACCTCAAGCTGAGTTTGCCTAAAATAGTGTTGTCCATAGTGCTATTGGTAGATCATCATTTTCCTTGGTATACTTGAAAGTTCCAAAAGTATTGTTGATATGATAAAACTTCCAAAGTTACCGAACTTAAGCATATCAGCTGAAAAGATGGCCAAACAAGTGAAGATTGTGCAAGAGGAGGTTCGAGAGAGACTTGAAAGGACTAATGCCAAATATAAAGAACAAGCTGACAAAAACAGGAAGTCTAAAACTTTCCAAGAAGGTGACAAAGTGATGATTTTCTGAAGGAAAGAAAGAGTCCCTGTTGGAACCTACAACAAATTGAAGCTGAAGAAATATGGTCCTTATGAGGTACTGAATAAAATCAACGATAATGCTTATGTTTTCAATCCGCTTGAGGAGATGGGAATTTCAAAGACTTTTAATGTTGTTGATATCTATGATTTTCATGGAGCAGAAGAGCTCTATCCTAATGACAACTCGAAGTCGAGTACTTTCAAGTAGAGGGGACTAATGAAGGATTGAACCCATAAGGATTTGTTGTCCCGACCTGTTAGGATTTGGTTATGTTATCTGTTAAGAATCTAGATAGAGATTGTATTTATCAGAATTTAGGGTTTCAAGGTACCCACTTTATTGAAACTTAATAGGATATATATACATAAAGAGTACAGCATAGATTAGGAAACAAATCTCCTAATCCTTATTGAACTAGGAATCTAACCCTATCTGAGGATCCCTTATTTTTAGGGATCCTAATACATATCCTATATCTGATATTTAT
>JAOTIZ010000003.1:1092408-1109567 GCA_027123425.1 Erythroxylum panamense
ATTGATACATGATCAATGTTTTACAGAACAATCTGATGAATCTGAGCTTGCGTTCTTATGATAAACAAGCATTATATAGCATGATTGACAGTGATATCATGATTGAAATTCTTCTTCGGCTACCCTTAATATCGTTGCTGCAGTCGAAGTGCGTCTGTAAATGGTGGAAGAATCTTATATCTGATCCTGTTTTCATCTCCGAGTACTCGCGGAGAAATCCGCATGGACATGTCTCGGGATTCTTTTTACAGAAATTCCTGATGTGTGAAATATATTCAAAGCTAGAATTCATCACATGTAAAGGAGAAACTGATTCTGCTCCTAAGCCAACTCTATCTTTCATAGAAGATGATAATGGTGTCTGCATTCAACACTCGTGTAATGGCCTTCTTATCTGCAGCAGCTTTAGATGTCACGAAGAAGATCGAAAATACTACATTTGTATACCCGCCACCAAGCAGTATAAGCCTCTTCCCAAACCCGATTGCAATTCAGTATATAGCATTAACATAGTATATGATCCTCAAGTATCACCTGACCACAAAGTCATCTGCATCTGTGATTCTCAACTTTCAACAAGTCATGGATGCATAAAGATATACGATTCAGCCTCAGGTTCCTGGAAAATTGCAGAAAACTTCCCATTGGCTTCCGAGGATTTGATATTCAACCGAGGTGTATACTGGAACGGTGCAGTACATTGGGTTGGAAAGGGGAACTTTTCTCTTGGTTTTGATGTTGAGAATGAACGCATTTTCATAATACGAATGCCTCCAATTCCTGAAGGATGGTCAGAAAGGAGATTGGCTTATTTTGGCAAATCGGGTGGCCACCTGTGTCTGATTGAGATCTATGGTCCTAACACTACAAGGTTTGATGTGATGGAGATGAAGAGTGACTACTCTGGTTGGTTTGTCAAGTACCGTGTTGATCTTGGTTCATTGGTATACTCATTCCCAGAAATGGTAAGAAACGATGTTCAGCCTCTTCATCGTTACATGTTCACTGTGTTACATCTGTTTGATCACCAGTTAGGAGACAGAGATGGATCATACATGGTTCTACACATTCCAGGGAGATTCATTTTGTACAATTTTGAAGATGGATCCTTCACGTCTCAAGTTTGTAGCTTGGATGGGAGCCTTGGATTATGGTATTCATGGGAGTCTGTATATCCATATGCAAACTATCTATCTTACATATAAAGTTTAAATCTTTCTGTTATTGAATAATTAACAAGAAAAAGGAAATATGGTGTGAAAAGTTGGATTAATCTTTTCTGTTTCAACATTAGACTGATTTAGGATCAAATGCAGCGTGTAAGTGAATGTTTGTTATCACCTCTAATTTGTCAGACCAAGAAAGAATATTCATTTTTTATTTTTAAAATTTATGTATATAATTATTTAAATGTAAAAAAGATAAGAGATATAATTCTTAAAATTAATTTAAAAATAGTTTTATAATATTAATTTTGAAACAGAAAGAATTTTAATAATCCAATTTAAGAGAAAATTTTCTTAATTATAATTACACATTTAGCAACTTTTGCCAAGAAATTAGAAATCTTTTGATAGATAATACAATAAATTTGAAAAAAAAAAAAGCAGAAGAAGATGCAGAAAACGTGAACCTTATCCTTAGAACGTACACGTTCAGTCACCCCCTATATAAAGAATGATGAACTAATAACAGAAAATAACGAAAATGTTTAAAGAAAACAAAGAAAGAGAGCGCCAAAGTTCAGTTCTTTGCATTAACTAAGCTTGTTTAGAGTTACACTTCAAGTTCATTTCCTTTTGTTCTGGAATTACGTTGGAAAAAGAAGACGACAAAAAGCAATGTTAATTGCAGCAACACTGGCAACAAGTAGTGTTGGAATTCTGGGAGTTCGAGTTCTGTGCTCTGATTCTAAACCAAAGCGTGGGTTTGGTCCCAAAAACGATAGCAAGAAGAAAAAGGTACCCTTTTAATAAAATTACATTCTTTAGTCTCGTTAATGGCCTGCAAGTGCAACCAGACCAGTCTTCCGTTTTAGCAATGGATGCAAAGCTTGTCTTCTCTTCTTTTTTTTTGGGATTATTTAGCTTCACTGGACCATAATACATGCATAAGCTTACGTTTTATGAGGAGGGTATGTTGTTGTTGGGAAGGAAAAGTAAAGGTTGCAGCTTTATTTTGATGGCGAATTAGATCGAGTACTATGCCAAATCCTTCATTGAAGAAATATCATCTTTTTTTACTTGATTTCATTGTTACTTCGAAATTACTTTAGTTTGTTAGGTTATAATGGTTTTTTTTTTCAATCAGATAAACAGAGTAACTACTTCAAGGGAGGAGAAGGGCACATCGTTACAGCAAAGGTATGCTTGGAATTAAGACGCTGAATTATGAATCTCAAGGATCTTGAACATAGGTGGAGATGTTTCTTTATTATTTTTTTGTAAACCCAATTTGTAAAGAACTTTCACATTATCTAGATGAGAATGGAGAAAATTCGGAGATAGAAATATTGATATATAAAGATCCTTTCTAGTTTGAGAGAAAATTCATATTATGTAAAGTTCGTGAATCAGATAAAAGTATTTATATTCTGAGAGGTTGGCTTTCACGACTAGTTTTGCAATTTCGAGTGGTTAATTTGCAATAGCTCGTAAGAGTTATAATCTTTGGCTGGTGCAGGAAATCAACAACCAAGCAACCTGGCTCTTTATCAACCCGTAAGTTGATCACCTGAGCTTCCACATCATTTTTGCAAATATGAGTTCTCGTTGGAAGTCTGGTTAGCTTGTCATTTACGTCTGTTTGACTTCAGTAGCTTGGAAATTGAGTCCTTAATTTCTATACTATATTTTTGCTGGTCTAATCTGGTTCTGAGCCACCTTGCTTTTATCACTGATCATCACTTATAAAGTGATAATATACAAGTTGATAGTTGTGAAAATTTTCGGAAACTGTCTGGTTTTTATGAAGCATAAATAAGTACAAATATAATAAAGAAGGAAATGTCTAAGAGATGAAGTAAGCTAGAAGTTGACATGAACATGTTTGTGAGGATGTTGCTGTCTTTGAATGGATGAAATTCCCTTGGTTTGAGTTATACTATTTCACAGGATTATACAACTACAAGGTTAGTTGAGTTTTAGGATCTAAGTTAAGTATTCTTTTTGACAATCCAAATGACCAAAGTAATGAGTTTGAGATGTGTTATGAAATAAAGGGATTTGCAATTTTTTGGGTTGATGTCTGCCCTGTTTCAGTTGTTAGGTCTTGTCAAATTGAACTAAAATGAGCCTTTGTTGTAGAGGCACCTGGACTGAGTTCTTATTTCGACGGAAAGGCTAAGAATAAGGTAATTGACATTGAGTTTGAGGAACGGCTGCAAGCAGTTAAAAGGTGCATTTCTTTGCTTTCTTTTAGTCCATCCTGGCGCATAATTTCTTTCTAACATGAATTAACATCTACCATTTGAGTTGACAATAGCATTTCTTGAATATGAAATTTTTTAAAAGTAAAATCTTAGATAAAATATTGACTATCGTTGTTGGAGCTTGAACTCTTATGGATAGAGGTCCTTTATGTCTCGTCGACATGGAAAACAATCCATCTAATTTATGCTTTGATTAAATTCATCTTGTTTTGTATAAGTTTTGGTTCCACTTTTTGGTTGCTTGTAATTAATAATATGCTCACTCCATATATTCAGGGGTCTTCCTTTCTTGAAGATTACATTACGTAAAAATAGTTGATTTTCTAGTTTGTTTGTTTCTCATAATTTTTGCAGTCCATTTACCTGAGGATGATTCCTTCTGTAACTGCTCAGGTCAGCACTTGAACAGAAAAAGGAACAGGAAATCAAGGAGTTTGGACCAATTGACTATGATGCACCAGTTGAATCTGAGAAGAAGACTATTGGACTAGGCACTACGGTAATCCTTAAACTAATCCGTGCATTAACACTTTGGAAATATATGCTCTAGATACTCTTCAACTTTTCTAACCTAACTATTTGATCGTTTGTTAATCGAATAGATTGGAGTAGGAGTAGCTGTTCTTGTCTTTGGTTTGGTTTTTGCTCTTGGTGATTTTCTTCCTTCAGGAAGGTACATTTTTCTGCTACAAAGTCCTCTTTTCATATACCTCCATAAGTTCATTGGTAGCTTTTTGTTTTTTTGGTGTGCTCTAATCAATGATTCACCCCCCACATAAGAGCTTTTTGAAATACCAAAATAAAACAAAAATTAAAAATGTAGTTTACCATTGTTAAACGAAAGGCTAAATTTAGCTATGTACCCTATAGTTTGGGTCATTGTAATGGAAGTCTCTATATTGTATTAGTAAGTTTTAGAATCGAAGCCCCTGTTTATCAGTCTTATGTCAAAATTATTAACAATGAGGAGCCTTATGATGTTGTTTTCCTACAGCATCGTTTTACGCGATAAATAACTCCAATAAAAGGCCATGTCAAAATTTCTCTTTATATTGAAGGGGAAAAAGGTTTAAAAAGCAACGATAATATTTCAGTTAGCATAGGAAAAAGAATTCATTTAATGGGTTTATGTGTCCATTTGTTAGAGTTCCTTGTGTTGTAGAATGATGTGACATCATATAAGCACTTATTGTTAATAATTTTGATGGAAGACTGATAAAAGAGAGGTTTGTTACCAAGAAGTTCTTGTGGTTCAAATTTAGACTATAACCTCCTATGCAATAGTTAAAACCATATGAATGTATGAATGTATGAACCAACTTACCCTAAAAGAAATTAGTTTACTAAGCTGACTTCCATACATCCTGTTGCTCATGATATGTTGGATTGTCAATAGTGTGCAATTCCACATTCCTAACTTGCTCCTGGAAGTTGTGTGTGTTTTCCATAGTGGCTATGAGCTTCTCACAATTCGGTTAAGTTTAGCAGAAATTTAACCGATTTCACATTATTCAAATCTGCGTAAAAATTGAAATTTCGCATTGAATTGTATGCTCCATATACATGTTTATTGATCCTGTTTCATAGGTGCCCTTCAAACTAAATATTGATCCTGCTTCAGCAATATGGTCTTCATTTGTTCTCTTTTATTTTCCTTTCAGTTCATATTTTTTTCTGGAAATTCTACTCCCGAATACTGGTTTCCTCTTAATATGGCCTTCTCCATTTCAGCGATGGCCCATCTGAAGAAGCTACAGGAGTCAATAAGAAGTTAACAGAACAAGAAAAGGATACTCTTCAGGTAGTCATCTTCTGAATTTGGTCAAGTTTCTTTGTTCTCATTCGGGCTAAACTGAACTTTATTGATATCAGGGTTGATTTTCTGTCAATTTTCAATCTTAAACGGTTGTAGAACATTAAACGACAAAGAACTCCCTCCAGTTGGTTGCATAGCAATTTCACTTGTTGAAAATTCATATTTTCTTGTTGTTGGTCTTGTAAGAATGAGAAATGAAAAGAGTAATGCCTTCACTTTTTCCGTGTGTCAGACCAGGTTGAAGCAGTTTGAAGCAACTCTTAATTCATCTCCTAGAGACTCTACTGCACTTGAAGTGAGTGGGAAGAATTACCATCTTCTGTTTATTTCCATTTTCCAGTATTTTAAGCATGGGAGCCACTAATAATTACTGGAATTCTGTTGTTGACGTTTCAGCACATAGTTTCTAGTGTTCTGCAAATGCCTTTTTCTTTTGCTCATGTTCCTAGTTGCAGGGAGCTGCAGTTACTTTGGCTGAATTCGGTGAATATAATCGGGCTGTCAGCTTGCTCCAGGACTTGGCAAAGGTTTATTCAACTGTAGAGTGTATGCAATTTGAGTTTTGAGTTATATTTGTATCATTTCACCCACTAGTTCATATATATTGACTTGTTTGTCTAATTGACTCGTTTGTCTAATTAAACTTGTATTTTTATATTTTTCCAGGAGAAACCAACCGACCCTGATGTTCTTCGTTTGCTTGGAGAAGTTAAATACGAACTAAAAGATTATCAAGGGAGTGCTGATGCATATAGGAGTTCTGCAATGGTGAGTATTGATATAGTATAACGTCGGAGGGCTTGATTGTTCAAGCTTAGGTTTGCAATCAAATGTTTGAAGCTAGGCTTAACTTGACGGGTTGGAAATGTAATCTAGATCTATCTTTGGAAATGTAATCTAGATCTATCTTCTAGACTTCCTCTTCACAAACCTACAGAATCAAGTGTCGGAGTGTTTCCTGGAGGGATTGAATTGTTGGAGCTTAGGTCTGAATCAAATGTCTGAAGCTAGATCCGGCTTGATGGATTGAAAATGTAATCTAGGTCTGTCTTCTAGACTTCCTCTTGTCAGACCTATAGAGTCAAGTGTCGGATTGTTTCCAGCATTTGGCCTCCGACAATCAAATTAGTAAAACTTGATCTATATCTATCAAGGATAGCACATTGGAAAGTAAAAGATTAGAAGAGATATGATGGTGTTAGTTTCAACAAATTACTTCATTGGTCTTTATCTGCTATCTTTGTGCCTTACTAGCTTGGTATAAGTCACTAATATTGTCTTCCAATTACATGGTAGGTCTCCAAAAATGTTAACTTTGAAGTTTTGCGTGGTCTTACCAATGCGTTGCTTGCTGCTAAGAAACCAGATGAGGTATGTCTTCCAACTCTTGGATTGAAGAAGATGGAGTTCAAAGTCTGTTGTAATGGAAGCACTTGCTTATATTTGTCTTCCTTGACATGCTCAGATATTATCATTGTCTTCTTTCATAGAATCTCGTTTAGTTGAAGAGTAAAAGACGTGGATCTCTCTTGTAGTTTTATTCATTAAAAAAAAACTTTTATGTTACTACAAACTTCAAAAAGGAATTTCTGTTATTCAAAATCTCTTAACAGATATTGTCATGTGTTGTACGTGAGAGTTCGCCTTCTTTGATTGCGCATTTAGTGTGACATTTCTCATAATCTTTTCTGTACTTTTTCTGTTACTCATGTGATAGAGTTTGTACGGCTTATCTGACTTGATCTTAATAGTAATTGTTGTTATACCAACATGTTGTCTTCCTCTTATGCAGGCTGTTCAAGTCCTTCTGGCTTCCCGTGAACAGTTAAATTCTGAAAGATCAACTGCTGTTGATGCTAATGCTGATGGCAGCTCCACAGAATCAAATTCAGAGATGGTGGATGTGGATCCCATTCAAGTACGTTGCTTTTATTCTTGCAGTGCATACATGTGAGCATCATTTGGCAGTTTTCAGGTTTATAAGAGTAGAAACGAACGGCAGATCTATTCATTTTATCAATAAAGAGTCAGTGTATAGTAAGAGATTTGCCTTTTTTATTGATTCTTATAGATTGAATCAAAACCAATTATTAAACTAGGTATATTCAACTTATTGAGAAAGAAATGCTTATTGGTTCTGTTAGATAAAGTGGCTAATGATATTTTGTTTTAGTTAAACAAATTTAATATTGTAGTGATCTTCTATTATAGCATAATTCACGTATATCAAGTGTCGTAAATTTTCACATCGAACTAAGAATAAGAATTAATGATGGTTTATATATAATAATGATCCTATAACCTAATACCTTAAGGTTTTGAGTGAAGACGCGAGTTTTCTTGTTGCGAATCATTCATTTTCCTCTTAGTTGGAAATTAATATGGAAACTTTTTACTTGCCTATCCACTCTTCCTCTTAATTGGATATGAAGATGAAAATTTTATCATAGTATTTGAGCTAGATGATCAATCCTGTGAGCAACTATTTATCGAATAAAAATAAGAAGTAAAGATGATTTACAAATGAGAATGATCTCATAATCCAATTCCTTAAGGTTTTGAGTGAAGATATGAGTCTCTTTGTATATCCTCTTAATTAAAAATTAATATAAAAAACTTAACAAAGATTAATATAAAAGATATTGGAAATTCAAGAACAAAATTTGAAGAATCAATAGAGTTGAGACTAATTTAGGGACCAAAATATGCATTCGGTTGTTCTAAAACTATAAATTCATCAAATGCATGAAAATTTCTCTTCGTTCTTGCAATTTTTTGTATGTATCTACTGAAGATCAGTGTTTTATATTTGAAATTGGGATATGTTTTCAGGTTGAATTGCTTCTTGGGAAGGCTTATTCAGATTGGGGACATGTGAGTGATGCTGTGTCCGTTTATGATCAGCTGATCGCTACTCACCCTGATGACTTCAGGGGATATTTGGCAAAGGTTTGATCCTTTCCCCTTCCCTATCTTCCTGCATGTCCGAATCTCCTATTTTCCTGATACTATGAGGAGCACTGGTACATAAAACTTTGCACTTCTGTGGGGGTTTACAGGGAATTATTCTGAAAGAAAATGGCAACTCTGGAGATGCAGAGAGGATGTTTATACAGGTAAGTAAATCCAGGCTGCTTCAAGCTTACATTATACACACTGTGAGTACACTAGAGCCTTTAAGATCATTTCTTCATTCTCCTGAGTTTGATTCCTCATGTTACTTAACATACATACATTTTGAGTTGGCTTGTAGTTTAATTCATTCTAACTCATGTTTTTATTATTTTAAATTAATTAAAGAGTATTTTGTGCTATTAAAAAGGGATTTCCTGTTAAACATACTTTGATGAAAACTTTTATGTAGTTCTGCTTGTGATGATGTCTATATGAACATTCTAACTCAATTATAATACAACTCAACCCTATCTAACTCAACTGTTCCATATGAATTTTTTTTTAATTATAT
The DNA here is from genome assembly GCA_027123425.1 of Erythroxylum panamense. Taxonomy (NCBI): domain Eukaryota; kingdom Viridiplantae; phylum Streptophyta; class Magnoliopsida; order Malpighiales; family Erythroxylaceae; genus Erythroxylum; species Erythroxylum panamense. Next base: position 1,101,121 of record JAOTIZ010000003.1, read on the forward strand.
GGGAAGATGAGTTAAAATCTAGTTTGAGTTATTACATAATTAGATCAGGATAACGATATAAACACAGAAAAATTATTTGTTACAAACCCCTTTATACAAATTTTCCAATGCCAATAAGCTTGTTTCCAACCCTTTTTTGTGGTTTTTTCCAGGCACGGTTTTTTGCTCCGGAGAAGGCTAAGGCACTCGTTGATCGATATGCTCGAAAATGACAAACAACACTGTTATTTGGTTGATGTCTCTGATAAGGTTGCAGCATGACCATGCGTATTGAAGCTTCTGTGATTGTAAAGGCGTACTGGAAGCCAAAAAGCTTACCAAGTTGACTCCTGATTAAGCACAGTCACTTTAAATTGTAGAAAACAAATTTATATACGTACCCACTTTGGAGATCTCTATTTGCTTCTTTGTGTGTTCCTGGCGATTAATTTCCATGGAAGCTAGCTAGCTACTTAGCCAAGCTTCAAACTCCAAAGTTGGTTTACACAAACAGACAACACAGCATGTTAGCATATACTTGAAACGTTTAAACTGAAAATGATACAGCAGAATCTTTTCGATCGGCTGAGATTTTGTTCGTTGTTCTGAATGTTCAACAATCCGTACCATTTTTAATGGATCATTGCATTTAACTATGGATTCGTTTAGGGGGTGATATCGAAATCTTCGAATCTCTTGTTTTCATTCAAAAGTAATATATGCTTTCATTTTCCTTACATGTCTTGTGGACAAAACAAAGAATTGGTAATACGCTTTTTGAAAAGTACGAGAAAGGAGGAAATGGAGGATGGTACATTCCTAGCTTGGGAAGTAGGTGAGAGTATTGTTTAGCAGTAAGGATCTTGGTGAGCATATCAGCCAGCTGATGTTGGGTAGGTCGGTATGTCAATTGAACAAGACCTTCTAAAACTTTCTCCCTTGTAAAATGGCAATCAATATCTCTGAAGAAAATCACAAGATTCTCCATAAATCAACACTCAAATGCTTCAAGTCAAAGAACACAACTAAAAATCGAAGGAGAAAAGAAAGAGAAGTGGAGTGTTCGAAAGAAGTGACTGAAGACTTAAGCTCAAGTCAAGTCATACACATGTGAGGCCCACGTGGAGTAGTCAGAAGCATAACCAAAACGCAAAGCATGGAGACTAGCATTTAATCAAAACGCAGACACATCCAATAGGCACAAAAACGCACAACACAAAGGGACTTCTTGAATGATACGCAGTACTTTATTAAACACAATAATAAAAGGCTGATGGAGTCACGTGGACAAGGCATGTTACATATGGACTCAGTCAAAGGCAACAGTTATCCAAAACACTTATAAATAGCCAAGCCTCAAGCTCCATAATATAGAACAATATCAATACAATCAAGTCTACCTAGTGTACGTTTTTCTTGTGTTTTCAAGTGAGGAAAAATAAAGAGCGCTAGAGTACATTACAGTGGGTACTAAAGAGTTTTAGAACTCTTGCAGGTGTGAGTGAACACTCAATCTCTTGTACTTTTCTTCCTTGATCTTAGTAAAAATCCGATGTGGGTGATTAATCATTGAATATAGATAGCTTTGTGCTATCGAACCAAGTAAACTCTGAGTGCCTTCTTTATTTTCTTGCAATTTCCATTTATGCAAAAATCAAATCCAAGGTTAATCATCGTTAGTTCAGAAATATTACACAGAAACAACACAAAAATTTCTAACAGATTAGTATCAGAGCCATTCAAGTTTCTGCCTACAATCACAAGTCAAAGAATCCATCAAAAGAAAGTTCATGCACAAGCCTCTACAAAGATCCTACAAGATGGTGGGAAAAGAGATGGAAGTATTCATAGGAAAAGAGGACTTTGCAATATGGAAATTACAGATGCAAGCCCTCCTTGAATCCTATGAGTGCTTTGGAGCCATAGATGCAACATATGAAGATGAACAAGATCCTATAAAGAATCTAAAGAAGGCAAGATTAGCACATTGCAAGCTAATGTTGCATCTTTCACCAATTGTTATCAGAAAAGTGAAAGATTGCAACACAACAAAGATGTTATAGGATAACTTGGATTAGATCTACTAAAAAAGGTGCCTACCTAACAAAAAGACATTGTTGCACAATCTTGCCAACTTCAAGATAAATACAACAGTAACTCTAGAAGACAATCTAGATTATTTTTTCAAATTAATTCAAGATCTTGAAGCTACTGGAGAGATAATTTCTGAAGAACACCAAGCAATGGTGATTCTAAAGTCCCTATCACAGGAGTATAATACATTCAGAAAAGTGGTGAAGCATGCTAGTGGTGATGCTCTAACAGTAAAGAGAGTTCTTGACTCTTTGATGGACGAAGTGATAGACAACAATCACTTTAAAAAGGAACCAGAAGTGATGTTCTTAGACAAAAGATCCGAGAACAGATCTAACACATATTGATTCAAAAAAAGGTGGGCAGAAAGCTAAAGGAAAGGGCAAACAGAAGAAAACTGATGATGACAAGAAAAAGAGCAAAGCCAAAGGTAAGAAATGTTTTTACTGTGATAAAATTGGCTATTTTGCTAGAGATTGCAGGAAGAAAAAGAAGGATAAAGAAGTAGAGAAGGCTGATGCAGGAAATGTTGAAAGACTTGAAGAATCTAGTGTGGATGAGATTCTTGCATTAACAGCTGAAGCAGAAGAATTGACAACAAACTGGATTGTAGATTCAGGCTGTACTATGCATGTAACTCCCCACAAGGAGTGGTTCTCTACTTTTGAGAACTTGTCAACCAAAGTAAGGATGGCTGATGCAGGGAAGCAAGATATCAAAGGCATTGGCAATGTATCCATCAAGATGCATGATAGAAAGAGAAGGACATTGAGCAATGTGAGATATGTCCCTGGAATTAGAAGAAATCTCCTATCCGAAAGTGCTTTTGACAAGCAAGGATACAAAATAAAGTCCAACGATGGTTTGAGAGAAATCATCAAGGATGGAAAGGTGGTAATAAGGGCAATTGAGAGAGGAGGCATATACTATGTTATAGGAACTACAGAAATCAACCTAACAGTAGAAGAAAAGGAGCTGAACTCAACAATTCTATGGCATGCAAGACTTGGACATGCAGGAAATAAGAGTCTCAAGCACCTAAAGCAACAAGGGCTGCTGCCTAATGCTACTGTAAAAAGGATTGAGTTCTGTAAAGGATGTATCTTAGGGAAACATCACAAAACTCCTTTCCCAAAAATTGCAAAGAGAGCCACCAGCAACATGGAGTATGCTAGCAGTGACCTTTGGGGGCTAGCACAGACTCAAACTATAGGAGGTATGAGGTATTTCATGTCAATTATTGATGATAGATCCAGAAAATGTTGGATTTATATCTTAAAGTCCAAAGATGAAGCACTAGAAGCATTCATCAAGTAGCATACACTGATGGAAAATCAAACAGGAAGGAAACTAAAGTGTTAAGGACAGACAATGGCTTGAAATTTTGTAACAAAGAGTTTGATGATTATTGTGAAAAGAAAGGCATTCAAAGGCATAGAACAGTTAAAGCTACTCTTCAACAGAATGGAGTAGCAGAAAGATTGAACAGGACACTCCTAGAGAAGATAAGATATATGCTGCTGTCTTCAGGCCTATCCCAAGCACTATGAGGGGAAGCCATCAAAACAATAGCATACCTCATAGATAGATTGCCTACATCCGCAAATGAGTACAAGACTCGTGAAGAGGTATGGACTAGAACTAAACCTAATTTGACTAACTTGAGACCTTTTGGATGCAGCGCTTACATCTACCAAACAGAAGGAAAGTTAGAACCTAGAGCCATTAAAGGAGCATTTCTAGTATATCCTGAAGGCACAAAAGGGTATAAAGTTTTAATCTTACAGCCAGGAGCTTACAAAACTCAAATAAGTAGAGATGTGGTGTTCAGGGAAGCTAAATTCCCACTGCTGAAGCATAAAGATGGAGGAATGCATGTTCAAGAGACTGTCCCACAGCAGCTGGGTTCAAACAACAGTTTAACTCCCTTTTATGTCCTACCCTCCACATATGAAGGAGGAGAAATAGAACCAGCTGCTGAACAGCCTACAGAAGTAGTATAAGGAAGATTGGATACAAGTTCTAACCCTCAGGAGGGAACAGAACAAGAAGAGGGAGCAACAGAAGCTCAAACTCCTCTACAAGACTATTAACTAGTCAGAGATAGAGAATCAAGGCAGGTAATACCAAACAGAAGGTATTTTAATACTAACCTAGTTGAATATGCTTGTTTAGTTACAGAATTAGTAGACTATGAAGCACCAGAAAGCTATGAGGAGGCTATGAAGAGAACTGATGCAGATCAGTGGAAGGAGGCTTGCCTAAGTGAATACATTTCTTTAATAAAGAATGTGACTTGGAAGCTGGTTCCTAAGCCACCAAACTCTAAATTGATTGAATGCAAATGGATATTCAAGCTAAAGGATGGAGTTATTGAAGTTGATCCTAAGACCTACAAGGCAAGACTAGTTGTAAAAGGCTTTAGGCAAAGAGAAAGAGTAGATTATAAGGAAATCTTTTCTCCAGTGGTCAAGTTCAAAACAGTAAGGATAATACTGACCCTAGCAACATTGAATGATTGGGAAATACATCAGATGGATGTAAAGAGAGCCTTCTTATATAGAAGACTAGAAGAAACTATCTATATGAAGCAACCTATTGGCTTCATAAATAAGCAGAAACCAGATCATGTGTGTTTGCTATAAAAGTCATTGTATGGCCTAAAGCAAGCTCCTAGACAATGGAATAAGAAATTCCATGAAGTAGTAACAGATCTAAGGTTCAAAAGAAGTGCTTATGATTATTGTCTATACTACAAAGACTTGCAGAAAGATGAAGTGGTCTATATGCTGGTGTATGTTGATGATCTAATCATCAGAGGAAAGCTGATGAAGAAAATTCAAGAAGTGAAAGATGCTTTGAAGAAGATTTTTGATATAAAAGACCTAGGGAGAGCTAAGAAGCTACTGGGAATGCAGATCATAAGGAATGAGGCTGAAGGGAAACTATGTTTGATTCAAAGGGATTATATCAGGAAAGTCCTATCTAAGTTCAACATGGTAGACTCTAAACCTAGTCCTGCTCTAATTGCCACACACTTATAGCTGACAACTCCTAGGAGTCCAGCAACAGAAGTAGAAAGGGAACACTATATCCTTATGATGTGGGTATAGATTGTATAATGTACATTATGATTTGTACTAGACTTGACTTAGCACATATAATCAGCCTACTTAGCATATTCATGTCTAATCCAGGTCTAGAACATTGGTTGGGTTTTAAGATAGTACTTAGATACCTGAAGGAAACCCTAAATCATGGTCTATATTTTTCTAAATCTAATATAGAAATGCATAAACATATGAACTTAAATGGCTATGTAGTTACAAACTATGCAACAGACAAGGACACACGCAAATCATTATCAGCATACTACTTTACATTATCAGGCAATACAGTAAGCTGGAAAGTGCAACAATAATCAGTGGTGTCATTATCCACAACAGAAGCTGAATATTATGCAATCACAGAAGGCCTAAAGGAGCTAATATGGCTTAAGGGACTACTATCAGAAATCAAAGTACAGACATCAAAGGCAGCTATACACACTCTTTACCTGAGTAAGGACCCAGTCCTACACGAGAGGTCGAAGCACATAGACATTCGACTTCACTTCATCAGAGATAAGGTCAACGCCGGAGAGGTTAACCTGAAGAAAATAAAAGGAGAACAGAACCCATCAGATTTTGGGACAAAAATAGTTCCAATAAAGAAATTCATTTTCTATGGAGAGTTTCTACAGATAAATGAAGCACCTTGAAAGAAAAAGGAGGACTTACCCGTCGATCTCACAACACCGGAGAAAAATTAGGGTTTCAGATCTTTAGGGTTTCAGATTTTCTAAGGTTTCGAATTTCTAAAATTGATCACGAATTGAAGGATTGAGTGAGGATTCAAGAAGAAGGAGGGAATAATGTGAAGAAAATCACAAGATTCTCCATAAATCAACACTCAAATGCTTCAGACCAAAGAATACAGCTAAAAATCGAAGGAGAAAAGAAAGAGAAGCTTGCGATGAGGAAGAGTTCTGGAGTGTTCGAAAGAAATGACTGAAGACTTAAGCTCAAGTTAAGTCATACACATGTGAGGCCCACGTGGAGTAGTCAGAAGCATAACCAAAACGCAGAGCATGGAGACTAGCATTTAATCAAAACGCAGACACATCCAATAGGCACAAAAACGCACAGCATAAGGGGACTTCTTGAATGACACGTAGCACTTTATTAAACACAATAATAAAAGGCTGATGGAGTCACGTGGACAAGGCATGCTACATATAGACTCAGTCAAGGGCAACAGTTATCCAAAACACTTATAAATAGCCAAGCCTCAAGCTCCAGAATATAGAACAATATCAATACAATTAAGTCTACCTAGTTTATGTTTTTCTTGTGTTTTCAAGTGAGGAAAAATAGAGAGTGCTAGAGTACATTACAGTGGGTAATAGAGAGTTTTAGAACTCTTACAGGTGTGAGTGAACAATCAATCTCTTGTACTTTTCTTCCTTGATCTTAGTAAAAATCCGGTGTGGGTGATTGATCCTTAGACGTGATAGCTTTGTGCTATCGAACCAAGTAAACTCTGAGTGTCTTCTTTACTTTCTTGCAATTTCCATTTCTGCAAAAATCAAATCCAAGGTTAATCATCGTCAGTTTAGAAATATTACATAGAAACAACACAAAAATTTCTAACAATATCTATTTGCTTGGTACGTTCATAAAAACCAGGATAACAAGCAATGTGCAAAGCTGATTGGTTGTCGCAGTGAAGAATGACAAGCTTCAGGTTTGTGACACTTAATTCCTCTAAGAGACTGACCAACCATGTAACTTCAGCAGCTCCCTTTCCCATTACTCGATATTCTGCCTCAGAAGAGGAAATGGAGACAGTAGATTGCTTTTTAGACTTCCAAGAAATTGAACAATTACCAAGTTGATCAAAGTAACTGGTAACTGATCGTCTAGATGTGGGATAGGCAACCCAGTCAAAATAAAAAATGCTTGCAAGTGTAGGGTGTCTGTGGCCTTAACCAAAATGCCTTGGCCAATGGTACATTTAAGATACCGAAGAAGGTGTTGCAAAGCAGTCATATGTTGAGTAGTAGGCTTGGACATGAATTGACTAAGGGTCTGAACAGTGAAGGAAATATCAAGATGAGTGTTGGTGAGGAAGTTTAGTTTGCCAATGAGAGTTCGATAACTAATAGGATCTGATAAAGGGCTAGAGTTGGGAGAAAGTTTGAAATGTAAGGGGCAAAGGAGTGGCTACAGATTTGTCATGAAGCATATGAGAGTCTTCCAAAAGGTCATGTGTGAATTTCTTTTGAGTCAAAACAATGTCATTAGGTAAATAGGCTCCCTCTTCCATCTTTTCATTTTTTTGGTCTCTCATTGCATTTCTTTGCTCTTGAGCTTTTAAAGCATTAATCACTCATAGGTCTCTCAAGATCTATAAAGGCTCTGATACCATGATAGATTTTAAAAGCACAAACAAACTAAAATAAAGTAGGATGGAAAAGAGATAATGTAAGCGATAATTTATTGATAAGTTAACATCAAACCTAAATATATAGAGAATGAAATAACAAACTTAGCTAATATCTAGATAAAACAAATCAAATTCGAAAGTTTAAATCCTAACTAGATAATAACTTTATCTTAATAGATAAAATTATATCTTTTAACAAATATCTTATCTTAAACAAAAACTTCAAATTTAACTTTAAATCAATCTTTCTAACACTGTTTAAGACCATAAAGAGACTTCTTTAATCGATAAACCTTCTAGTTGTTGGATAATTGCAGCGATGCTGCTGTGAAAACAGATTCAAAAATGCTGTTGAGAATAAAAGAAAGAATCGGGTTTTGGAATTGAAAATCTCTTTATACTTTATTGATCTTTCAAGCCTTTAAATATGAAAGCTTATAAATATTCCTACTTGAAATCAACTACTATATTTGAAAAAATAAAGCTAGCTGCAACAGATAAGAACAGTTGCAAATAATCTGCTAAAAATAGGAATTAAAGTCCTATACTGGAACTGAATAAAAATCCTACTAGAACTGAAACTCTAGCCTACTGGAAACTGAATGCCAATGCTCAACACTCCTCCTTGGCATTTTGATAACAGACACCAATTGCATCCCTCAAATCTTCAAACCTTTCCTTGGACAATGCTTTAGTAAAGATGTCTACTAACTGCACTTTAGATGAACAATGCACAAGATCAATCTCATTAGATTGTTGCACTTCTATAATAAAATGAAATTTGATCTTGATATGTTTAGTCCTACAATGTAAAGAGAGATGAAAAGATGATTTCCATTGATTCAATTGTGAGTATTTAACTCAATTATGCAATACAATCAATAAGT
>JAOTIZ010000003.1:1109667-1124763 GCA_027123425.1 Erythroxylum panamense
TCATATTTACAGGCAATTAACAGCTAGTTGACCGAGTAAATAAGAGTTGTGATCAGGTACTAGTGAGTGTATTGTTACGCCCCCTCAAGTTGAGCGTATGTTCACCAAGACCAAGCTTCAACAGATTCCGATCAAAGGCAGTTCTTGGTAGGGGCTTGGTGAGTATATCGGCAACTTGATCCAATGCATTGAGATGCTGGACATTTAGAGTGGCACGTTGCACCTGCTCACGAACGAAATGAAAATCGATCGCAACATGTTTCATACGACTGTGTAGGACTGGGTTGGCACAAATGTATGTGGTGCTAACATTATCACAGTATACCGTTGGTGCTTTAGGCAACATAAGGCGAAGCTCAGAAAGTAAGTGTTGGATCCAATTGGTTTCCGAGACAGCGGCTGCTACTGCTCGGTATTCTGCTTCAGTGGAGGACCTTGAAACCGACCTTTGTTTCTTGGAGGACCACGAGATCGGAGTCCGACCAAGATAAATAATAAACCCAGTGGTGGAGGTACGATATAGTGGATCACCAGCCCAGTCAGAGTCCGAGTACACACGAAGAGTTCGATCAGGTTTGTGATCAATCAGAAGGCCAAGATCCACTGTTTGTTTGAGGTATCGTAGTACCCGCTTTGCAGCACGCCAATGGACTTCTCTCGGAGCATGCATGTATTGCGACAGCTTGTTGACGGTGTAGGCAATATCAGGTCGGGTAAAGGCCAGGTAAAGGCCAGGTAATGAAGCTTACCAATAACTCATCGATAAAGGGTGGCATCAGCCAAAGAATCGGTAGAGGATGTGGACAAGTCAATTGTAGAGGTCATTGGTGTCGGTACCCCCTTACAGTCAGCCATGTTGAGCTCATCAAGCGTGTCCAAGATGTACCTACTCTGGGAGAGAAACAAGCCATTTGTGGAGGAAGTGACTTCAACTCCAAGGAAGTAGTGCAAGCTGCCAAGATCCTTGAGAGAAAACCTGTGTGATAGGGCATCAATGACCGAACGAACACTATTCAAGCTACTCCCAGTAATAAGAATATCATCCACATAAACCAAAACGTAGATGGTGGCATTCTGCCGATGTATCATAAAGAGAGAGGAGTCGGACTTGGCTGCGACAAAACCAAGCTGCAAAAGATATGATTTCAACTCATTATACCAAGCTCGAGGAGCTTGTTTCAGGCCATAGATGGCTTTATTTAGCCGGCACACATGTTTGGGAAAATTAGCATTCTTAAAACCCGGTGGCTGCTGCATGTATACCTCCTCGTCCTGTAAAAAGGCATTATTCACATCCAATTGATGAATTGGCCATGAGTTTTGAGTTGCAATAGTCAGAACAAGACGAACTGTCACCGCTTTAACTACCGGGCTGAACGTAGCATGATAATCAATGCCCGGTCTCTGAGTGTACCCTTTCGCAACCATTCGAGCTTTATACCTGTCTATAGAGCCATCAGACCGATACTTAATACGAAATAACCATTTACAACCAACAATGTTTTTGGAAGAGTCAAATGGGACAAGGGTCCATGTGTTATTCCGATCAAGGGCGTCATATTCAGCTTGCATGGCTTGTCGCCAATGAGCAATGGTTTGGGCTTGTTTGGGTGTTCGGGGAATGTAGGTGGGTGACAAAGCGACCGATGCAGCAAACTGTCGAGGCTTGAGGTTATTAGTTTTGGAGCGGGTCAGCATATGGTGAGTTGAGGTGGTCAAGGAGGGGTTGGAAGGTGCACAAGTATCATTGGTTGGAGGGGCTGATGTAGGTTTGTTTGGTGGTACAATTGGTGTCGGGTCAGGGGGCTGTGTGGTTTGCAGTAGGAACGAGGTTGACCGAGAGCGTCTGTGGTACACTCTAGGTTGATCGAGTACTGTATGGGTTGGTGGCGGGTGATCAAGAGCTGGTTCAGTGGTGTTAGAGGGTAATGCCGAGAGAGGGGGTTGAGATGTACCTGAAGCCGAAGGCACCGAGGACAAGGTAGGAGCAGGGGTCAGCACCGAATGCAATGGTGAAGGCAGGTCAAAACATGGGGTGGTTGCCAGACTCGATTGATCATGGCTAACATCCTGCAAAATTTCCCATGCTAATGTTGAAGAATTATCCTTGAGATTAGAAAACATAGTATTAAATGGGAATTCGTCCTCATGAAAAATGACATCTCGAGATACATAGATTTTAGAGGTGAGAGGGTCATAGCATTGATGGGCATGATGCTTGGTCGAAAATCCCAAATAGACACACGGTTTGGATTTCGGTTGAAGTTTGTTGGCTGAATAGGGTTTTAACCATGGATAGCAAAGACAACCAAAAGTTTTAATGGTTTCAATTTTCGGTTTTGAATGAAAAAGGATATCATATGGGCTCTTGTTATCTAGAGTTGGTGAGGGCATGCGATTAATAAGGTATACAGTGTGAGTGCAAGCAAAACTCCAAAAGGATGTAGGCATGCTTGCTTGGTGAAGTAGAGTTTTAGCGGTTTCTATTATATGGCGGTGTCTGCGTTCTACTGTAGCTACTCTCTGAGGTGTATATGGTGGAGAGACAAGATGCTCAATGCCGGTTGATTGAAGGTAGTGGTCAAGACCCTGAAATTCACCCCCACCATCAGTGTATAACGAGATAAGTTTTGTATTAAATCGTCTTTCTAGCATGGGATGCAATTGTTGAAAGGTTTGGAAAACATCACTTTTATTTTGCAGTGTAAATAGCCACATGTATTTTGAAAACTGGTCTACGAATAATACGTAGTACCGTTTGTTGTCAATAGATAAAACCGGGGAAGGACCCCATAGATCACTGTAAATGATTTGTAAAGGTGAGGTACTTTGCAAGGTATTTGTTGAAAAAGGAAGCCTGTGCATTTTGTTTGAGTTGCATGAATTACAAACGAAAGTAAAAGTTTTAAAAGGAATTGAAAACTGATGCAACATTTTATTTAAAGTGCGATCATTTGGATGTCCCAAACGCCTATGCCACAGGATATTTGATGACACAACATTGCATTCGGGTTTGTCGGGAATGGCTTTTGGTGGCCACTGATAAAGATGACCCCTATTTTGCCCTTGAACTAATGGCGCCCCCGTCTTCATATCCTTCACAACATAAGAAAAGGGGAAAAATTCAATAGATGTATTGTTGTCTCGACAAAATTGAGCAACGGAAACAAGGTTATAGGCAATATGAGATGAGCATAGGGCATTGTTCAAATGGAAATGGTTGTTGGATAGGTTTAGAGGTTTGTTACCGGTATGAGTGATCGGAATAGACTGACCATTACCCAAAGTGATCTCTTCCGGCCCATTGTAGTCATGAACGGTGGTTAACTGTTGCGCATCTGACACCATGTGATGCGTGGCACCACTGTCAAGGATCCAAGGGTCCTGTTGAGAAGCCATGTAACCGGCAAAATTAGCACAGGCTCGGTGGTGATCATGAGATGCTAATCGGCAGACGCGTGCCGTATGTCCAATTTTATGACATAATTGGCAGCGGACAGCATTGTCGGGTTCCTCCTGTTGCGGTGAACGGGCTCTCCTCTGGCGGTTGTTCTGCGAGCGCCAGTTCTGATTGGCAGATTGTCCAGCATAATTGGATTGGCGACGATAGTTGTTTGAGCCTAAACCGTAGCGTGGTGAGGACTGTTTTTGAGCAACAGCGGCTGTGACAGGTATGGATAGAGGTTTCTTGGCTTCTTCATGTTGGAGAAATAGCTCGTGGTCAGTGACCTTCTCATAGAGCTCCTCATAAGTGATCTGGGAGTCACGAGACCTGATGGCGGCTGAAATCTCGCGAAACTCCGAGCCTATGCCACTGAGAACTTTGATGACGAGTTCATCATTGGAGACTGGCGCTCCGGCTATTGCAAGCTCATCGGTGATGGACCTAATTTCATGCAAATAGGTGGCAACATTTTTGGTGTCTTTTGTGAGACGAGCAAGCTGTTCACGTAGGCTGAATATCCAGGTTTGGGACTTGTTGGCGAATGCCGTATGAAGGTTGGACCAGACCGATTGGGCTGAGGATGCATTGGCTACAGCGGAGGCTAGTGTGGGATCGACTGAGCACATCATGGCATTCTGGATCAATTGATCCTGCCGGAACCATGTGTGATAGGCAGGATTGGGAGTGGTATTGTTGTTTTCAGTGATGGTTTTGGGAGGGACGGGTAGGGAGCCATCAAGATGACCATGGAGATCATGGCCATTCATGAGGGTCGAAATTTGTGCTTTCCATATTGCGAAATTTTGAGATCCAGTGAGTTTGATCGGCAATTGCGAAGCCGGATTAAACTGAACTATGGTTGTGGAGGAGGTATTATCGGAGTTGGTAACATGTGGTGCCATTGAGGATGATGGGGGAGAGGACAACGGAGATGGGACAATGAAGAGATGCTGGATCAGAAAGAAAAAGAAAATCCTCGTGAGAGAGTAAAGCTCTGATACCATAAAGAGAGATGAAAAGATGATTTCCATTGATTCAATTGTGAGTATTTAACTCAATTATGCAATACAATCAATAAGTAATTACAGGAGATAAATCAGGAGCTAAATCCTATCATATTTACAGGCAATTAACAGCTAGTTGACCGAGTAAATAAGAGTTGTGATCAGGTACTAGTGAGTGTATTGTTACAATGAAACACATGATTCTTAGAAATTGAAACCGCAGAAGCATTATCACACCAAATCTGTGTTGCTTCATTCTGTTCACATTTTAAATCAGTCAGCATCTTCCTGAGCCAGAGAGCTTGATTTATAATTGATGCCGTAACAATGTACTCTACTTCAGCTGTGGATTGAGCCACAATATCCTGCTTCTTTGCACTCCAACTAAAAGATCCTAAACCCAAAGAAAACAGATAACCTAAAGTGCTCCTAAAATCATCCACACAACCACCCCAGTCATTGTCAGTGTAGCTACTGAGCTTTAAGGTCTCATCTGCTGACTTTGGAAAGAAAATCCCAAAAGTGCTTGTGCCTCTAACATACCTCAGTACTTGTTTGGCTGCTGTGAAGTGTGTCACCCTAGGAGAATGCATAAATCTGGAAAGTAAACTCACAGCAAACAAAATGTCAAGTCTTGTAGCAGTAAGATACAAAAGATTGCCCACTAAGCTCCTGTATATTCCGTCATCTATCTTCTTAGAATCCTCATCCTTCCCTAGCTTTGTTCCTGTGGAGATTGGAGTGCTCACAGGTTTACAATCATGCTTCTGAAACTTGTTTAAAATGTCAGATGCATACTTCTGCTGGCACATAAAAATGCCATCTCTTGTTTATAACACTTCCATTCCAAGAAAGTATTTTGAAAGACCAAGATCAGTCATTTCGAAAACTTTGTCCATCTCACCCTTGAACTATTGAATCAGTTCATTGCTACTGCCTGTTACCAACATATCATCAACATAAATTGAAACAAATAATTGATCAATACTAGTGACTTTCACATAAAGAGTAGCCTCATTTTTGCTTCTGTTGAAGCCAAGCTGAGTGAGGTGACTATCCATACTCTCATACCAAGCCCTTGGGGCTTGTTTCAAACCATACAAGGCCTTTTTTAGCAAATAGACCTTGTCTTCCTTTCTTGCAAGTGCAAATCCATCTAGTTGCTCCACATAGATCTCTTCAACAAGCAGGCCATTCAAGAATGCAGACTTCACATCAAGTTGATGAATCTGCCAAGATTTGTGAGCAGCAAACGCAAATAACAGCTTGATTGTGTCATACCTTGCAACTAGAGCAAAAGTCTCCTGATAATCCACTCCATATTGCTGTGGATATCCTTTCACAACCAGCCTTGCCTTATACTTGCAAACTGTGCCATATGGGTTGAGTTTGGTCTTGAAAACCCATTTAACTCCAATTACTTTCCTATTAGATGGTTTGTCAACAAGTTGCCAAGTGCCATTCTTGTTGATCATGTCGATTTCGGCTTGCATTGCTTTCCTCCAGGCTTCAGAATCCTTAGCTTTAGCATAATTAATAGGTTCACTGATAGCTAAGTTGCGCCTATGATAAATGTCAGCAAAGGTTCTAGTACCTCTGACAGGAATGTCATCTACCAAATCTCCTGCTACCAGCTGGTTCTACTCTTTAGCAACATCAACAGGAAAGACATCAGAATGCTCACTTTTCTCCATCTTCCAATTCCAGGTTGCAGCTTCATCAACCCTCACTTCTCTACTCAAAATAATCTTCTCAGTCTAAAGACAATAAACCCTATAGCCTTTAACAGAAGAACCACAACCAACAAAGATTCCCTTTTGAGCCCTGTTGTCAAGCTTGCTCCTCCTCGTTACTGGCACTTGATAGAAACAAATGTTGCCAAAAATCTTGAGGTCATTGACATCTGGTTTAACTCCATTCCATGCTTCACATGGAGTTTTATTCTACAGAGCAAGTACTAACTGCTTGTGCCAAGAAAAAGTTTGGCATTTGTTTTTCAATCAACAAACACCTAGCCATTTCCATTACAGTTCTGCTTTTCCTTTCACGAACTCCATTCTGCTAAGGAGTATAAGGTGTTGTGAATTGATGCTCAATGCCTGTAGTGTTACAGAAGACTGCAAATTATGTGGAAGCATACTCACCACCATTGTCTGAACTTGTAGCCTTGGTAGTCAAATCACATTGGTTTTCAACAAGTGCTTTAAAATGCTTAAAAATACCAAACACTTCATCCTTGGACTTGATAAATTAAACCCAACAGAATCTTGTAAAATCATCAATGAAAAGAAGGAAATACCTATTACCACTGAGAGAGGCAGTCTTCATAAGGCCACATACATCTGTATGGATTAGTTGAAGCTTTTGGCAAGCTCTCCATGCCCTATCCTTTGGAAATGGTAGTTTCAGAAGTTTGCCTTGTCGACAAATTTCACATAGTTCAGCATCACTGGTGAAATCAAGCAAAATTTCTACCAGATTCTTGGACTGCAATTATGCAATGCTTTTCTTATTAAAATGTCCAAACCTTTTGTGCCACAGGTCTGGAATGTTCTGTGTAGCAGTAGCATATGCCTGTTTAGTCACTTTCTCCCAATCCACCTCAAAGCTCCTATTATGCATTCTAACACAGAATAGCTCGACTCCAGAAGTATCATAAACAATGCACTTTCTGTCTTTAAAATGCAGTGAGTAGTTCTTTTCAAGCATCTGGCTATCATTAAGCAAATTCCTACTGATATCAAGTATGTACAGAACATCTAGGATGGTTTTTATACCTGAGTCTGTTGAAACAGCTACTGAGCCTCTGCCTCTGACCTCCAACCACTCTCCATTGTCAAAATTTACCCTAGATTTGTAGCTACTGTCCAGAATTTTAAACATATCTGCATCATTGCAGAGATGGTGAGTGTCCCGAATTAATAAGCCATGCATCAAAGATATGGTTAGTTGCAAAACAAGTGACTGCAAACACTTGCTCCTCTTGAACATCATCTGCATCTGCAACTTGAGCTTGTTGAGAGTTGGAATCCTTGTTTATGAATTTGTAGATCCTAGCAACATGTCCCAATTGCTTGCACCTGCCACAGAGAGCATCAGGTCTCCTCCAGCAATACTTCTCACTGTGGTTGGTTTGTTTGCAATGCACACAAGGTGGAAATTTCTTCTATGCTAAACCATTACTATTGCTACTACCTTTAGCCTTCTGATTAGCTTGCTTCTTTCCCTTTCCATGAAATTTCTGAGCATTAAAAGCAACCTCAGCATTCCTTTCTTGCCTCATAGTCCTCCTCTGCTCCTGTACTTGAAGAGCACTCATCAACTCTCACAGGGAAATATTGTTCAGGTCCTTAGACTCTTCTAGAGAGGAAATCTTTGATTTAAACCTCTCTGGAAGAGTTACTAGAACCTTTTCAACAATTCATTTGTTAGAAAAATCTTCTCCAAATAGTCTGATATTGTTGACAATCATTGGAATCCTACCAGCATACTTGATGATGGTTTCATCTTCCTGCGTGGTAAAAGCCTCAAATTCCCTTTTCAGATTCAAAGTCTACATCTAGCGAGTCCTATCACTTCCTTGATACTCCTTCTTTAGTTTGTCCCATGCCTCCTTAGTAGTTTGACATGCCATGATCCTATAAAAAATATATTCAAAGACTGTGTTTTGGATCAAAGACTTGGCCTTATATCTCTTTGCTTTCTCTTCATAATGGTGTTTGATCTGTGCTAAGGTTGGGTTTGCAGATAAAACAGAAACAGGTTTGTCAAACTCTACAATTTCTCATAGATCATAAGCTTCCAGAAAAGCTTGCATCTTTACTTACCAAATATGATAATTCTCACTAGAAAAAATAATCGATGGGTTCAAAGAATGGTTGCTGGAAGCCATCAGCTTTGGGGTTTAACAGTTTTGGTTTTCGATGGTTAAAAAAAAGGTTTGGTTTTTTCTAGAGTTAAAACGTCTTTGGTCCTTTTAAGATCAACTATAGCTCTGATACTACTGCTGGATAATTGCAGCGATGCTGCTGTGAAAACAGATTCAAAAAAGCTGTTGAGAATAAAAGAAAGAATCGAGTTTGGACTTGAAAAACTCTCTATACTTTATTGATCTTTCAAGCCTTTAAATATGAAAGCTTACAAACATTCTTACTTGAAATCAACTGCCATAATCAAAAAAATAAAGCTAGCTGTAACAGATAAGAACAGTTGCAAATAATATGCTAAAAAACAGGAATTAAAGTAGTAAAGTCCTATACTGGAACTGAATAAAAATCCTAGAACTGAAATTCTAGCCTATTGGAAACTAAATGCCACTGCTCAACACTAGCCAGGATTGGGAATACCCTGCGATACCTCCATGTAGACTTCTTTAGTTAAATCTCCACGCAAGAAAGCATTATTAATATCATGGTGATATAAAGGCCAACGCTTAGAAGCAACAAGAGCAATAATGCATCGAATGGAAGGCATTTTAACCACAAGACAGAAAGTCTCAGTGTAATCGACGCTATACTGTTGACGATTACCTTGAATAACGAACCTGGCCTGGAATTTTTCAAGTGAGCCATCAGATTTTAACTTGACTCTATACACCCATTTTGATCGTAAAGCTTTCTTTCCGGGAGGCAAGTCAGAAAGCTCCCAAGTATCATTAGCTTATAAGGCTGCAATTTCAGTGTTCATGGCATTAACTCGTTCAGGATCTGTGGTAGCTTGATGGTAACAGGTTGGCTCAGAAAAGGAAGTGATGTTTGCAAGATGAGCTTGAGAGAGAAACAAAATTACACCAATGGATTGTAGAAGAGGCAAAAGAACAAATGTAATCTTGTAAATGAGCAGGTGGTTTATGGACTCTAGCCGATCTTCTAAGAATAAGAGGAGAAGAAGTGTAGGTAGAAGGCTGAGAAGTAGGAGAAGAAAAAGCGTCGATAGAAGGTTAAGAAGAAATTAAAGGAGAGTGACCAAAATCTGAAGTAGAAGGGACATCCGAAGGAGGGATGGGTAAAAGAAAAAGGGACAGTTGTGTTGGAAAATGATGAAAAGGGAAGCGAGATTCAAGAAGGTGGCTATGTTTCTTTCCCCAACACTATTCTGTTGTGGAGTATCAACACAACTAGGTTGATGGATAATCCCTTTTTCAAGATAGAAAGAAGTAGCAGAAGTATCACAAAATTCAATACCATTATCGCTCCTGTTGAGTTTGATTTGGGCATCAAAACAAAGTTTACAAAAGATCAAAGAATAGGAAAAACATTGCTTTTATGTGTAAGAGACCATTCTACAGAAAAATATCACACTCCATCAACCCATAAGGACACAGGCCCATCAGCTGAGGAATAATACACATTCTAGAGGAAATTTCATATCTGTGTTTTTCTCTTTTTGTTATAACCATATAGATTTTTCGAACTGTAGAATTGATTAAGACAATTGTATATATATATACTCTCACTCGACAGTGTACAGGTAAGAGAGGAATAAGAAATACATTTCACACAATCTCTAAAATTTACATTGTGGACAAGAAGATGAGTCCGAAGTAATCTGGGTGTAGTCATCAACAGAACATCTTGCACCAATTGTAAGTGCAGTGTTCATAGGGTCCCCACATATCAATGTGTATCAATTCAAAAGGTTAAGATGTGTGAGTAGAACTAGAAGGAAAAGAAGAACGGTGTTGTCTAGATTGAGGACAAACTTGACATATGATAGAAGACTGTGAAGAATTAATAAACTTAATTTGTTTCATTATGTCAAAAGGTAGATGTCCCAATCGACAATGCCAAAGTTGCACAACAAAAACATTACACACTGCAATAGACTCTTTAGAAGTAACAGAATGAATAGAAATAGAATTAATACTAGAATGAGAATACAATTTCTTGGGAGTGACTGAAACAAACTGATTGGAAACAAGAGAACCAGAAGAAAGTGCATTACAGAGCACAACTTTATCCTCTGAAGTAATGTCTACAAGACAGAGCCCTTTGGATTCTTTACCAAGCACCAGAGGCTGCCTCATTGAAGGGCCCTGGAGAAAGCAATGAGTAGGAGAAAAGATGATGCTGGAATTAAGTTGTTTGGTCAAACAAGTAATGGACAAAAGATTCAAATGAAACTAAGGAACATGTAAAACATAATGCGGTATGGTGTGATCGACAAGTTTAATTTTCCCAATATGCTAAACTTGGGCTCTAGCTCCATTAGGAATGGTAATATAATAAGGAAAAATGATTGTTGGTAAGTATGCATGTCAATGAGGACTGCACCAGGAGTGACCAGAGCCCAGCTTTGCCAAGGGTTGACCGGCCCATGGGTTAATTTGTAAACTGACTGGTCTGAGCTGACCGGGCCATGTGACCAGATGAGTCTCAGCTAGGTCGGTCCAGCCTGGCCCATCTAGTTATATTTCTTAAAAAAATTAAAAATAACGTCGTTTTTTACGAAATGACATCATTGCCTAAAAAACCTAGTTAAAATTAGACCGTATCAAAGTTAACATCCCTCTTATAAGAAATAAAATAATGCAAATCAGGTGTAATGTGATTAGAAGCACCGCTGTCAAGATCCATTTATAAACAAAAAGAATCCATTTCCAACCGTGAAGGCAAATGTATCTCCAGCGGCAGTGGAAGAAGAACTAGGACGAGGAGGGTCCATTTGTAACTTAGTCAGAAGACCAATGAGTTGATTGTATTATTCTGTAGGAAGTACTGGAGATGGTGCGGCCTTAGCAGAATCTGCAGACCTATCAGGATGAGATGAAAAACCAGCATCAGTAGAAAGCAAACCAAGATTACCAGAAACGTCATTGTCAGATTGAACATGACCAGCAAATCTCTGTCCTCTACCACCTCCTTTAGCGTCAAAAGATGGTCTGCCATGCTTCTTGTAACATCGATCTTCAGTATGACCTGGAGTTTTACAGTAATTGCAAAAGAACCTCAGCTTTTTATTCCCTCTACCATGACCACGGAAATTAGATAGAAAGCTATTCTGCGGTGGATGAACTTTGTTACTGCTAAATGATTGACCATAAGTCTTATTAGATGACCCAGCCAAAGCCATTGAATCAGAGGAAATATGACTATTGTTTTCCATTTCACGTTGTTTTTCCTCCCGTAGTATCAATCGATAAGCCTGATTGAGATTAGGCATAGGTTGCATCATCAAGATGTTACCTCTAGCTATCTTATAGTCATCATTGAGTTTCATCAGGAAATGTATAATTTGTTGTCTGTGAAGTAATTGAACAAAACTATTTCCAGCATCACAATTACAAATGGGCATATCGATCTTTGAATAATATTCATCCCAAGCAGTTTTGAATTTGGTGAAGTATGCAGTAACAAAGTCATGTTGTTGGGAAATTGAAGATAAATTTTGTTGTATCTGATAAAGGCGTGGAGTATTGTATTGGGCACACCTATCTTGTAATTCCGACCAGATTTTTGCTGAGGTCTTGCAATAAATAACACTCGTTTTGCCCCCTCCACAAAGGACCTATCTTATTCAAGCATAGATTAGTTTGAATATAGATAACTTAAAAGTGAATTTTCATAATTGAGACTCTCCTAAAACATCTCGTGAGTAATCAAAAAGAAAAAAACTCTCCTTTCAATCTCCTGATCAATTGAATGAAATAACCAAGAAATCACCAACTTATCACAGCGGTCCCATGTCGATCGAAGAGGTGAATCCGAAGCAGGGTGGAGAGGTTCCGGTGACAAAGCCAAACTTGTTTCTTGCCATTAACGAAAATTCTGCAGCACGTAACCATTGTCCATAGTTGTCTCCATTGATTTGATAATTTTTAAAAGTCACAAAATAAATTGATATAGTATGCTAAATTAAATGATGTCTAACTAATTTTACTCTTCTTCTTTTTTTTTGGTTCATTCTTTTGAGTTCATACATTTTGATGACATTATAAGTTAAACCATAGAATTTCTCAACACAGAGAATGAAACGAGTCATAAAACAGAAAGTACGAAAACTCAAGAGCTTAGGCTAGGGTTTATCTTCTAGCCCTACCAACTCTTTGTATTAGTGACACGTTCGATCGAAATGAAGAAAAGCTCTCACTCTCCTTGCATGAAAATGAATGAGAAATCACCTTCACGAACTCATCGACCTCCAAGCTCCCATATCTCTTCTCATCTTCATACAGAAACATCAACACCTGTTCAAAGAACCCCACTTCACAAGGCAACACAATGCCTCCAGGTAACTCGAATCCGTACTCTTCCTCAGACTCGTTGAGTAGGATTTTGAAGATAGGGAAGTTCACGAACCTCGTTGGGATCAAGAACCGTGCGCGGCTGGCTCCAACGTACACGGGGAGGAAACCAGAGGGAGAGGAGTGCGGTGACTGATCGCTTGGCGATACAAACTTGTAGTCTACCGGTGGTGGTGGTGGTGGTGGTGGTTGTGGAGGTCGGGGAATGTCTCTGCCCGTAGGACTTCTGCTCTTCCAACACTTCATCATGGCCCGTTTCAACATAGCTATGTGCTTCATTGGAAATAGTGGACACCTTGGAGAAGCCATACTTGAGGTGACTTACATAGAAAATGGAAGAGATTCACAATACCAAGTAGGAGAATTACGAAGAAATCTGTATGTATTTATATAAAAGAATATATTCTAAAAGACATTGTTTATATATATATATATATAAACAATGCCTTTCCAAGAAAATTTACAATGCCATTTTGCAATTAGAATATAATCTTTTATATGTATGTACGTTTTGCTATGTAAGAACAAAAACTGGAATTTAATTATACAATGTTTGTCGAATGTGATGAAGGCAGAGGCATAATGATACTGTTCTTATCCATAAAGACATGAAATAAATTAAATAGGAATTTTTTTTAATTTGTCACATTCTCACTCGATGAGATCAAAAAAGTAGTGAAAAGTTAACTTGAAGTATAAAATATGAGAAAGGCAAAAAATATTCAAGTATATATATATATATATAAAAAGTTGAAATTAACCACGAAGATGTTAAAATATATATATACATTTGCTTTTTTGGACATCAATTTATAGAAATAATGTAACAAAAAGGGTATTATTTAGTTTATTACTTATTTCATATTGTATTTATTAAATATTTATTTATTCAAGTGGATTATTTATAAATAACATTTTTACTAATTCGGGGTAAGTTGTGTATTACTAAATCTCTCCAAAATATGTGTATCAATAAGATTTTTACTGAATTAATATTGTTATTGTTGTTTTATTGTAACAAAAAGGGTAATATTGAAAATGATCACCTCCAGGTCCAAGACTATTAAGGAAATTATCATTTAGTTATTGGGTGATTATCTTTAACATTATTAGGAGATCAAGTTTACGTATAATTAGTTGTGTATTACGATTATGTGGGTACAATTTAGGAGAATATTAGGACAAATTACTATATATATGTATGATGTAATCTATCAACGAAGGTAACAAATTCCATCTCAATTAATCTTCTCATATTTGTCAAAGACTTTTATTTTCTATCTCTTTTATTATGAAGTTATAAACTTTTTTCAAATGCTCATAATTAAATAATTTATTTTAACCCCCTAAGGGTAATCGAGTTGGTGGAGTAAGAAGCATAAGACAAAAGGTCATGTGTTTGAATTTCTTTATCTACACTCTCTGGATCGAGCTTGTCATACAGGGCTTGTCTAGTGAAGAGTATCTGATTGGTGTTATTTGCAGGCTATTACGTCAATTCGAAGATTTACCCAGTATACATTTAAATGATAACAATTACGGGTTCTTCCGTTTTAAAAAAATAATTTATTTTAATTAATTCTTGTTATACCTAAATATGACTTTATATCATAGTCTTGATTTATAAGAAAAATCTCCATTGTTACCGTGGTGCAACCAACGTAAGGTCAGTCGCAATGCATAATCAAACCTGGAATAGCCTTACTGATTCGACAAGAAGACATCACCGCCAAATGAAAACTTAGTGATTTTATAATTTTTCCCATATAACAATTTCAATGTAATTAACTTCTCAGCATAAAGAGTACTAAGGCCGAAATGGCTACTGAACGCCCATAAAAAGCTTTACTATATTATTGTATACCAGTCGAATGAACAAAATAATTTTGATTACTTAATTGAGTTCATCGATAGTCAAATTGCCTTTTGTACATTGATTACTTATTAGTAATGTCGTAAATATTGTATCGATCGTTACTGATTCATATCAATCACGGTTTTAAACAATTTTTTAAATTTTTTAAAATTATAAAATAATATTAATGTTACGTTAATCATGTCTCTAAAAATTATGTATTATAACTTATTCCATAATAATTTCAAATAATCTCAACCAATAATATATTTTAGAACGATAAAATTATCTTAAATATCAATGAATTATTTATTATAAAACGATAAAAATTATTTCAATTTTTAATAAATAATGTATTAAAATTATTTCAATTTTTAATAAAGAATGTATTTCTTAATCAAAAAAATCATTTTTAATTCAAATCTAAACTGAAACCTAAAGACTAATTTTGTTGCTAAATTAAATACTAAAATTATAATATCAAACTAATTAATTACTAAATCTATAATTTAAGAGTAAGAGACAAAGTGAAAGACTAAATTAATGATTT
>JAOTIZ010000003.1:1149955-1192708 GCA_027123425.1 Erythroxylum panamense
TTATTTCTCAATATTTTTTACAAACCACTAACTATCAACGGTAATGATAATGGTAATCTTTCATTCCTTTCGATCAATCATCATAATTATAACGATAATATTCATTCTCAATTTTCACTATATTCATTCTCATTCTTATTATCATTCTCTTATACGAACCATCCTCCTCTTCAAATAATAATAAAAATATAATCTATATTAAAAAAGAATTATATCCAACATTATTAATGAAACAATTAAAAATTCAATTGATTCTTAAAGTTATTATATAATATATTTGAAATATTAAATATTATAAAATTTATTCTAAATATATTTTTAATTATAAGTGAAATTAATTATGTGATTATTTATGAATGAATCTTGTTAATTAATTTCTATGAAAATATTGCAAAATCAAAATAATTAATTCATTTACTACGACAATATTTTTTATTATGCTAATTTATATTATGATCATTTATTCGTTGTTTAATATTTACAATTTTTGCACTACAATAATGCCAAATTTTCTTTTTTTTTAATGTTACAAAGCAATATAATGAAAAAACATATTTTATATAAATTTTAAAAATAAAATTACATATTTCTAAACCTCCTTTGACTCCTCTTTTAACAACTTTATTTTTATCCTTTAAAAACTTCAAGTTCTATCTTCATAGACTCAACAAACAAATTTCAATGACTTATAAGAGAACAAAAACAATCATCACTCTTCACATTGCTTAAAGGTTTCTCATCAGAACCTCAGGAGCATGAGACTGTTCTTTTTAATGAACAAGAAGGTATGGAGTGCAAGTTTCAAACACCAAACCAAACATGCATACTTTGAAGGGAAAACAAATGAGAAGAAAACAACTCTTAAGATGAATGAAAAATGCCAATATGACTACACGTACTTAATCTTCATTGTTTATAACATTCTATACGTCGATACACTATGCACAAACATGCAGGAATACATACACATATATACGTATAGACCTACGTTATAACGCTAGTCTTCAAAAAACGTGGAATTCGCAGAAAGTGCAGATTGGTACCAGTTGCATTCCCAGGATGGCATATCCATGGCAGAGAATGCTTTTGGTATCTCCACTGTTATTCACTCGCCGAGGTTCCTGCTCATGATGCTTCTGCACTTGTTGAGAGCTGGATATCATGCCATCTTGATCGTCTTCACTAGCAATTCATGTATCCGAGGTTTGACAACCTGTATAGAAATCAACAAGAGCACAGTTGCAGCAAGTGTAGAACATTTTCATATGAAACTAAAAACATAATGCTATCCAAGGAGCTATAGTAAATTGCGTGATGATTGTAACTTGCGATTGATTGTAAGCTATTGAATCAGGACAAACTTCACTCGTTCAGAGATGCCGCCTAGATGCAGAATGCAGGAACTAGTAAAATATTGGGATGCTAGAATTCACGTACCTTCACCATGCAGTTGCTCAAACCGAGCAACAATGTGCTTTCCATAAGTGTATTTCTTCAAAGCGTGGTGATGGACACGTATTCGTACTAGTAGTATTTCACGCTGTTTACTATTGCTTATTTCTAGAATCTTCTGGATCACATAATTGGCAAATTGGTCCTTCATCATTGTCTATCACATCAAAAGCCAACAAGAGACGATCAAAATTCATAATATGTTGTATTCAGCAAGGAATTGTTAATGGATATCCCAGACCAAAAAATGCATTTTATGAACTTCCACGCATTGGATTACCGTTCAAGCTGTAATATTCCAAGGCAGACCCAAAGATGTCGAATTGAAATGTTCTTTTGTTCTAGGTTGAAGATACATTGTTTGCAAAACGAGAAAAAGCAGGCTTTTCATTTGGTTCAGACTGGGAGAGAGTAACCGAAGGAAAGTAGAAATTATACACAGTAATGTAACTATATAACAAGTATCACCTTGACTTACCAACAAGTTATCGTTTTCCTCAGATTGTCCAATGATCTCATCAATCAAAAGCTCCCGTTCGGCAGCATCACCATATTCCAAGCACTTTTCAATCACATTTGAAGCATATTTATGCTGACTCATTTGTACAACCTTTCCAGTCAACTTGCTTATTATTTGGCTTCGCTCATGGGGCTTTCCCCTCTCCAGAACATGCTGAAAATAGCATAATGGTTTCAAGAATGAAAAGAAAAAGCAGAAGAAAATCAAAGACTTCCAGCAGAGTCTAAATAATCTTAGCAGGAAAAGCAAGTAAGAAACTGCAGTCAGGACCTGTCTTGAGAAATAGTAGAAAAAAAGGCCCAAAAACAGATAAATGCATGATTGCTTCAAGAGATTGGTGTCGTAAAAACAGGTTCACATTTCTTTAAGAATTCACAAATCAGTAATTTCTTGTGAACAAAAAAGGAATAGACTGCAACAATCTGCTTATATTTTATGTGTATTGGGATCATATTCAATATTTCAATAAAGTTCAACTCTTTGATACAGATAATGATTTTCAGCATATTTGTCACCATCTTTTAAACAGCAAAAAAAATATTAAAAAAAAGAAGATGCAGAGAAGAACACAAGGAACCTGCGTGACATAGTTGCCGTATTGGTCTTGAGCAAGAAGGTAAGATGATTCTAAGATTTCATTCACTATACATCGACTTTGCAGCTCATCTGAACAATGCTCCAGGATTCTCTATCATGGAATGAAAACAAAATTTTAAGAGTTCGAATTCAGAATATGGCCTTCTGACATTTGCTCAACAAGTTATTCAGGCATACCTGAACAACACGACAGCCATATGGATGTGTGGAAAGAGTGGCAACTTGGCCTTGAAAAGCAGATATAATAAAATCAATATTCTTCGCAGGAATACACTCTATGCACTTCTGTATTACATGGTTTCCATTTTGATCATGCACACATCTCATCACATGCCCATCAAGCTCTTGCATGAGTTGTATCTTCCGATCGAGTCCAATCACTTCAAGGGCCTAGAATCAGATGGACACTTTGCGTAAAACATTTCTCAACTATGAAAAACTGATTTAGTAACAGCAGCAATTAATCCAACTTATTAACCAAGCTATAAACTCATCATCCATATAGATCTCCAGAGCCTCACATCAGTACCTAAGCTATAAGAAAACTCAACGCACAATCGGATTATGTTCATGTAGAAGTCACCATAAGAATTTTGTGTTTTCAATGTAACCATAATCTTATGCTTTCAGTGAAGTTGACTGAATATCTGATAGAAGAATTAAAATGGCTGATATAGATTTAGGCTCACATCCAAGAACAAAATATTACAGGATTATTTATGTGAACCGTCTACTGTACCTTCTGTATGACACGACAACCATACATTTGCAGACTCAACTGCAAAACTTGCCCACTAAGTTCATCTGCAAGCTCCTGTCGCTGCTCAGGACTTCCATATTCAAAAAACTGTGGTTTGAAGGATCATGAACACCATTTAAAGCTCATTATTTAATTACAACAACTCGTAGCAAAAGAAACAGATGGGGGAGGGACGCAATGACCAAGTAAAGCAGCATACTTAAAAGACAAATACCTTTTGAATAACATAATTTCCAAATACATCAGTCATTAACTTTGAAGCATGAGGAAGAACTTCATTAAATACAGAAGCCTTTTCCTCAAAACTAGAATGTTCCAGCTTTTGCTGAATAAATCGGCTTCCATGTTGATCAACACTGAAGTTGGACATGCAATAAAAGATTATCATTATAATGATATGTTCGTGACAATCACATTATGGAGAAGAAAGCAACAAAAACTCGGTATAGAGTACTGCCTGAATTCAACTATACGCCCTGCTATATCAGCCAGCTCAAACTTCCGGGCATTGCTTGATTTTAGCTCTTCAAGGAAATAATGTCTCTTAGGATCATCAAGGCTGTTGTTTGAATAGGACCCTGTATTCCTAATTGAACACTGAGGAACCCTCATGTCATGTCTGCGACCTAGATGATTTATTCCACTTATTGGAGATGATGGCAATACCGGACTTGTAAGAGGTGAGGTAGGGAATTGAGTCATGAAACTGATGCTAGGGGGGACACCGTACAGACTGCCACTGTTGATCCCCACTGTTCCAGGGCTAGGAATGCTTAGACTTCCAATAGTTGTAGGCTGCAGTTTCCGATCACCCAAATAAGCAGCAATAGCAGGCTCTTTTTGTTGGACAATGTGGCTTCCAGCATTCCCCCTTGAGGCTAAATGATTTTGCTGAACTGTAGAGCCATATGCATCATCAAGAGGATGTTGAAAATATTGCAAATGCATGGGATCCATAAAAGGAGGTTGCACCATCAAACCATGTTGTCCATAGAACTTTTCCAAATGTTGCAGACTGCCTGCATGTGTAGTTTTTACACCAGCTGAAGATGGGGCACTCCTATTGTCAAAGTTTGGACTAGAAGAAGCACCAAATGGCATAGGGAAGGCACCTTGAGAAGGATATCCGGTCAAAAATGGGGGAAGAAATGCAGGACCTGGAGCATATCCATTCATGCTATAAAGCGTTGAGTATACACCAGAAGGTTGAAAGTTTGGATAAAATGGAGTTCCAGCAGTCACACTTGCTGCTGCTGATGCATATAAAGGAGGGCTGGGTCCAGGAGGCTGCAATGGCAGTTGCATTCCTTGAGATATTACTTGAAACTGGAATGCTTGCGAGTGGAAAGGAATCGCTTGTTGTGTAGATGTGTCACGTTCCGATATCCTCCCACGAGATTGCCGCTCATCTTGTTTTTTCTTTATGCTAAGATCAATTCTGGAATTACCTGATTTAATGAAGTTACTAATTAGAGCATCACCCTCCAAACCAGCACTTGTAGCATTTGTCTCATCGACCTCTTGGCGCGGTCTTCCATTGATACATGTTGAGCCAAGGAAAGGTGCAGTAGAAGAATCACTCTCCGATATTAATCCCATAGCATTGGCCTTTGCAGTATATGTGTCAACACAAACATCAGAAAAACTTGCACTTGATTCTAGTTCTCTAGATATTTTCATAGAAGAAACTTTGGATGAAAGAGTATGGGTATAGTGATCAATTGCTTCCTCTGCCCCATGGCTTGAAGACCGAGACAAATTATAAACAGGAGATGGAGTGCGAGGGAAATCTTCCTGTACATACATCCATCAATATAAGATGGTGAGAACTAAAACTCCAGGAAAAAAATTGAAGAGAAGAATAAGAACCTCTGAAATACAAAAAGTAATATCGTAAAATCATGATATATTGTTCATCCTCTAAAATAAAAGTGAAATGAAATTTACACTTGTAATTTCCAACAGCGTCTCATGTTGTTATCCGTTTGTTTTTAAAAAGTTTACAAAATTCCTCAAATTTAAGTTGGAGGCATCAGGGAACGGCAGATAATATCATTAAATCTCAATGCTCACTCGTAAATTCTCCTGTCACTAAAAAGATATCAATCCATAACCTCTTACACCATAAAAATATTTCGAGTTACATCAAAACAGGATCCACATGATTCCTAATAGAATCATGCAGACAGAAAAGGATCTTTGTGTGAAATAAGTCCTTTGCTAGGAAAATCCAAAACCAGTGCATAACCATTTTGCTTCACAGGAACAAGCATTATATGCACAATTATAGAGTCATATTGAATAACTAAATTATACACATCAGCAGATAAATAGTCAAGAATACTGGACATAAGGGATAAAGTTATTGAAAAGGGGGAAAAACAATCATAATCCTAGTTCACCAATACCTCATTAGCAACTATCCCCAGAAGAGCAAGTCATATACCTGTATCAGATCAACTACACTTTTGTGGCGCCACACCAAAGAGCTTGAATTTTGACCAAAATGAAGAAAATTGTCATCCTCCAAGCAAGTTCCTGAAGCTTCTCCAGGTGACCTATCATCCTCAGGCTCCTCCTTATGAGTTGCTAGTGAACCTCTGGTCATTTGAAAGCATTTATTGCCATTATCATCTAAGGAAGGAGAATTCCAATTATTTCCTAAACCACCATTATGGCCTACTAGATGTCGATTATCTCTTGAAATAAGCGGAGGAGGAAGCCTTGGATTCAAGTTGACATTTGAACAGTAGTAAGCAAAATATGCTGGATCAGAACGCAGTTGATCCTCAGACTCACAATTTTCAGTAGCAGTACTTAGACCCTCCAACCCAGAACCCATGTTAAAGTTCTCTTGACTTAAAAGATTTCTGATAGCAGCAAACGAACCTTCCATACTTGGTGGTGCACTCCCACTTCGACTGGGAACATTGTTTCTGTCATCTCTTTGCACTCTGTGCCCCTTCGGAAGCAAACCCAATTCTTCCGTAGTCGTATCTTTTAAAGATGATCCAAGCCTAGCTATATCCTTAGCCAAGGGCCATTTCCTAGTTCCACTAGTCTCAACCAATCTCATAGGGCTTTCAGTTGCCATCCTAGCACAAACTATCGAATTTCCTCTTATACGATTGTCTCTTGCAAGAAAGATAGGAACACTACTTCATCCAGCACAGCCGTGCCATTGTCAATCTGGTGCGGTTTTCATCACTGCAAAAGTCACGGCAACCAAAGTCTCGGAACCCAATGACAACTTTTTCTGGAGTAACTTGACCTCAAGAATATTCCTATTAACCACCACAAAAAGTAGGACTTTCAATCAGAAATCACTAGAGGAAACAAAAATAAAGTAGACAGAAAATTCTATGGTAGAACAAAAGACAAGTATTTGGCCACACTACTAACATATGACGACCTTCATTACTGCTCACATGATGTTTGTGTTTGTGTTAACACAAAGTACATATCTTTCGATTAGCAGAGATCAGGGTACTTCGCTTTACCAAGGAGAGGAAACAAGGAATTAGGAAACCATACCATAATCTTGAAAACTGCAGATTCTAATTAACAGTTTATAATAAGTAAAATTTTCATCTTTATACGAAAGGCCTCATCTTTACACCTCCCACACCCCTATTCGTCAACACGCAACTAAAGCAAGACAACAAAGGAAGCAAACTTCTGGAAAATCAAACCAACCTATCAAGACCCTCTACAAATACCAAGCGAACAATCAACTCAAAATGATCACAACAGTACACATATAACTAATCCCCGTCTCCACCTCAACAAAAGCAAAGTCATGTCACCTGATAGAGGGAAGGAAACAGCTCTCAAGTGTAGAAACAAAAACAGCACCAAGTGTATCGGAGTGCTCTGATCAGGACAAATAAGTCCTTGAGGGAAGAGAAGATTGTTTTGCTTTGGGAAGTACAAATATCACCGGCAAGGAAAAAAAAAACAAAAGAAAAACCTCAGCTTTAACCAAAGCTCCAAGCTTTGGACTTTTCTTGGGTTTTTGTTTAAACTAGGTTACTCATTGTTACCGATCATGCTAAATGACGAAAAGGCCACTAGGCAGAGCAAGCATGGGATTCTGTAGTTTCTGTTAAAAGTTTAACCCTTTTTTGATCATACGGAGGGAGTTACAAGTATACCAGCCCTTGTTAAGACAGGTGTTAGTTAAACCTTTCAGGAAATGGGTTATCAACGCGTGGCATGTTGCATTGTTGCTGAGATTTGGGGTGCGTTTGGATTTTGTCACATGTCCATTTTTGGATCATATCATCGTCGTCATCATCATCACTTAGTTCGAAATCTCGTATTGAAGTAGGGTCTGAGAAGGTTTGATAGTACGCAGTCTTACCCCTACATAGTATAGAGGTTGTTTCTAATAGACCCATATGTAAATGAGACAATAATAAAAATGATGCAAATAAATAAAATTAAGAAAACGGAATAACAATACAAGCTAAAAAAGGTAGTATGAAAATCAATAAAAGGATAAAAGGAATGGGTTAATAATACAAATAATAATAGTAATAATAACAATAGTGAAAATATTGATAAAAGAGAAGATAATGTTAATAAATAAATAGGAGATTAAAAAAGACTACTAATATAATTGATAAAAAAATACTAGTAATAATAAAAATACCGAAAATATAATAAAGGCTGAGAAATATTAATAAGAATAATATCCTATGAGAAAAATGTCATCTTGAAGAAGAGAGACATTAGAAAGTGAGGCTAAACATGTCTCTTTTACATTCAAACCATACATACTTTACAAAATAATGCAAAAGGGATTTAAAGTTCATCAGGTAAGAAAAAGTTATATTACAATAATAACAACACTCATTATTGAATCTCATTAATGTTCGAAATTTAGAAAAATCTAATAATACGCAGTCTTATTTTTAATTAGTAAAGAGACTATATGAATGCTGTTGACACATAAAATTCAGAAAAGTCCAATAATACATAATCTTATTTTTAACTACTAGAAAGATTGTTTCTAAATGATCCACTAAAAAAATACTAATACATGCAATTTGCAAGCGCATAGTATGATTTTAACACAAATATTTATAAATGGAATAAAATGTGGAAGCTATCTCTTTGTCGTTCTTTATGTGATGCGTCACTCCACATTGGACTTTCACCATCTTAGAAAATATATGCAAAAGGAAAAGAAAAGTTGTCAAAACCCTAGAGGAGTGACAGGTTTCAATATTCTAATCCTCTATATGATTTACCTTAATTGCCCACACAGCAGGTAAAGAAATAGAGAAAGTAAAAGGGACAGGCGACATGAAAGTATCCATTCATTTTCTGGGCCATTAGTTAAACAGACTTTCGGTCAATCACCTTTTGCTTACTGATTCTCCATGAGAAGTGGACAGGGAAAATCTGCTTTAGAAGTGCCAAAGAAAAGGCTCAAAAGCTGGAAGCTTGGGAAGCTAAGTCCTGTACAGTTCAGGATCATCTTTGCCCTTTTACTCTAGGGGTACTAACGTGTTAAGCAAGTTTGATTTTTTTTTTTTCAATTTTAGTTTAAATTTAAATTCAAATTTACTTAAAAACTTATGTTTTATATTAATTTCAAATCATTTTTTGATTATTTATAATTAATTAGGCTTTAAAGAGCAAACTCAGATATAATTTAATTTAAATATAATTTATTTTTTAAAAGCGAATTGATAATTCTTAAACTTAAGTAATAATTTAGTGCTAATGATTAATATTGGAGACTATTTTATTTTAAATAATTTTTAAAATCATAAAATAATTTGTATAATTAATCTCCTATTATAAAATTTATCTTTAAAAAAGTTTAACTCTTCTAAATTTCTTTTAAAAATTTTAATATTACTAATTCGAATAATTAAAGTGAAGAGTATGTATATATTATGCTATATAATTTTTAGCATAACATTAGGTTTTATACGAAAGAGTCATAATAGCATAACCTTAGTATAAAATTTTCTCTATATTCTTATTAATTAAAAGTAACACTTAATGATCATTATTTTCACATAATGTTCATATAAATAAATATTATTTATATTATCTAACAAAAGGTATAGGTAATATAAGAAGTTTGCCTAATTCTCGTATACTTACAAAACTAAAAAAAACACAATATATTTAAAATATTATGAATTCTCAACATCATAACATCACATAAAAAGATAATCATAGAAGAAAGAGTCCATAGCCACAAATATAACCAAACGATAGTGAAACATTGAAACAAAAGTAATTATAATTATAAAGTTCATATTTATATTACATATACATCAAATATAAACATAAAATGTAACATATAATCAATTTCATTCTATAACTTATCCACACAAATTATAATGAGTCCAACTTTCAATTGGTGTAAAGTCTTCATCGTTAAGAGGAACATCATCACCATCATCGTTTAAACTCAATGCGTCAAATGACACGTCAATATTTTCCCATCCAAGATCATCTTCTAATTCACATTCATTTATAAAATTTGGTTCCTCTGAAATCCAATCCTTTAAAAGATCAACATGATCAAGGCAAATCGGATCAATAGAACCATCCTTTAAAAGATCAACATGATCTAGGCAAATCGGATCAACAGAACCAGGCGTTCTATTAGCAGTCCTAACAAACAAATAAAATAAAATAATTATAAAATTATAAAATTATAAACAAAAAATATTCAACATAATAATGATGATAAGGTACCTTTCTTGAAGCTTCAAGTTGTATCGAACAAATATTAAATCATTCAACCTCTTATACTCTAATCTATTTTGTTTTTTTGAATTGATGTACTCAAATGTACTTCGATTCTTTTCACACCCAGTTGCACTCACACATTGACTAAGAATTTGAATTGCAAACTTCTGCAATTCTAAAACATTGCTTCCAAATTGATCCCACCATATAACTATGAGACGATAAAAATAATCATATGAACAAATGAAGTAATGATTATTTTAGACAAGCAACACAAGTGAAGAATGTATACCTGGATTAAGTTTATTCCTTACACGAATTGCAATGGGCATTCCAAAAAAACCACATGAATCCTTATACGCCTCAATTTGAGAGCTAAGTAAGTCTTGCATCTTGTCGTTTGAAACAATTGTTACAATAGTTAAGAGCATTCCCCTGCCAACTTCAGCTCTCTTTGTAAAACTTGGATTAAAATAAACGCTCGGATTAAGAAATGCACCAGCAGCAAACAAAGGAGAGCAAAGTTGTTTTTCCCACCTCTCACTAATGACAGTAAGATAAGGTGTGTATAAAGAAGACATATTTTTCAAATTAATCTTAATTGATTCTTTCGCCCTTTCCATAGCATCATAAAAATAACTCATCGTTGACTTCTCATCACTATCAACCAAACGAAGTACTTTCAGTAGAGGCTCACAAATTCTGATGACAAACTGACATTGGGATCAAAATTTATCATCCTCAAGTATAATTCTTGAAACCTCAATTCCGATATTAGACTTGGCATATTGGGATGTAACCCATTTTTCACTTGTAAACATTTGTCTAAGTTCTTTCTTCATTTGAATAAAACAGTTGTAAATCTTGTAATAGTAGGACGACATAAATTTCTACCATTTGTGAAGTCCTTCCTCATCAAATTCAAAACCCATACATGATTGTAAATGAATCTAGTAACTTTTCTTGCCTTTTGCACAGTTTCATCAATAATAGGAAAATATTTACCATCTCCTATATTTTCCAACATCAAGCCAACACAACGTGCAGCACAAGGAGTCCAACAAAAAGAATTATACCTATTTTGCAACCTCTTTCCAGCTACTTTATAAATAGCATCATCGTCAGTGATGAACTGTACAATATTTTCAGGTCCAATTTCAGTCACAACTTTATCAAAAATCTCTAAAAGAGTATCAGCATTTCTCACAAGACCCGACATATCAATTGACTTCAAAAATATTATCCCCTCAAAAGAATAAACCAAAAAATTTATAATAGGCTCATGTTTTTTATTTCTCCAACTATCACACATTACTGAACACCCATAAGTTGCCCAAGTCTTTTTTCTTTCACTCAAATAACTTTTTATTTCAATAACAAAGTTGCTCAAAAGATTACCTCTATAGCCATCAATTGAGGGAGCTTCATATCCTAAACCATAAGAGGCAATAGCATCCACCATAGGCTGATAATAGCAAGATTGAGCTGCATTAAATGGTACACCAGCGTCATACCACCATTTAGCCATTGCGATTTTCACATTATAAGCTGTTTGTTTAGATTGGGATGCGACAAAGGGTGAAATTTGAAGTTCAGGACTTGGGGCAAAAAGACCAGACATTTGTCTTCTTCTTTTCCTCATATCAATTGAGATTGCATCAATTACATGTTCTTGAGTAGGCATATTACCTTCAGTTCTTTCAATAGCACCCTCACCAACGCCGACTGAACTACCACTACCAACTTCATATTTAATTCTTTGTCTTCTTTCTTTTTCATTCTTATATCCTTCAAGCAAAGTTTTCATCTCCCATTTGATATTATGACTAACTTTTTTGCATGGTTTCACATCACCCTTAATTCCAGCCAAATGTTTCTTTAACCTAGTAATCCCTCCACCTTTCAAATGTTTGTCACAATACAAACATATAATATGATTTTTCATACCAACAACTAATTTTGCATGAGCCCATGCTGGATCATCAAATTTTCTTGAAGTGACTGAATTTTCCGAAGAACTTGAGTCTTCTTCCATTTATCTGTAAAATTAAACAATGACATACAAAAATGGAAACAACAATTACAAATCAAAATAAAATTTCTCCAAAATTTAAAAACTATACATTGAGCATGACAATCACATAATTAAAGCACGTTGCATTTTGATTGTTTAAGCAATTGTGGGCCAACGATTAAACAAAGAGGGATGATTGAAATCAATACAAGAAACTAGTTTCTTATAGAGAAACAGCAGGATCATCCAATTCGTCCAACTAAAAGTACATCCTCAATAACCAAAACATAAACTATAGGCCTTGTTTTGGCAGATCAATTCACCTATATTGTGAATGATACCAAAACACATTGCCACTTAAGACCATGTCAACGTAGCCCCCAATATGTATTAACAGGCACCATTCAGGGACAAAATAAGTGGTTTTCGTGTAAGCAACTCGATATTAAGTGAACTTCGTAATAATATGTAACCGGTCTGTAGTCTGTACACTATTTGCATCTATTAGAAAAAGAAAAGGAGAAAGTACTACGTTTGTGTAGCTCAAACACGATATCTAGGTGTGAATCAGGAGGATAATTCACAATGTGCCTTCACTTGAGTACCACCTCACAAAGCACAAAAAGAGTCCAGCTCTAAAAAATCTGAAACAACACCCACCACCTCATAAAACAAAACCACAACAAGCAAGTACAAGAAGGAACGAAGCTAAGCACAAAAAAGAACCAAAATGAAGAACAATTCAAAAAAAGTACCAGTCAGCGCGGGTTAGCAAGACAGAAAAAGAGCACAGCTTCTTTTGGGAAGTTGGAAAGAGAAACGGCAACAGATGACGGTGTGACGGGCGAGAGTTGAGACTAAAACTAGGGATTGTGGTAATGATAGTTAGGAGAGTGCGGGGAATGGGTAAAATGGTTTTAACTCTTTTTTTTTAATTTAGATACTAACTTTTTTATTTTAATTTTTTTAACTTAGGGACACTTGATATTTAATTAATTATTTTTTAAGAAAATAAGTTTTAAGTTTAAATTCGAACATTTTTTAATTTCAAATCGGATTTAAATTAAACTGTCATATATATATATACGTGTGTAATAAAACCATATTTTTTAATATTTTAATAAATAATTATTCTTAAATTTGTAAGAATATAATCAAGTTTAAATTCCAACTAAATACTTTGAATTCAATTAGGTTTCAACCAGAAGGACTGAAATAAGTAGGGCTCGTTATGATGACACAAAGTTCAGTTAATCCAACTTAGGGATTGTCACGGTCAGTAATATGGTAAATTTCTACAACACATTAAAAGAAGTTCGCCTTTAGCTACCGAACTCTAGAGAGTCCACTCAAACCTTACACTAATATAAAAGTTTGGATATCAACAAGTTGTAATAGAAGTGAATTTATTAGAGGTGATTAACATTCCTTTCTCTTTTATAGTTTTGTCTGAGGATGATTTTTTGATGACAGATAATCGTAAGTTAATTTACCAAGCATAGGTCTGAGGATGATTTTTTGATGACAGATACTCGTAAGTTAATTTACCAAGCATAGGAGATATAATTTCAGCATGTATATCATAAAGGAAACCAATGTGCTAATAACCTAACTTCTCTCCCGGTATTACCTAGTTCAGGCCTGCATATACTTCAAGATCCTTCGATAGTCATTGTATAGCTCATCAGACAAACAGGGTTTGTTTTTTGTTTTTAATGGGGTTCGATTGTTTTATTTTCCCTTGTAAGCGAAAAAAAGAAGAAGAAAAGTTTGGTTAATCCGAACCGTCTTGTTGATTTCAAATCCGACTGCTATTATCAACCCTAAGTTACACGGATCCTAAAAAAGGTAACCACTTGATTTGTTTTCAAAGTAAGTTTTGGCAAACTATGAACCATAAGAACTTTGCATGTAAAAGCTACTTTCCACTGCATTTGATTCGACTTAAAGTTAACGAATATAATGAAGAACAAGAATCTAATTTGCAGTAAATACAATCACAACACCAACTGGAAAGTGAAAAAGGATTCTTTAGTTTCAAGTTCGATGATGAGGGACCTATACAATTTTTTTCTTTTATCAAGTGGGAGACAGTTTCTTCTCCTTACCATGATCACAGACATTACAACAGCTCAAAAACTATTCACATTTTCTCATTGTAGTGAGCAAAGTGAAAGTGGTCTAGTAACCTAACCATGTTGATGGTATTGGCTGGAACTTGTTCTTTGCAGAAGCCAATACGTCATAGTAGTCAGCACGATCGAAACAGTCACGGAAGTCTGTGAAAAGTTTTTCGAACACCCTCCACTGGACTTTGATTGATTTTGTATATGGGTATGGAAGAAAAACCTACAGAATGTAAATCCCCAAGTTGTCAATAAATGAAAGAATGGTATGATACCAACTTAATGAAATTTGCAACTTTGTGAATGACCAGTGGCCATGAGCATTGTAAGCTGTTTTCTAATGAACCATTATATCAAAAAATTCAATATTGCCTTGATTGTTTTCAAAATTCACATTCTACGTCTCAAAGTATTCAGCTGGCCGATATTCAACTTCATAATCTAACACAACATAACTGTAAACAAACCCGCAAAAGGAAACATGGAGAAAGAAAGAGTCAGGAAGGAAGACAACACCTTGAAAAATCAAATGAGAAGATTATGTTATAATATGCTATGCTTTTGTAACCTATGACTTCAGAACGATATGCTCAAAAGAAAAGAGAATCGTTTGATCTTAACCATGTATTATATATGTAGTATCATTATCTCTCAAGGCAGAGAAAAAATTGACATGGGAGTTCTGAGATATGCTTACATCTTCTTCTTGTGCTAGGCTTTTAAGTACAAGGAATGTATGGTCATTTTCCTCCATATTGTCAAGAACAGCTAACCAGATCTGTGAAGCAAGTTCATAGGCAGCATCTCTTGATTTTCCACAAGCAATAAATTGATCTAAGAACCACAAAGTCAAGTGATCATCAGGACAACCAGTTGCTAGTGACTCTCCAAATGCATTGTTGATGTACTAAAGGCATAAGTTACCAGTTGACATAATTCCACACAGTCCTGATAATTTCAAATCTTAGCTCATTCACTTAGCTATACCGTATACGATGCCCGTATATATCTTGGAGTAAGGAAAATCAAACTAATACTACAACCATGAGACAAGTAATTAGCAGAGAATTGTCAACATACACACAATGCTAATTTAGTTAGAAGATTAAGGTAATATGTCAACCATAAAGAACGCTTTTGAACACATTAGTGAAACTTATGTGAAATGCTGATAAAGTAAAGGAAATTATTGGACCCGCTATAAGCACATTATGAGTAGGAGAGTATATCCCAACTTCAATTGAAAAGTTCACCAGAGTCAATGGCAACAAGAAAGTAAATGGTAAACCTATTATAGTTCCATGAAGTATGGCAGAAGATGGTGGTGCTCTTGAGAAAACAAGTTGCTCTTTGAGAAACAAATACGTATGGCCAACAATCTCATCTATCTCCCCATCAAGAGAAAAGAAGTGTTCGCTCACATATAAAGCTGTGTATCTCCTGAAACACGAGGCTTCTGTAGACAATGAGAGACATGATAAAAATGGTGAAGAGAAACATTTTTATTTGCATCTTACCTTTTACTTAATCCTCGAGGTATCGGTCCTGGCCATCTTTTTGCTTGGCTGGAAAAAGGATAGTTTTTCTCAAGAGCAGCTTGCCACAAGTATTCTCCAGAAAACAGATTAGCCCATCGCCTTTTAACACAAGATAATTGAGCCCATTCTGACACTGGAATCCTAATGAAGATTTCTATCAGCAAATGATCAGGAAGGTTTTCCAGAGTACTATCAGCCAAAACTAAGTCTTCATTTCGAGTATTATTATCTGTCATTCCAGGTCTGCGACTAAGAACCCGAAGTGTGGATTAAAAGAACAGAAAAGGAAGCAAAGAATAGCCAGCAGGAACAAGAAATAAAATGAAAAGTGGATGCATAGAAACTTCTTCAAAGAAGAACAAAGCAGGTAAATTTCAATAAGTTTATGAAACTAAATCAGAGAGTATGGATGATTCCAACAGTATGCAGGCCATCAGAATTGTTCCGAACTCATTGAGTCTAACTTTCCTAGAACTTTACAAGAATTTTTCCATCAAAAGCAATAGCCTAGTGCATAAACAATCTCAAAGAGCAGAAAAAGAATCTGCAGCCACGCATTATATAATCCCCATTTATGAAGCGCCTTACATAGATCACAACTGAGTATGTTTCGAACATAATTGCTTGTCTGGTTATTCAATGTTATATTTCAAATGTAAAGGACACTTAATGGCAATGTCACAGAGTCTTGATTTGCCCACAATATTAGAAAATTAAAAAAAAAACTCAAACTCTATCTCTTTGGAAATCTGGGCAGAAAGCATTCTTGCCTGCTATAATTTCATAAGACTATCATGAATGACTGAAGTCTGCACCTCATACAGGACTAAAATAAGAAGAATCGAACAAAGTGGGTTATGAACTATATGTATATTCAATTGACTTAAAGAAGAAGATGGACATGAAAACCAAACACAGAACATAATGGATATAGCTAAATAAGTAAAGGAGAGGCACAATTTGGAACTAACAAGACATGAACTTCCCATAAATCACAAGTCCTTAAGCCACTAGGGGATATCCCCAGTTCAAATCACCAAATTATTTCAATCAATCAAAATCAGTATCCGCACATTGAGTAATGAACAACTGACGATTTCTGAGACTAACACCAAAGGGTATGTCCTGAGAAGTAGCTTGTATGTCAACAACATCAGAATCCAAATTTGACAGAACAAGGAATCCAAGAAACAACACAAAGCTGAAGAACCAACAACCCCAACAACTTTGAAACCCGAAAACGAAAACCCAACAACCATAACAACAAAAAGGAATTAACTTTCAATCTGCACCCTGAAGAGACTCTTGGAAATAACCATGGGAAAACTAACTAATACGAAGAATTGAAGTAGGT
Source organism: Erythroxylum panamense (assembly GCA_027123425.1). Classification (NCBI taxonomy): domain Eukaryota; kingdom Viridiplantae; phylum Streptophyta; class Magnoliopsida; order Malpighiales; family Erythroxylaceae; genus Erythroxylum; species Erythroxylum panamense. Next base: position 1,167,037 of record JAOTIZ010000003.1, read on the forward strand.
ACCAAATTTTACCTGAAAGAGGAAGAGGGTGACTCTACTCTCAGGTTTTTTAAGCCGCCACACAAAAAACTAGAGATGGTACTTTATGTTTTGAGGAGTCCACAAGAAGTAACCATATGAGGACCTTCTTGTTTCTAAGATGATAAAAATTGAGTCTTTAGATAGAGAGACGCAAAGAGACATAATGTTCTGTATGTTTTGTGCACTGTACGGCGATTGCAGGCCTAAAAAACAGCAAAACAAAACTCACAAAGGGTCCAAAAATAAAAAAACAGAACCACAATGCATTTATCAAAAAGGGAGCAAATCTTCTGTTACCAGAGGTATTCCGTACGTTCAATTTTTATAAATTGACTGATAAATTTTTATAAAATAAAATAAGTATAAGATAACAGAAACAGATGATCTCATCCTTTCAAAAAAAAAACAGAGAGAGAGAGAGACTAATTGCATTTTTTTACTTTTTTTAATCTTTTCCTTATGGTCTCTCTAATTATGGCAAGATTATTCGGTCCACCAACCTGACCCGATCTAATTTAACTTGAAGTTATTAGACTAAGATCGAGTTAATCAAATTTTAGATCGGATATTTTTTAAATTTCAAATTTTATGTTAGGTCCAAGTTCTTGAAACCTAAAATTTTTAATAAAAAATCGTTTCATTTTAAATTTTTGATAGTTAAATAATATATTCAATCTAACTTAGGTTTGGATTAGAAGTTTCAAATTCAATCGAGCATTAGGTTAGATCTGGAAATCTCTAACTTAATCAAACTTTCAGTAAATTTTGAGAGTCTTAAACTCGATCAAATTTTAGATTAAATTTATACTTAATTACAAAATTTTAGAACGAACCTAAACCTAACTTAACATATTATCGTACTTATTTATCTTGTAACTCGACATATTATCATCCTTATTTATCTTGTAGTTTGATTATGGTATTTAACTATATAAATACTTACTTTCCAAAAGTTATGAATATGGCTATCAATTTAATTTATACACTTTTATTTTAAAATTCTTGACTTGAGTGAGAATGTAACATCCCGTTACTGTTAGCAAGGGTATTTTGGTAAATTAGGACAGATTGATAGGGATTCATTGCATTAACTGATTGAGCATGTTACTAGCCTCTAATTATAGAGGAACATGTTTATTGCATATGCATTTATTCATAGGTACATGCATTCATGATTTTTCGGCATTGGATTGTGAGCATGAACTGACTGGACTGACTGGATCGCGATTAAATGAGGAATTAGGGAATTAGGAGTTACTGGGATCAAATGACTGATTTAGGACTATTTATGAGTGATTGGTAATTTATAGAGGCTTATAGGAAATTTTCGAGAAATTCGGGAGAAAATGCCCGGGCTGAAAATATTTGGATGACAGACTAATTGACTGTATAATACTGAAAGAATGGTCAAATGACAATGAAAAAATTAGGATTTTACTGATAGGAAATTAATATGTCGAGCTATTGAAATTTAGAGACTGAAATTTGGACTGAATTGGAGACTTAGGTCTATATAAATAGCTAGGTTTGGAAAAAATTGGGAAATTTTACTAAGGCATATCGCAAGCTTCTTCCTTCTCCTACGGCGTTTCTTCGATTCCTCTCATTTGTGAGGATTCTTGATTTTTCCTTATGGTTTTCTCCTCATTGTGCAAGACTAACTGGTTTATTGTGATTGATGAAGGATTGAGGAGCTTTCGAGTGGATTAATCGTTGGTTTGAGAGATTTATAGGGTTACGGTGATTTCTGGAGATTTTCGGATTTAAGGCTTGATTGGTAAGTATTTATGGCATTGATGATGTTATTAATGGTTTCTGATGCATTTATGACATTTATTATGGTTGATTGCTTAGTTGAGAGTGTTAATGGGGGGTTTTAGAGAGAGAAATGGTCGGAAATCGATCGGAGAAGACGATCGGGCCTCCGCACGTCGCGACGAGCACAGAGGCGTTAGGGCTTCGTCGCGACGAGTAATTAAATTTTATTCGCCGCAACGAGCTCGGCTGGACGACGCGACGAGCGTACGTCGCGACGAGCCAAGCGAGACGTCGCGACGAGCGGATGAATTTTACGCCGCGTCGAGAGACTCGTAGACGCCGCGGCGAGCAGCCTGTACGTCGCGACGAATGGACATACGTCGCGACGAAGGATGAGAATTCTGAAGTGAAATGGTTAAGTGTTTTGAGCATAACTTATGGTGTAGACCTCCAATTGAGGTGATTCTCGATTCGTTACGAACTAGGGAAAGAGGTCTGTAGTTATTATATATATGTAAAATATTTAAAATTTATAGTAATTTCATATTAATTGTCATTATTATTTATTATTAAGATTTTTGAAAGCATGGTTGATATTATACGGTACAATTGTATAATATACCAATATGAGCTATTTTGTAATTTTTAAAAATTTTAGGGACTATTTCATAAATTTAAAAAATTTCCCGAAACGGTACTCGGTACTAACCGGTACCGGTACAGTTCCGTTCCAGAGCTCAATCCGGTACTGAACCCGATACGGTATTCATAACATTGATTTATGCGTTACATCTTCAATTTTATAATAATAATTAAAAATTTTCATATTTTTTAGTCAAGGTAAAAATGTTATATGAAATAATTGAATTCATTTTGATTGTGTTCCAAACAGTGTAATTGAATTCAATGCCAATATTACTGGATTTGTTCCAAAAAGTGTAAATTGAATTCAATTCAATCTTATTAATATAATTGAATCTAATTCGTTAATGAATTCAATTTGAAGGTTTCCAAACAGTTTGTAAATCTTTGACTATATCTGTTATGATTCGGTATGGAGTCCCAGCTACTATCAGAAAACAAAACAAATGATACCACACATGATTCTAGCTGCTGCAGTTGCTCACAGGTCATTATGTTAATGCAAAGGATTATGTGTATGATAAAACTCGTTTTTTTTTATTAGAGAAGAGTTTATCTACATATATACACAAAGAGTCCTACCTAAATAAGGAATATACAAATAAGGAGATTTGTCAGCTCCTTTAATTTAGGTTTAACTATCTAAATAAGAAAGCATATAAAATACATTAATTATATTAACAAATAAGGTACAAAATTGGCAAGTGATTGATTAATTGAATCTTCTGACATCCCCCCTCAAATTGATGCTGGTAAGTCGACAAGCATCAATTTGCCAACAAAAAAATTATTTCGTTGACGTGTCATGGATTTGGTAAGAATATCGACAATCTATAGGTTGGTACTAATATGAGGTAAGGTAATAATATGACGATCATAGGCACTCGGATGAAATGACAGTCAACTTTGATATGTTTGGTACACTTATGGTAGACGGGATTGGCAGCAATTTGAATAGCACTAATGTTGTCAGCATGCAAAGGAGTTAGTTAAAGTTGCGGAAAACCAAGTTCAGTGAGAATACCACGTAACCAAATGATCTCAGAACAAGCAACAGACATGGCACGGTGTTCTGCCTCAATGGATGACTTGGAGATATAGTTTTGTTTCTTGCATTTCCAAGAGATAAGAGCATTACCAAGAAACACACCAACCAGTAGTGGATTTCCTCATGATTGGGCAACCAGCCTACTCCGCGTCGCTGTAGGCTTGCAATTGTGGTGAAGAATTAGTGGGAAAAAACAAGCCACGATTAGGCATGCCAAGTAGGTATTGGATGATGCATCGGACAGCACATAAGTGAAGGTGTCGAGGAGATTGCATGAACTTACTAACTGTATGAACAACATAAGAGATGTCTGGTCAAGTGATGGTCAAATAAATAAGACTACCAACCAACTTACGATATAAAGTAAGATCTTTAAGAAGCTCCCCTTCATCACTTCGGTATTTAATGTTGACTTCCATTGGAGTGTCAACAGAAGTACTACCTGTAAGTCCTGTCAACTATACTAGATCTTGAATATACTTGTGTTGATTCAAGAAAATACCTTGGGGACAATGATGAATTTCCAACCCTAAGAGGTAGGTAAGGGGGCCAAGGTCTTTCATGTGGAAAGTGGTATGTAGCATTTTTTGAAGAATAAAGATGGCCTCTAAATCAGAACCAGTGATGACGATATCATCCACATAAACAAGAAGAACAACTATGCCTTTAGATGTCTGCTGAAGGAACATAGAAGAGTCATATTGGCTCTGGGTAAAGGAGAAACCAAGAAGAGTGGAACTAAATTTTTCAAACCATACTTGCGGTGCCTACTTCAAGCCATACAAGGAGCGTTTTAATTTGCAAACATCATTAGGAGAAGAAGTGGGCATACCAGATGGAAGTTTTATGTAGGCTTCTTCCTTGATATCACCATGTAAAAACACGTTCTTAACATCCATCTGAAGTAAAGGCCATGATTGAGATGCTACAAGGGCTAGGATGGTTCACATGTGGTCATTTTAGCTACCAGTGTGAAGGTCTCTTCATAGTCCAGACCATACTCTTGTTTATTCCCAAGAACCACTAACCGACACTGTAGCAATCGATAGATCCATCATAATGAAGTTTGACGGAAAACACAAATTTGCTGCCAAGTGGTTTGATAGAGGAAGATTGTGGTACAACATCCTAAGTTTGGTTTTCTTCAAGAGCAACAAGTTCTGCTTCAATAGCCTTACGCTAACACTCATGTTCCATTGCCTACTTATAAGATGAGGGAATAATAATAGGAGGCAAAGTGGCTATCAAAGAGACAAGATTAGAAAAACCATACTTATCTGGTGGTTTACTATATCGTGTACTGCGTCTGGGAATGACGAATTTGGCTAGTGCGAGAGAACCAACAGCAAGGGAAGGAGCTTGAGGGGGCATTGCAGAAGGTAGATCTATCGTAGTTTTGGAACGTCTTTGATATACCAAAAATGATTTAGACTTTTCTTGATCTACAGTAGAGTTAGGAAAAATAGGTAACATAGAGAATGAAGGAGAAAGAGAGTCTTGATGATCGAAAAAGAAATACTGATTTTCTAGAAAAATTACATTTCTAGAAATGCAAACACGACGCAAATTAGGATTATGACAAACAAACCTTTTGTGATGCACTGAATATCCTAGAAAGGCACATTTAACAGATTGGGCTGTGAATTTTGTGCGTTCTTGCGCAGGAAGATGTACATAACATACACAACCAAAGGTACGAAGATTAGAATAGTTGGGGAAATGACCAAATAACCTATAGAAAGGAGATACATGATTCAGTGGAGGAGAAGGTAACTTGTTAATTAGATAAACACCTATGGAGATAGCCTCACACCAAAATCGAGGATGCACCAAGGATTCTATTAAAAGGACTCGAACAACATCAAGGAGGTGACCATTTTTTCTTTCGGCCACCCCATTTTGTTGTGGGGTTTGAGGGCAAGATCTTTGAGATATTATTCCATTGGCTAGCAGAAAATCTTGGAACAAATGAGACATGCATTCACTCCTATCATCTGAATGTAATATTTTAATTTTGGCAAAAAATTGGGATTGGACATACGCATAAAAAAGTTTAAATGCAGAGAACACTTCATCATTAGAATGTAAGAAATAATCCAACGACTATAGTCGTCAATGAAAGCGACAAAGTACTTGTAATTAGCATGAGATATAATTGGTGCCAAACCCCACATATCTCTGTTTATCATTTCGAAAGGTTGGATAGGATTAGGCATGTGAGTTGGAAATGGCAAAGTTGTACTCTCACCAAGCTTACAAGAATCACACTCAAATTGAACATCATCAATGGAAAAATGCTTTTTATTCCTAAGTAAACCAGAATTTAGCAAATTATGAAGTATACTAGAGTTTGGATATCCAAGACGTTTGTGCCAAGCTCGACAATCAACTTGAGCAAGATTACAAGTGACAAAAGGAAACGAAAGACACGATGACAAAGGAAATTGGAGTGGAAAAACACACCCTACTTTAGGCCCCCTTGCAATCATCTTCCCCGACTGTTGATCTTGCATAACACAACTAGATTTTGAAAATTCTACTACACAGTTATTGTCAACTAGCTGGCCAACTAAAATAAGGTTAGTGGTAATATTTGGAGAGACAAAAACATCAGTTAAAGGAGAAGTATCACCAGTGGCTGTAATTGGTATTAAATTTCCATCTGCTGTATGAATTTCAAGATTTCCAGAATATTTCTTTACATTGGTTAGGATTTGAGCATTATTTGTCATATGATTGGATGCCCCGGAATCATAAAACCAAGTGGATGAAGTAGATAACGGTTTACCGGAGAGTCCTAGGCTGGACATTGCAAAGAGAGTCATTTGTACCATCTTAGGTGTTATAGTTTAAGCAGGAGCAGGAACATTTTGTGTTGACGAGGCTATATCCACTAATCCACCAGTAGTAAAAGGTCTAATCAAGGCAGCAAATGCTGTTTTAGATTTCTTGGGAGGTCGGATTGGGCATTCCTTGATAATATGGCCATCTTTTTTGTAATAGTTGCATAATTTTTTGGGAAAATTCGAGGCATAATGACCAAATTCTTTGCAACAGAAACATTGAACAACCCTTAGATCATTACCTTTTGGCTTCCTTTGGGCTGCATAAGCCATTGAAACTGATGCGGATCTTTGTTATTCCATGGCTGCTTGAGTGACAATTCGTTGCTCCTCTCGTTTATTAATGCAAAGGATTTTGTGTATGATAAAACTCGTTTTTTATTAGAAAAGAGTTTATCTACATATATACTCAGAGTCCTACCTAATAAGGAATATACAAATCAGCTCTTGTAATTTAGGTTTGACTATCTAAATAGGAAAGCATATAAAATACATTAATTACATTAACAAATAAGATAACTAAATCAGTAAGTTGGCAAATAATTGATTAACTGAATCTTCTGACACATTACTCTTCCCCTAATCGACATAGCCTCCAAGAAACAAATTATACACGCCAGATGCCAACTCATAAACCAAGTATGGATCACCGTCCACCAGTTGACCAGAAATGAGCACGCCAAAATTGGCAGGAAAATAAGAAGCTTCTGTGTAGAGAAAAGTTTTTGCTTGCAAAACAAAGTACTGTGGTTCTGAGTAGAAAAGCATGTACCCATGTGCTCACTTGATATGGGATTAAGGTCGAATTACCATAAAACATCTATGATCATTAAACAGTCATCGTATCTCCAAAGAGACTACATACTCAATCTGTTCGCATGATTACATAAAGGAGCCTCGTGTGTCTAAGGAGGGGAAGGTGAGGGAATTAGAGACTGCTATATCCCAGGCATGGTTAGGCTACGTAGAGCTTGTTTGCTTTCGGTTGATAGGAATGTTGGGTTCTGAGTTTCTGTGTGAATGATTATTATGAGGTATCGGAAGTGCCTCTGTGGTTTGTGGAAGCACAATGAGCTTTTGCCTTCAATTGTTCAAGAACTCTGTGAGCTTCTGTGAGCTCATCTTGTGCACTTGGTCCATGTCCTTCCCAGGCATCAACTACTCGCTGCTGGAATTCAACGGCAAGAGCATAGCTGCATAGCCCACAAAATTCCTTGAAATCATATCATTTAACCATCAAAGATGAACAAACATCAATGCAATTTTACATGTCAAAAACTTCATGCCCTACAATGCTGCCATGATGAAGGAATTTGAACAGTAAAGGCTTTAATGAATTAAATATCCTTATAAGTGCTCCAGGAATATTGATAGACTTAGGCGCCTTTGATGAGCAATAAGCAATCATGCAAAATAATGTTACATACACTACTCTGTAAAGTGTAATTATGTTTTATATACTAGCTATTTCTTTTATTGTTCAATCCTCTGTCGCAAGGATCAACAAGAAGAAATGAAAAAAAGACTACTCAAAAGACAGTGATTTAAAAGTCACTTGGTTACAACAAATTCAAGTTAAAAAACCTTTAATGCAGAAAGTTACTGGTAAAGAATGTTAAACAAGAGGGTATATCTTTTACTTCTCAAAATAATACTCGATATAAACATTCCCTTGTCCCACATTCACAGATTTTTGTATGCATCAAAAGACAGTGATACAGAATAGTTACACTATCATATCTCTGGAGATAAAGGAGATAGAGTAAAGTTTCAACATAAGAAAAAAATTATACAAATGGCAGGATTTTCTTGGAGGGAGATGCATGCCAGGTTGGGTCACTTTGAGAAAAGAATGACTAATGGCTAGTGGTATCTCCTCATAAAAGGTCAGCATATTTACAGAAGTTGAAAAAAATTATGTTCCATTAGGCCATCTTTGAAGGGATAGAATGCTGACAGATGAAGATGGCAGTTTTTGAACAGGTAGTTTTCTATAGGACTGATGTAGCTGATGAGGGAGACTTCCCTTGACAAAAAGCTCAAGAAATGGACTAGATTACACACTTGAAGAGAGTTAACACAATTAATGTAAGACAGGAGAACTAGACTAATGGTCAATCAATCAGGCGAAGACCAAATATATGAAGTCTTAAACCATGTTTTTGAAATCAAGTAACTAGTTCCCACCTTCCCATGACACTGTATGCTTTTGAAAGGTTCTGACATGCTTCAATTGAATCAACATGATGAGGACCAAGTGCCACGTCCATGATGTCCTTTGCCAGTGCAAACATCTGTGCAGCTGACTGTGGTCTATCTAGTTCTAAATAGGCAGCTCCCAGATTATTGTAAATATACGCCACTCCGAAATGTTTTGGACCAAAGCTCTCTTTCAACCTTTCAGCTGCATTCTCCAAGAAAGGAATTGCCTGATTCACTTTACCTGTCAACAGAAGTAACCACCCAATTCTAGCAGAAACACTTCCTTCTGAATGCTGTTCTTGTGGGACTTTCTCAAGTAACGAGAGTGTTCTCTTCAACAAAGTAACTGCAGTATCAAACTCGTTCATGCTCTCGTATTGCATTGCTATTTCTGAGTAAGCATCAGCAACTTCAACTGGAGAAACTTTCTGATTTTTGTCAAGAATACCACAAGCTATCTCCAAACATCTCTTGGCATCTGGAAATTTCTCTTGATTACAAAGTGCTTTTGCCATAGAGATAAAAACCAATGCTCTAGTTTCAGCATCTTTCTCAGTCTGCTGAACAACACCCTTCAAAGTATTAATAGCTTCATCATACTTTCCTAAAGCTATCTTCATATTAGCAGCATCAATCTCTGCACGAAGCAGATGTGAGCTAAGACCCCAATTCCTCAAAACCTTGCGTGACAATTCATTCTGCTCCAATGCCTTATCATGCTCTTCCAAACCACTATAAATGACCCCAAGAAGCCTCCTATCATTTGCAACCTCCACAGAATTGTTCCCCAATCCACTCCTATGTATTTCCAATGCCTTCAAACCAAAGGGTAGTGCCTCCTTGAAGTTTAAAACTCCAGCATATGCCTCAGCCATATCCCTATAAGCCACACCCAACTCTTTACTGTCTTTTTCTAAAGTCATTTCCTTGATTTCTAGACACTTCCTAAGATTCTCCAAAGCTTCCTCTCTCCTCCCCATTGCAGTCTTAACATTTGCTAACTCAAGCATCACTGCATGCACGACGGGCCTAATATCTTCAACGTTACCATTCTCATCCTCCTCCAGCCTAGACAGTATCCTTTTAGCCCTATTCAAATATCCTAAACTATCATTAAACCTTTTCAAACCATAATGAGCAGAACCCATTAACTCCAAAGCCATTGCAACAAGTAATGAAGGTTTGGAATCATTGTTATCAAGAATTTGCAAAGCTCTACTAGCAAACACTAAAGTTTTCTCAGGGTCATCACCTTCCTTGTCAAGTTTAAGTCCAACCTTTAGAGCAGCCAAACCAAGCTCTCTCTCATCGAAAGCAGTCTCCATTTGTTTGAAAGCTTCAAGCATCTCCTCAGTGGTCTCAGCAGACTCAAACGCCTCTTCAAGATCGGATTTTTCTTTGATTTTTCGCTGTCTGGAGGTTATTTGTGACTGATTTTCCACAAGGGTGTCAATGTTCCGATGTTTGATCGATTGGAATTTGTTGGGCTTAAGGACCAGGGCATTAGTTTTGGTGCAGGGTTCGAGATAATTGTTAATTGCGAGAAGTGAAGAAGAAGCAACAACAGAATCAGAAATGTAACTTCTGGAAAGCAGACTGCTCAGAGTTTCGAGTTTCCGTCGAGTGAGGCGAGAGAGAAGGGAGATTGAAGATCGCTTCATGACGTAATTGGCAGAATGGGCCAAAAAAATGAAACCCCCTGTAAACCCTGGAAGAGCAGCTAAACCCCTTCACATAATCAAATACTTGAGACAACGTCGTATCATTCACAGCAAAAACACATGCAATCAGGGAAAACATTTTTGGTCGGATCCAGTCTGATCAAATCAAGTTTATTGAATTTCAAGAATCAGAAGACTAAGTCGCACAATTTTTTTTTGAATATATTAACAAATGATTTCTTTTACTTTCTTTTTCCTGTACAGTTTTAGAAGGCTTACGACTTCTTCAAGTAATCTTTCTAAGTGGAGTTGAGGCTTGTAATATTATCCAACCTCAAATGAATCTATATACAGCAAATAATAGAGTTTCATCCGATCCAAATGAATCACAAAACATTTCACCCTCCGAAACCCAGATGCATTCCACAAGTCTTAACAAACTTGATGGAAATGAGTGGGGATAATTCAATCATGTGGGACTCTCAGGATGTCTGCTGCTATAAATGTCAAAATGGAGGGAGAGGTTGTGCCCTCCTGCTTCAATCTCCTCGTTAAAGTAAGTAGTCTGGGCTAACTTTCCATCAAAATGGGGACTTGGGGTGTTCCCTCCAAGGTCGCCATTACAAGGAGTGTAGGATAAGTTGACAGGTTCTTGCTCCTCAAAGCTTCGGTCAGATAAATGATCATGATAACTACGTCCAGGAAAGTGGTTGAAATCAGGTGGCTCAAGAAAACTTGTATGAGGCCGTATGCTCTTTGGAATACTTCTAGCCCACCAATGGCCCCTAGATGGATGTGGAAAGTTGCCAGAATCGTGGTGCCGAAATACACTTTCCCTGAAATAAGGGGTAGATGTAGACGCCTCCAAATGTGTCTCAGATCGAGACTTGCAATGATGACCACAGTAGTCTTCTTCACACCTTCCTTCATTTTGAGTCTCGTCATGTGACATCCAAAAATCACCAGAGGGCCGCTTGGTCACTTCAGGTGGCACAGCCGCCACAACCCGTGCATGGTTCATTGAAGTGTGATGTCGCGAAATATAATACCAATCAAGTAAGTAGGGATAATTCTTGTGATCTGCACCAGCCAGCCACAAAAAATCCAACGGAAAACCAGGAGTATGGTGGCGCATTTCTTTCGAAAATATGTCATTTCTATCCCGAGGACTTCCTGGACTTCCTTGCCAAATTCCGGAAGGAGAGTACATAAGTCTCACTCCCTGTCCCTGTGAAATTTGATCCATGAAAGTTTTGAGGTTCATTAGGAACTGCTTTCCATGTAAGTTTGGTTCCCATGAAGGATAGGCGCTCTGGAAACTGTATTAAAAAGCAAGTTCAGTAGAAAATATTTGGATAAAACTACTATTGGGTACATGGAATGGATATTTTTCATTTGGATGCTGAAACACGACACAGATCAAGGTGTCATTCACATGCATGCACATGCGCACATGCATGGCAAAATTTTGCCTAGAAAAGTAAATGCGATGAGGACTCAAATGACACCAAAACTAATTGACGACAGAGATGACAGTGGTTTATAAAACTTTGAGAGAATCTCAAGTTAAATCCTAGATGAGAACAGTGAGTTCCCAAATGCACTATAAAGGAAAAGTATCTGATTTTGGCTCTCAAAAGTTATATTTCAAAAACTTCAAATCCTCATCAACCTCAGTCTTTACTTTTCCTTAAGAATCGTTAAGCTATCTGGTACTTGATTAAGCTGTCAATGAAGCAGCTTTCAAATTTATTGATACACAAGCGTCTGATTGCTAAAGCTGATAAGGAGCAGCCCATGAAGAATTCCCATACAGATAGAACAACTACTGAAGGCCTTTAAAAGGATGGACACAACTGTCCTCAGGGCATACCTCAGAAATGATTTCTCCATCTTCCCTTGAGAGCTCCTCTGGGTCCTGGGAGTATGGTGGGGAGAACCATAATTGCTATTGCCATGTCTATGAAAATCAAAGCAACTAAAACTGCATAATACAAAGTACAAGATTGGGAACATGTTAGTGCTGGTCAGAAAACCAGGGTCATTATTTAGTTACCAACTAAAGCATCAAATCAATGGTATCAAAATTGCAAATTGCAAAGGAGGAAAAAAAGATTGACCTGCATACAGAGCCAACACCTTCAATATCAACTGTGAAATCTGAAATGAACTGTAGGATGTCATCTACCCGCTGCACATAGTAAGTGAGAATCAGTTGATGAATTAAGACATCATCAAGATATTCAACGCTTCAGACAATTAGCTGATACCTTTGGAACAACAAACATAAGTAAGACTGGGGTGAGGAGAATTGATGCCATCTCTTCGAGAAACATCCTTGCAGTGTACTACATTAAAAGATAAAGCATTCAGTGCACAAAAACAGGTTCAAACGCCTAGTGATTCATTTTGTTATTTTCCTGCAGTGCAGCTTCTGAGTTCTTACTATTACGTATTGTTGAACAGAGATTATTAGCATTGATATTGCTATAATTACAACTATAATCTCTCCTATAATTGAGAGATTTCATATAGTTAATAGCTAGATTACTTCCTAAACAGTCCTAGGAATTTTGTATACAAACCCTTGTTCCTATGTACACAAAATTATGTAATACAAATTATCTTTAATGTTCAACACCACGTTCAACATGATATCAGAGCCCTATCTGATTTAGGGGTTGTTTTTTTCCGACTGTTCATTCCAAATAGGAAATAACACTGGCTGAGTGTGTACTCGCCCAAAAAGCAACGTGTTTTTCTTCTCACCACCCACCTAGATTGCTTCAGTTGTGACCGGCGACTTCCACTGTGAAAGACCCGACATCAACTGCACCGCTAAGCACCGTCACAATCTCTATACCGTTGCCGTGCATGAGCACCACGCTCCAGCCTCCGGCCAGTGTTTCCCCTCGATTCTTTCCCTACTTGGGTAGCTAGCCTCTTGCCTCTCCTTTGGTGTTGTCAAACGTACCTCTTACCTTTTGCTAGTCCCCTTGCTTCCTTACCTCTCCTCGGTCTATTGTTGTTTTTGGGTCCGTTTGGTATTTTTCTTCTGCCCATACACGAGTAGCACATTTTTGAACAGCTTCTATTAACTCTATTGGCATATTTTTTGTTGGTTGTCCTGAGTAATACTAAAGAAGGTGGAGGGAAAGAAGGTAATTATATCGAGTTCCGATAATCCTTCACTTCAAACCAGTCCGATAAAACTTAATGGAACTAATTATCTTGCTTGATCAAGATCCTGTTTATTGTTCATCAAAGCTTGAACATTATAGGGTTACATTAATAATGACAGTAAGAGACTCAATGTCAATAATTCTGATTATAATCAATGGGAGTCTGAGAATTCTCTCGTCATGTCTTAGCTCATTAATTCAATGAAGCCAGAGATTGCTCGGACAAACTTGCTACTTGATACAGCAACAAAGATATGGAAAGCTGCTTCTCTGACCTATTCTTAAATAGGTAATAAAGCTCAAAATTTTTATCTTCGTAATAAATTGCACAAAATTTGGAGCCAAGAGCTTTCAAATGTGTGTTTGATGGATATTCTCCTACATAAAAAAGATATAAGTGTTATCTCCACCCGTTTAAGAAATACATTGTAAGTATGGATGTCACTTTTCTAGAGTACGAGTCCTATTTCAACACATCCCCAACTCCTCTTCAAGGGGAGAATGAGATTGAAGACGAAGTGTTGCTTGACTCTATAGATAATGTGATCCAAGGAGCAAGAACAATTTAGAGAGAGACAACTTGGTTCAAAAGGATCGAAGTCGGCACTTAGATGGACCAGACTTAAAGACGTAGTTAAGGTGAGAAAAGACAGAAAAAGCCATCATGCAGTCTATGCCAATGCCATCCTCTTCCCTCGAAAACACTGGTGAGCCAGAATATGATTTATTTGATGATTTAGATAAGCTGATTGCTCTTCGAAAAGGTGTTAGAAGTTGCACCAAGCACCCAATTTCTAACTTTGTTACATATGACTCACTATCTCCTGCCTATAGAGCCTTTATCTTGTCTGTTTCTTCTGTCTATTCCACAGGATTGGAGAGAAGCAATGAAAATTGTCCAATGGAAAGAAGCTATGATTGAATAAATGAAGGCCTTAGCAAAAAATGAGGCTTGGGAACTTGGCACTGCTCCAGAAGGAACACGGGCAATTGGCTGCAAATGAGTATTCATAGTGAAGCATAAGCCAGATGGATCCATTGAGAGATACAAGGTGAGATTGGTGGCTAAAGGCTTTACTTAAACATATGGAGTAGACAGTCAAGAAACCTTTGCTCTTGGTGCTAAGATGAATATAATAAGAGTTTTACTCTCGTGTGCAGCTAACCTGGATTGGGACTTACAGCAGTTTGATGTTAAAAATGCATTTCTTTATGGGGATCTAGAAAAGGAGGTGTATATAAAGATTCCTCCGGGGTTTGAAGATGAGAAGACACAAGGGAAGGTTTGTAGGTTAAAAAAGGCCTTGTACAGGTTAAAACAATCACCATGAGCATGATTTGAAAGGTTCAATCGGGCTATGATCTCCTTTAGTTATCAACAGAGTAATGCAAATCATACCTTACTTATCAAGCACTCCCAAGGTAAGATCACGCTTTTTATTGTCTATGTTGATGACATTATTATAACTGGATGTGATACAGAAGAGATGGCTGCCTTGAAGAAACTACTTGCTCAAGAATTTGAAATTAAGGACCTAGGAAAATTGCAATATTTCTTAGGAGTTGAAGTCGCTAGATCAAGAAGAGGAATCTTTATCTCCCAGAGAAAATATGTCCTAGACTTATTAGAAGAAATCGGTATGATGGGTTGTAAACCAGCTGAATCTCCTATCGAGAGCAATCACGAACGGCAAGCAGGAAGAGGTACATCAGTGGATATGAGAAGATATCAGAGGTTAGTTGGGAGACTCATCTATCTTTCTCACACTAGGCCAGACATAGCATTTGCATTTAGTCCAGTAAGTCAATACATGCATGATCCATGAGACCCACACAAGCTGTAATCCACATTTTGCGCTATCTAAAGTCTGCTCCAGGAAAAGGCCTTATGTTCACTAAAAATAGAGAAGCATTTACAGATGCTAATTGGGCAAGATCTCCAGATGATTGGAGGTCCACCACTAGTTATTGTAAGCTAATAGGAGGAAATCTAGTCACCTGGAGAAGCAAGAAACAAAATGTAGTTGCTAGATCTAGTGCAGAAGTCGAATATAGAGCTATGGCTCAAGGTATGTGCGAACTATTGTGGGTAAAGAAGCTGATGAATGAATTACAGCTGACGGATAAAGGAAGTTCATCTCTCTATTGTGATAACAAAGCTGTCATTAGGATAGCTCACATTCCTATTTAGCATGATAGAACAAAACACATAGAAATTGACTGACACTTCGTGAAGGAGAAACTTGTGAATGGCTCTTCGCAATTATTCCATGTGGAGTCAAATGAACAACTGGCAGATGTCTTCACCAAAGGACTCTATAACAAACAGTTTCATAACCTCGTTTCCATGTTGGGCATGTGTGATATCTATGCACCAACTTGAGAGGGAGTGTTGACCAGAGATTATTAGCATTGATATTGTTATAATTACAGCTATAATCTCTACTATAATTAAGAGATTTCATAGCGTTAATAGCTAGATAACTTCCTAAATAGTCATAGGAATTTTGTATGTAAACCCTTGTTCCTATGTACACAAAATTATGTAATACAAATTATCTTCAACGTTTAACACTTATGCTCTAGTGTTGTTAAACGAACTTTAGTTATAGTACCTGAAATAAGATTTCATACTCTGTCCGAACCATTTCTGTGCTCTCTTTACCCCTCCATCGCTTAGGCATATAATGTGTATGTTGGACCACCATAGACATAGCCCCTTCCGGATCAAGGACTAGAAGTTTATTTACTGCACGTCCACTGATGGCCGATATGGTCCCAAAAACAGCTGCGTACCATATCAAATTTCGACCAAATATCTGGAGTATGGAAAATAAATGCTATGAGAAATTACACAAAAAATGATGATTATTGCCCCCATGGTACGCATGTCATATCTGCAGGGAATTTGTAAAGTTCAAAGGAGTCTACTTACATGGCCCTCCAATAGAGATTCCTCCAGAAATGCAACAATTATAACTATGGCCATAAAGCCCCCAGAGACAAAGGAGATGAACTTTGCAATAGTTGATATAATAGGTGATGGAAATTGGTTTATGTAATTTGATGCGTGGACTGCACAGCTATTGATTCGATGCTTGAACAGGTGCTCAACCTGCAATGCGATGGAGATGATAACCTATGCTGTCCAGAGTTTAAATATGCATCTATGTAACAGGGATGTCATAGAATGAAATACATACTATTATTTTGGGATAAAGCTACCACAATAATAACCTCCAATCTCATTGACAATGATGCATCACCAATAAACATTTTCCTGTCCTTATTACTTCTCATCAGAATCAGAGTAATGCAGGAAATGTCATTCTGGTAGACAGGAGCATTGCAATAGAACTCCCATCAAAATTCATGCATATATATACATATATAAAGCAAGAGTTTATGCAGAAGAAAAAGAATGTTCTTGAATAAAGATTTTCATCACCAATTTTGTGTATGCAGATAATCTCATTACAACAATTAATGCATAAAGTATGGGAAGCACATTAAATTGGACAAACTAAGCGTTCTAATAACAGCTTAGCTGGTCAGACAGAATGGCAAGTTAGTTCAGAAAGTGAACAGTTAGTGAATTTAATTGGATTCTATTCAATTAATAAATATTACTAAGGATGCTGCTAACTTAGGTGCAGATTGATGATCAATAGCCTTTTATTTTGCTTTGAAGTCATTGTTTTTCTAGAAATATGCGAGTTGAAGTCATTGTTTTAAGTCCCCGCTACTAGTGGCCTTTTATTTAGGTCTGAAGTAATTTTAAATCACTGCTACTACCTTTTCATGCAACTTAATTTCTGCCTTTTGCAATACAACAGAACAAGTCTAAATCTAGGATTTGAACTTGCTATTAAAGGAAGAAAGATAACTTCCTACTCAGTTATATTGCTAACCTAATTTGAATAATATATATCATAGTATTGTTTAACCTTATGATAGTAAACTGACATTTAATTAATTAACTAATCAACGTCATTTTTCAATTATAGACTGATCACAATTGAATCACATTCTTTTAACTCTTTGCTCCAGTTTTTAAAAATTGCCAATTTTTTAAAATCCATTTGATCTAATCTTCAATATATATATTATAGTTAACCTTATGATAGTAAACTATCATTTCATTAATTAATTAATCAATACCATTTTCCAACTACGGACTGATCACAATTGAACCACATTCCTTTCGACTTTTTGCTCCAGTTTTTAAAACATTTCCAAGATTTTTAAATCAATTTGATCTAGTCTTCAATGTATTTAAAGAAAACACAAAAGAAAGGAAAAAGAAAGGTAAAGAATAATACCTCATTGAACTCCCTAAAAGTCCACCTTGATAAATTAGCCCATCTGCGAGACCACGCTGAGCTTGGATTATTGTAAAATTCTAGTGCATGCTTTAGGAAATGATCAACCAGCATGAATGTAAAAATTAATGGTGTGAACAAAATTGACCAACGGCCAGCTCTCACAAGCTGAGTCTTTAACGCTTCAGGATTGGAGATGAAGTCCCTCTTAATACAAAAGTTTCTTCAAAAAGAAAAAGAAAAGAAAAACATTAATAAAGAAAACTTCTTTTCACTCAGATCAGAGCTGAAAAGAGTTCACAACATGTCAAATGTAGCATACCTATCAAATACTTTCTGCAGTATGAACCAATCCACAATATTTTCAAGGACCTTTGTTAACATTAGGCGATAGTGTGGTCTATTAGAGCCAATTCTGACAATGGGACCAGCCCCTGGAAACCATGAGGGTATTGGAAAAGCAAGTACCCCTTTGTTGATCATTCCAATTAAGTAGTTCTCCTTACGCATGAGTAGCATGACCACATCATGAGCAGAAAGATCTTTAACCACACACAGGGACTTTGAACTTTGTGACTGTACAACCTTTTCGAGAATTGTTGCCCATGACATGGTCTGGATTTCGTTATCCGTAACATGAAGACTACAAAATATTAAAAAGAAAGTCACAAAAATTTTTAGAGAAATATGTTAAAGGAATATTTAAAGCCTTTCTTAGAATTATGAAACAGAACCTACCTGTTGTAATAAAACTGGCGAATTCGAAGACTGCCCTTTAACTGGACAAAAAACCTCAAAAATAGGAAGATCCAACAGATAGAAAGCGACAGCAAATATAAAACAATAAGTGATTTTGAGAATGTCAAGGGGGTTAAGGGGTGTTGATGAATTGCCTCGTTAGCAAGATCACAAGGCTTGGTTCCAGATTCAACTGCTTGCATCCCACACTTGGCATTACGAAGACCATTCCAGTCAACATATAATAACAAAAACCCCAAGAAACAGATGGTGAAAGCAACGCTCAGAAGATCAACTACCCACTTTATTATGATGCACCGAAGCCCTTTTTGACAATAGTAACTGTAAAGTCTTTGAAAGAATATGTCTAAATCAACAATGGGTTCTCTGTTTATGCTCTCACCATTCAGGAGACCTGATGGAGACTCACTACCAGGACTGGGCACATTTCCATGTCCAGACAATTCAATCTCTACAGACACATCCTTGAGCAAGCCAGTTGTCAGTGACGATTCATCAGAACCCCTCCATTTGAACATGCTAAGGGCACCGACACGCCTTTGCCTACTAAACATTATTTGAAGATACTAACTGTAGGCAAAACCTCCAATCCATCTCTTAAATCACATAAATGGTAACGGCAAACAGCTGGAAGCAAAAAATATAAAAAATAAAAATCAATCTCGGATTAACATGAAAATACCACATAAATACATGGGCAATCTTAGTCAACAAAAGAAAAGAATTTTTTTTTGGAAAAATGCATAACATGCCTATAGATTGTCCAAAAGGAAAATGATATCACATATTTTTCCATATTTTTCTGATTATTTAATATTCAGGTACAAAAAAAGAATGCAAAATGAATGGTGCAGTGATGACATGGGACAGAGCTAAACTGAAAACAGTTGATAGACTAAATAGCAACTAGTGCTGAGTTATTCACATTTTCCATGCTTTCTTCTAAGACCAGCTAAGTGCCTTCTCATTTGCACAAGTTCAAATTCCAAAAATAGTAATTTTTCCTTGATGTACACTACAAAGACCCAATTTACTTCCACTGTCCAGTTTTGCAGCAGCAGAAAGAATTCAACTAACCGCTGCTACATGTTATTGATGTGTGTGTGCAACAAGAATTGAGGTAAACTAAAACAGCCCAAAGAATAGTCAGTTCCCTAACCGGTGAAATATGAGCAAAACCTTTGAATCAAAGAGAGAGATGTTGCAGAAAGCAATGCAAAATGAGCTTCAGTTATTGAAGATATCAGCTTTTACTACAACAACAGCTTAGGGCTGCCAAGTTCAAACAAAATTTTAAGGGATCAATTTTTACGATGATTGGAACTTTATGCTTGAATCTGTGGCACTATAAACCAAATTAGGAATCGTCAGGCATTATGGTTGACTAACAATTTACTAAATCCTGCTACCCCAATTAGATTGAAAGAGAGATACATTCAGAGACTTACAAGGCAACCCAAATTGCCCACACCAATTACACAGTAATCAACCCGTTCAGCTAAACCTCAAAGCCAGAACTTTTATGCGGAGAACTCGTGAAAAAGAAAACAAAGATTGCAGCGTAGGAAACCAAGTAAAAAAGCAGCCAACAATTGGAACTCAAAAGCAAGGAAGGAAACAAACAAACAAACGATTTTTCCTAGAAATAATTAGAAAACATGATCAAAACGAAAAGGAGCAAGTGATGGGCACAACAGAATCATCAATTTGAAACTGAAAAGAGTTGGAAGACAGAAGAATATATGGCTGAAGCTGAAGCAAAGAATAATACCTCCAATAAAAGGAAAATCAGGAAAAAGAAGCAGAGGAGTTGTTGCGTGGACGAAAGGGAGGCTGTTGATGCATGGGTCTGTTGTTGCGTCATCTACTGTTAGGAGAAGAGTGGCTGGGTTATTATAGTGATATGGTTACCATGTTGAAGTTGAGAGTGGGTATTATGGGAAGAATCCCATTTCAACGTTAAAAAAGAAGAATAGCAGCCTTTTGGAATTGAATTCTTGTGAATTATTAGGTGAATTTAATGTACAAAGAAGGTAGATTTCAATTCCACATGTGAATTCAATTCATGGTTATTTTTTTGTTCCAAATAAGTGAATTGAATTCAATTCACCTTGTTCCAAACAGGTTGTTAATATTTATTTTAGTTTTGCTACGGTGTTGTTTTAGAATTATAAAATAAATTTAGTACTTCAGTTTCATAAAATTAATTAATAATTCCTTAATATATTATAATATAATTTTAACTTTAGTTTAGTCCTTGTCTTAATACGCTCATTTACATTCTGTATTAAATTTATTTTGATCGTGTTTATTTATATTTTCTCATATTTCATTTACATTATTTTAATTTCAATTTTATTTTTAATTAAATTTTAATTATATATTTTGTCATAAAATATAGTTACTGACTAATTTCTTTAATTAGAGTTTCACTTGTATTTACTTTAATGTGGGGTTCATTAGGTGTATTTAGAAGTTTTTATTTAAATTTTGAAGAAATTAAGTTAAAACAAAGAATATCAATTAAGAAATTTTTATTGTTTGGATGCTTTTCTATAATTTTTACTTGGAAAAATTATAAGGAAATTTATAAAAAATGATACTTAATTAATTAATTAATTAATTAAAAATAAAAAGAAAGAATTAAAAATTAATTGTAAAATAAAAAATAAAAATAAAAATAAAAATAACAATAACAATAAAATGTTAGACTAATAGAATAAGAAGAGAGATAATTAAGGATCTTTCCGTATCTTTTTTTAATCTGAAAAGGAAGGTACATTATAAAAAACAGTACAAAGCGAAACCAAGCACCCTAGCTAGCGTAGAGTTCGCCGGTACAAAACACCCTGCTGATCTCGAAGGAGGAGTTCCCGAACGTATGTCGGGGGATCCTGGAGAATGTGTAGTCCCGGGATGAAGTATGCCGCAAGAGAGGCCATCTAGTCCGCACTCTGGTTTCCTTCACGAAGCACATGTTGCAATTGAACTTCCCACTCCCGATGAAGAAGTTGTCGAGTACTTGTTACCAAAAGAAGATCAGCAGTAAGAACTGGGCTGGAAGAGGAGAGGATGTTTATAACTTCGAGCGAGTCAACTTCCATAATGACCCGTCGATACCCAAGTGTCCAAGCCAAAGTGAGCCCAGAGTGGACTCCCTAGAGTTCCGCAGTAAGATAAGAGCCCGATCCTATGTGGTGCAGGAAATCGCTCCACCACCACCCATGACAATCCCGAATAAGGCCGCCAACCGTAGCAATAGTATCGCTTGCTTTGAGGGCCCCATCTGAATTGATTTTGACCCAACTCGCTAGAGGCTTGGTCCAACCAATTAGATTGTCGATAGGTTCGTTCGGGTGTCGTAAAATGCATCTTTCCGCTGTCCGCGCTTTCGAAATCCACTCGACATAGGCCAATATGATGTGAGGGCCCCTGTTTGGCCAAACAAAACCAGCCTAAAAAAGACTGCAGTTGCGCCACTGCCAAAGAAACCAACAGGCCACACCATAAATCGTAGCCCAATCCCCTTGGTGGATTTGGTACGGGACCTGTAAGTTATGAACCACCCAGCTAGTCACGTCTTGTTGGAAAAAAAGTCATGGACACCACCTCGCTCGGAAATGTCCTCCAGAACTGCTTCGCGCATGGACAGTCTCGAATGACATAGAGCGTAGATTCTTTGTGCCCACAGAAATGACAGCGAGCATCCATTGTGAGGTGTTGGATTACTCGTTGTTGGTTAGTCAGAAGCTTCTCTTTAACCATCAGCTAAAGGAAGGCTCGAATCCGCTGGGGTCCGACCCACTTCCAAATAAGGTCCCAAATATGGTGATGAGCAAGCTGCGAGGTATCTGCAATTAAGGCATAAGCTGATGCCACGGTGAAACGACCATGAGGAGTGGAGCCCCACACTAGCTCATCATCCTGCAAGCCATCTCCTATCTTGTGCATCCCGGATATGTCCATACAGACGATGGAGGGTAAATACTGCTGGAAGGCATCCCATCGCCAATGACCGTTATCATCCAGAAACTCCGCTACCGTGGCATGAAGCATGCTGTCGGGGATGGGTGTCGTCGCCAAGAGAATGGGTGGACCCTAATCTTTAACCCACTTATCCAACCAGAAATGGATGAGTAGACCATTGCCCAATTTCTAGGACAAACCCTAGCAAACATATTGCCAAGTGGAAGAAATGCCCCTCCATATGATAAAGGCCCCTCGGTGATTGATCGTTTCTGGGATAGAATCGGTGACGATATTTCCGTATCTTTCTTTACTTATGTGACATGCGAATAAAGAAAAAATTCAAGAATTATAGGTGATGTGGCCATCAACTTTCAAAACAAAGTGACAAGGAAAGAAAGAAATCCCTAAACTTCTACCTTAACCCCGTGTTTGGTTACTGTCCCCGTGAGTAGGGACAGTAGACAGGACCAAAAAATCCTGCCCCCGTGAGCGTTTGGTTGATGTAGCTGGGTTTGTGTCCCCTGTTTCCGGTAGACAGGGACATGAAATTCTGTCCCTCCCAAAAAGGTAGGACAGAGACGTGTTGTCCCTGTCTCCTCGACTAAATTTGCAATGTTTTGACTCTTTTGGGCAAAGACTCCAGCGCTCGTCTCCGACTCTGGCTCTCTTTCATCCCCGACTGCTCTTCTTCCCTGACTCTAGCTCCAGCTCTCTTTGTCCCCGACTCTGGCTCTCTTCTTCCCCGAATCCGGCTCTCTTCCTCCCCGACTACTGTTCGTCTGTGTTGGTTCGCGCACGCTGCTCTTCGCCCCCGACTGCTCTTCGGATCTCTTCGCAACAGCGTTCCCTCCGGATCTCCGCTTTCCCAAGACGTTGGTCTCTCCAGGGTCAGGTAAGCATTTGATTTTATGGCTTAAAAATGTTGGTCTTCCTTGGTTGACGGACACTCTGGAATTGCAATTAGTTCAGTATTGTCGTCTTCTTCTACTCTCTCTCCCCAGTTTCTGTATGGTTCATTTAGTTGACCCGGAAACCCACATTATTCCTGGATCCAGCAATGCATGCCCACTGGGTTTTTGAAGTGTCTTCATGTGTGGGATGTGAAGGTTGTATAAATTTTTGCTTTGGGGAAGAAGGAGTTTGGTTGTGGATTTGTATGCTTTGGGTACCGAAGGAGTTTTGATTTGTATTCTGATCTGTGGTCGGGTTTTGTTGTATGCGAAATTGGTGAGAAGAATGTTAGTTCTTGCAATAAGTTTGGTTGGATTAATGCATATAATGGTATGAGAAAATGTTGCATGTTATCATTCCACAACTTGAACATGTTCTCTGCCATACTTCTGAGTTATATAGGGTTGTGAGTTATATGCATGTCATTCTTTCATTACTTCAACATATTAGCAACTGGATCATTTGCAATAAGTTAACCTGTTTCTTATTATGTTTTTGTTTAGGATTCATTGGTGTTGTTGATCGGTGAGAGGTTGCAATCATCTCCAAAGAGTATCTTCGTTTTTTGTGGCAGGTATTTGATATATTCTCAATCAGGGAATCTGTTTGATTTGTAATTGACATAAACCCTTGTATTGTTGGTTGTCTTGGTGTTGTTTGTACAATATGACTTGCTGTTAGCCTTCTACATTCTTATCGACAAAGATTATCCCATTATGGTTGTGCAATTTGTTAGACCCCGATTTTTAAGTGGAACTTAGAAATAAGAAATTAAATTAAATTAGTATTTTTGTATATGAACTTTGTTATGATGTATTGTCCTATGAGAAAAAGAATTTATAGGTGTTGATGAATTTGAAAATTGAGTGGTTTAGAAAGGGTTATGAAAGTTTAAGTGAATGAGTTGATTAAAATGGAAGTTTGAAAATCAAGAAATGAAGAGAAAAAAATGTGAAAATTTGAAGAATTAAGAAAGTCGACTTTTGGAGATAGAAAGTCTGACTTGAGAGTTGACTTTTTGATTTAAGCTGAATTTGAGAAAATGATCTTCAGGAAACTTGTAGCTCCTGTTGAGATCTTTCTGTCGCCATAAAGTCTGAT
Organism: Erythroxylum panamense; assembly: GCA_027123425.1. Classification (NCBI taxonomy): domain Eukaryota; kingdom Viridiplantae; phylum Streptophyta; class Magnoliopsida; order Malpighiales; family Erythroxylaceae; genus Erythroxylum; species Erythroxylum panamense. The sequence goes on from JAOTIZ010000003.1 coordinate 1,191,496, forward strand.
ACTTTTCGATATCGGGAGTGAAAGTTATGGTCAGTCAAAGTAAGGTTATGTTACTTTGACTTTGAAAATGTGTTTAAGTTTAGTATTGTGTATGCTGTGTTTTGAGGCAAATCGCCGAATTGATGTGGTCTGAATTGGAGTAAATGATCTACATGAAAGTTGTAGCTTATATTCCCAACTTTTTATTGCCATAAAATATGCAATTTTTCGATATCGGAGCTAAGAGTTATGATCGACTGAAATTTGGAAGTTAATTAGGAAGAGTTGATTAGGGCAGTATCTTTGATTGGATTTTTGACCCCTTTAGAGATAAAATTGATTTTTGAGTTCTTCATGGAAGTTATAGAGCTTCCTTTAAGCTTTCTAGTGATACCAAATTTGTTAATTTTGGAGTTCAGGAGCAAAAGATATGATTTCAAAATTCTGAAATTTTCTGCAACTCAAATTCCATCATTAGGCGTGCCCACGCCTAGTCTCTGAATTTCTTAGGCGTGCTCACGCCTAATCTTTGAATTTTGCCCCGCAAGCGCCCTCGCCCTGCGAGGGTCTCGCCTTCACTTATAACTTTTTCGTTTGACCTCCAATTGACTTGATTTTCGAAGCGTTAGATTCCTAAGACAATTATCTACATCCTCATGGAAAATTTGAATTTTTATGAGATTAAATTGAGGATGATTAATTTAATCAAAGTGAGTTAGGAAATATTCTGAATATGGTTCAGTCTTTTGCGAAATTCAGGATCTGTGGAGATCCGATTGACTTGATTCTTGAGGCAAAATAAAATTGAGACACGAGGCTACAAATCATAAAGGAATTGAATTTCAATTTAGCCCCTAAGACTTTCAATTTCTGAATTTAAGTTCGGATTCGTGTGCATTATTGGATTAGGAATATCTGAAAGTATTTTGGCCATAACTTTTGTTCTAGAAATCCAAATGAGGTGATTCTTAATTTAAATTAAACTAGAGAAATAAGTCTACAATTGTTATGAAGAAATTGAGGTTCAATTTTGTCCTTACGAATGTCAATTTTTGGATGAAAATAACGTGCTGGAAAATATTTGAGCATAAGACATACCCGAAATGTTTGGAGCATAACTTTTAGCATAGTCCACCAAATTAAATGATTTTTGTGGAGTTATGAAATTAAGACAATGAGGAACATTTCTCTAGAAGGAAGTTTTGTCAAATTGTCCCATTTTCCTTATCAAATT
>JAOTIZ010000003.1:1199785-1220590 GCA_027123425.1 Erythroxylum panamense
AAACCTAAATGGATTCAAACTAACTAATAAACATTAATTATGCATTTAAATCCACCTTTGGGTGAAATTTAAATACAAAGAAATAACCTAGTATGATGCTTATATCTAATACTATAATGGACAATCAAGCATATTACAGTCAATATGCATGTTATCTTTGGATATACAATCATATTAACTTAATATGTTGATAAAGTTCCTTTAATGTCATTATTTATAAGCAATGGTCCACCTTTGGGTGACCTCCTAGTTTATAATTAATAATCTCAATTGTTCAGTTCAACCTTTATGTCATTTTAGCATCATATCATATTGAACAATTGAAACAACTCACAATTAAATGATTAAAATTTGTCAAGCTGGGCCACTTTGGTGACTAACAAGCTTTCCATGCAATAAACATTTAATTGGACAATTATCATACATGACAAATTTTAATTTAACTAGTTTGGTCACTTTGGTGACAAACAAACTATTTATTTTAAATATCCATAATGTCATATATCACATTCAACATATACTAGGAAAATTTAATTCCAACTAATACATAATATAAAATATTCAAAGTACCAAACAAATATATAATATGGCACTGATTTTCAAAATTATATTATGTATAAATCAATTATGAATTAAATAATCCTTTATGTTCCATCCTAAAATTATTATTATTATTTTTTCTTTGGGTTTAAAGTCCTTAATTATTTACTAACCTAAAATGTTATCCCTTAAAGGCCCAAAGGCCCAAAATCAGTCCAGAAGATGAGTTTTGGGCCTGGAAGCCCAGTTTAGCGTGTCCAGTGCACGCGCCAGCGTCTACCCTCACCAGTAGCATCTGGCATGTGCACACGCGCCAGATGCTACGCCGTTTCCAGGTGTGTGCGTCTTCTTCCTCAGACACACTGGTTTCTGGTTCATGTCCTCCTTTTTTTCCATTTCTTTTCTTGGGTTTCTTTCATGTTACAATACATCCCAATGTGTGTTCTTTCATGGTTGTCTTCATACCACATGTCTTTGCAGAACTAGAACACAACAAATACCAGAAACATGTCTTTGTTCAAGCAAATCTCGAGGAGACCATGCAACAGACGTAACACGTTAAACTCATCAACATATTAAATCGGTTTTCGTTTTATTTCTACCATTAACACCGAAAACCAACTTCAAAAAATATATGGGAATATAAGAACAAAAAAGACATAAATAAAAGCGTCCAAGAGTAACAGCATATATTCTTTCGCAATATTAAATCGGTTTTCCCAGTATATTGGAAAAGAAATAAAAGCGTGCGGCATATGGAGAATGGGATTCAAATACGAAATTCATAAAACGTTTGAAAACCACATTCCATAAACGAAAATAAACCATGCAACACGACTCTGATATCAATTGTAAATTACTTATCGGATTGAATGATTTTGTGTATCTGTATCCGTGATTTTGTATTTGTTGTGGAAAACCTTTTATTTCCTCTCGTCTTATCTTTTTATCGAATTCTTCAATGGTTCATAATGAATGTTCATGATTCTATAAGTTTTTCAACTTATATAGTCTCACCAATAGATATGTCCTTTGGTAATTGGAAGAGAGAGGAAAAGGGTCTTTGATCTATTTGAAACTCATTTTATAATAACTAATAACCATTATCTTGGGTGCTTTTATTAGACTCAAATCTATAAGTGACATGGGACATAAAATAGTTTAACATAACAAACTTATGTTTGTGATTTATACAAGAATAAGAGCCTCCAAATAAGGTCTCCAAAAGGTAACCTGCATGTGAAGGTTGAAGAAGTAGCCAACAAAACATACAATTACACACCAAGAATTCTTTAATACAAACGAAATAAAAAAGGTCGATCCGAGCAGTTTGAGTCAATTCGGCCAAAATATTAAAATAATATTTTTTCAAAATCTGATCATTCGAGCAGAGTCATTCTTAATTATTTTATCATGTTAAAAACGTTTTCTTTCTATACCAATTAAAACGGATATCTGACGGTCATCGGTCCTTCTGCCGGTAGGGAACTTGAAGAAGGTATCCCCATAAGAAGGTCTCTCAGTAAGGTGGGAATTTAGCTTTGTGCATGGTGATATTGAGGAAGTTGTTGTTTCCTGGGTCGGAGATGGATTCTCCAAACACAAACATGGCAACATGTTTGTGATTGGACTGTAATGTTGTTGTCTCCAACTTGGCAGGCCCTGAAGGGGACGAAGTTGGAAGAGAGGAAGAAGAAAGGTAAGTGCAATACCACTTGCCATAAATTCTTGGTTTGGTTCTTAGTAAACTTGTTTTGTTCCATGTATAATAATCTTTGATTGATTGGTCACTGTTTAATATTTACTGTCTTTTTGGTAGTTGTTATCGCCCTGTGCCTATTATTGCAGTCATTATTTACCTGCAAAGAGTGAGAACATTTTCAATTTTATTAATTTTGATATAAATTTTAAAAAATAATTTACTCATTATAACTAATAATAATTGAATAATAATATTTTTCACAATTTATAATAATTGACACTCAATTTTTATATAAGACGTGTCATTCGATGATAACAAATTTAATCTATAATTTACAAATTAATATTGAATCTGACTAAGAATTTATTAGGAATTATCTATAGTTTATGACTTTATTATGGGTATCATTCTCACCTTAATCTAACAATAAAAATATACTCTGAAATAATTTATAATAGTTTAATTTTAGACTAATTCAATAATAAAATTAGCAAACAAAATCTTAGTTGTTTCAAATTAAAAGATCTACTTAAATTTTGATTTGAACATAGAAAAAATTCCGACCTCTTCTTGATAAATAAAGTTATTTTACAACAGCAATAATATCCAATAAAAATTTCACTGAGATACAGGATTTTGAGAGAAGTAGTAATACGTATCATTATTCTTAACGATAAATTAAGTTATTTTAATATAAATAATTAATTATATTAAAATAATATTATTTGATTATGATCTAAATAAATTTAAATTGTTAGTACTAAGTATGGTATAGGGTCAAACTGAGCTTATTGTTGAGAGTTGACTTGAGATCCCTAGAAAAGTAAAAACCAAATATCTGATATTTCACTTTGCCTTTAATGCTAACTTACGGCTCGCCTCCTCATATGTCAATTTTGAGCTTAGTACTTCCATTCTCACCGTTACACCTATAAGGTGCCTCCTATTTCTCTTAGAAAATATAGAAAGTTTTCTTTGATTTTTAATCTTTAACTCATCAAATATTTTTATTTAAAATAAATAATTTAAAAATTGTCTATCTTATATTATTGAGATTATTTTAAGTTCATAAATTGATTTGAGTATTTTATTCAACCATTTCGCCAATATTAATTGTAAAAACCTTAAATCGTAGTTCAATTTTTAACTTTTCAGTTCAATTTATTTTAATAAATCTTGTTGATGAAAATTAATTTATTTATTTATTAATCGGTCAATTTTTATTAATTAATAAGTTCTTATAAATCAAAATAAATCAATTAATTTTTATTTAACAATATTTTTTGCAATTAAATTTCAATTTTTTGAGAGGTAAAAATAATTTCTTTTAATCATCTTTAAAATTTTATTAAATATTTAGCTTTTTATGACGATTTAAAATCAGTTGAAACTTTTAAATCTTAAACTTCTTGTCTTACTAATTTATCTTATGTTATAGTTTTTAACACGTTGGTTTTATTTATATTAGAGTTTATTTATCACCGGTAAACTAACTCAAACTCAACCTAAATAAAATATATAAAAATTGAATTAATTTCAAGAAAAATGGTCCAACCTAATACAAATAATTCTATGTAATTTATCTAAATTCTAAAATAAATTTATTTTAATTGAAATGTCCGGTCAATAAACCAAACCTAACATGTCTTATTATCATCCTTAAGCTATGTTAAGTTGGAAGTAAAATTTTTAATAGAATAGATTATAAATAGATATAATATTAGAAAATTATAGTTTAGAAGGAACGAGAGAATTCATAATGTGATATATTAAAATATTGTTTGGAAGAAGGGTTTTTAATATAATATAGTGAAATGTTGTATATCATTTTACATTCCATCATAAACCTTAAAATCATAGGTAATTTATTTTAACCGTTTAGGATGGAATGAGATATAATGTGAAAATTTTCATTTCTATCTTATTTAATTTCATTATAAACCTCATTTTAAACAATTAAATAATATTACATTCTATTTTATTTCATTAATAACCATCCAATCGATAAATAGCCTAAGTTTATCTATATGTATTTGAAAAATAAAAATATATATATAGTGAGCAAGTATTGTACCGGGCAATCAGACCACACTGAGGACCAGGCCCAGGCGGATCTGGAAATGGAATGCTATCTAAAAGGAATCTCACCTGACCCTAAACTACAATATTAAATGCCAATTACGTACTAAGTGACAAATCTACTCTACAGTATTAAGCATCCCTGTCACGTGATTTTTTAATAAAAAATTAGTATTTTTTATCATTAAGAATATTTTTTTATTTCTCGATAATCTTTTTAAATTGAAAAACCATACTTCACTATTCCTCCCACTTTTTCTTTTTCTTTTTAATATAAAATCACTTATAAATTTTAATTTAATTTCAATTACAAATAAAACTACTAAAAAATAAATTATAAACAACAACAAAAAGATTTTGTTAACATATATAATTTGAAAAGGTCCACAACCCTCGAATGTCGAGGGTGTCCTTGAGGTGATCTCGAAGTTTCTATAAGATAGAGACGATAAGATCGGTCCATGAATTTTTCTTATTTTACTGTATTTCGTTAAAGGATTGAAGGGAAATAATGTATCAAGCTATTCGTAAGAGCGAACTTGCTCCTTTTCTCTATAAATCCTAGACGAGGAAATTTTAGGAGAGCCGCCGACTCTAACTATCATCCTAATAATACACAATTGATTAAAAATTATATAGAAAAAAAAACATATTATATTAAAGATAAGAGAATTTCATTTATGATAAATTTTGTAAAATTATTATATTTTATTTGATAAAAGTATATAATTTAGATAAAAATTTAAATTATTAAATTAAATGGGACAGAACAAATCATCCAAATGATACGATATGACCCTCTTACCACGAACTCTCACCGCACTAGATCATACCTTACAAACCATCAACATATCAAGACCGTCAATCTCCCAGGCGCCCCCTCGAAATACGAACTTCATTTACCATACAGTAGTTTTGCCGGTATTTGATCCGAGCCCTGTGATGACACGTACACTACGACAACTGCTATATCATGTGATTGCAGCTTCCTCTTCTTCTTCCCTATCTCTCTCTGTCTCTCTGGCGTGTGATTGCGTCTCTGTGGATTGAGTTTTTTCTCTCTAGGGTTTCAATCGATCCTTCTCTATCGGGATCTTCGGTTTTCTCAATTCTTAATTCTCAATTCTCAATTTCCAATTGTAACTCAAAATGCCGTCGGTTTACGGAGCCAGACTCACCACCTTCGAAGATTCGGAGAAAGAAAGTGAATACGGTTATGTCCGTAAGGTAATTCAATTTGGAAAGGTTTCATTTTTTTTTTCTCTATATTTGCAGTGAATGGATCAGGTGGAGATGTTAAAACTGATGTCATTTGATCCGTTTCTTTATTTTTTTCTCTGTCAAGTGGATGGATTAGTGTTCGTGCCTTGTGTTTATTAAATTTGGAATCGTTTAATTTGGATCTTCTGTAGTGGTGCTGGTGAAATTGTTATCTGTTTGGTGATTAAGTGGATCTCATCTCATCTGAGTAGTTTAGAAGTTATTGCTAGATTGATACACTGGCTTTGATGACTCTACTTTTCTGATCAGGATTAATTTGATAGTTTACTTTGTAATGATAGGATTACTTGGTAGCGAGCTTAATAATTAAGTGAAAAGACTAGTTCTTTACGTGCTGATTTCTGGGAATTGAAAGTTCGGTACTTTGTAATTGTTTGTAAGTTTAATATAAGTAAATGTTGAGGGCTAATATATTGTAATGTATCTCGTCAGGCTTTTGTTGATGCTTTTTTCACGATTTTATATGGCTTGACAGGTATCGGGTCCAGTGGTGGTTGCAGATGGCATGGCCGGTGCTGCTATGTATGAGCTTGTCCGTGTTGGCCATGACAACCTGATTGGTGAAATCATTCGATTGGAAGGAGATTCTGCCACAATTCAAGGTTTGTTTTCTCTGTAATTAGTCATATACCTCTCTCTTTTTTCATCTCTCCTGAATTTGTTGCTTTATCATTAAGTTATATATGCCTCCATTATTTGTAAATTTCCACCCATATAAGCCTGTTAAACTAAAATAGAATAGGAAGGTTGAAGAAGGTGGTGGAACAGGGATAGTTTGTATGTTCAAAAGATTCTTTTTTCTGTAAATAGGCGGAACTTCAAGTTTCTAAAATGCAAAGAACTTTGTGTTTTTTGATGTCAGTGTACGAGGAAACAGCAGGGTTGATGGTAAACGATCCTGTTCTTCGGACTCACAAGGTAATCAATCGTTTGTTACTTACCATAAGTGTTTCAACTCTGTTTACTTATAAGCTTCTTGACCTTACAGCCTCTGTCTGTGGAGTTGGGACCAGGAATATTGGGAAACATTTTTGACGGTATTCAGGTTGGAAGTGCTTTTGTTGTTATTTTTCAATTATTCAGTGTCTCTGAACTGTTTAACTTGATTGTCCTTTGTTTTGACCATTAAATGGGTGAAACTACTTTTTAGGTGTTATGTGTTTCGGTCAAATAGTCTGCTGCTTAATCATTTCTTCATTTTCTTTTTCTGTTTTGTTAAAATAGAGACCTCTGAAAACAATTGCAAAAAGATCTGGTGATGTCTACATCCCTCGTGGTGTCTCTGTTCCTGCTCTTGACAAAGATACACTCTGGGAATTTCAACCTAAAAAGATAGGTAAGTGTATAATTTTTCTCCATGCATTTCATTTGAATTAATGCTGACTGCTGAGTGTAATCTATCTGATGGTGGCAGGCGAGGGAGATCTTCTCACTGGTGGAGACTTGTATGCAGTAAGTTTTTCTATGCCAAACATTTTTAAGAAGTATGTTCTTCATGTGTCGAAGGTTGTAATATGTTTCTAACATTCTGATTTTTTTTGGCCAATGCAGACTGTCTTTGAGAACAGTTTAATGCAGCACAGTGTTGCACTTCCCCCTGATGCCATGGGGAAAATCACTTATATTGCTCCTCCTGGCCAATATTCCTTAAAGGTTTCAATTGTTCTACAGATATCCCGATCTAATATTCAATAGTTTGTGATCCTAATAATCTTTGTTTGATGTTGAAATGAGAGAAACAATGGGTAACCATCAATATTTTGAACTCTAAGCTGTCTTCCTCTTTTTCTACCTATTAAACTTATTGCAAAACTTGACAATTTTGCAATTGAAAACTCCACCCAAATTGTTATGCTACACATGGTTTTTTCTTACAGAATTGTAAGTTGACTTCTTATATACTTGCAGGATACTGTATTGGAGCTTGACTTTCAGGGTGTCAAGAAGAAGTTTACAATGCTTCAGGTCTGTAACTAAATTTTATTACTATAGGGGGAACTTTATAGCTGTTTCTTGCACCATAATGGATCAAATTTGTTCTGTGCAGTCTTGGCCAGTGCGAACACCAAGACCTGTTGCATCAAAGCTTGCTGCTGATACCCCTCTACTTACTGGACAGGTACTATTAGCTCATACTTAGCTGGCTCTCTCAATTATTAGTTGTTTATGAAATGGAGTTCCTGATGATCTTTTTGGATCCAGCGTGTTCTTGATGCTCTTTTCCCCTCAGTTCTTGGTGGAACTTGTGCTATTCCTGGGGCATTTGGCTGTGGAAAAACTGTCATTAGTCAAGCTCTTTCAAAGGTGGCCTTTCTCATTCCTTGTACCTCGTTATAAACATTATGATTGTAAGAGGTTTCCACAAGTGATCAGGTGTCCCGCTTTTTTCTTATGCAGTACTCTAATTCTGATACTGTTGTTTATGTTGGCTGTGGTGAGCGAGGAAATGAAATGGCTGAGGTTTGTGCTTCTCTTCTGTGGGTCATTTTTCATATCTTGTAAGGTCTATTGATTCTTACCTGGCATGTCAATTTTATAGGTGCTTATGGATTTCCCACAATTGACAATGACTTTGCCCGATGGCCGTGAAGAATCTGTCATGAAGCGCACAACGCTTGTGGCCAATACTTCTAACATGCCTGTGGCTGCTCGTGAGGCTTCAATCTATACAGGTAACCATGTTCTAGGCCATGTTGAAGGATGCTGGTAGACTAGATCTGAGAATAGGAGATGTTTGTCCGACGTTTAGAAGGATCATGAAACTTATATACTGATATGTGGATTGGTTCAGTGCAGTTGTCAACGTTCTGTTGTGTGGGGAAAATGTTTGAATTATAATGCTGACTTTTCTTGAAATATGAACATGATATTTGCATTAATGGATGCATCCTGTTAATTTATTGCTCATGCTAAGCATAAGTAAGATTCATTTCCCATGATAGGTCTCAGTTCTTTAGACATTGCATATTGATATTTTTTAATTGGATGGTGGATGTTTTAATTCAGGAATCACCATTGCTGAATATTTCCGAGATATGGGATACAATGTTAGCATGATGGCAGATTCAACATCCCGATGGGCAGAAGCATTGCGTGAAATTTCTGGACGACTGGTTTGCTCATCTCTTGTCTAGCTTATTTTGTAACATATATCTTGCAGCACTTCTAACAATGACTTCTTTTTTACTATTTAATATGGACTGGGGCATGAATAGGCAATAGGACATCTTTAAAGGCTTGCAATATCTGTTAATTTTGTACAAAATGTTCCAACGCTTGCAAGATCTGTAGGTGACAAAGTATTTAATCTAGATGTAAAAGTTTTAATTGTATTGTATTAAATCCTCCATGCATACTGTAAAGTTGATTTCAATTAGTTAATGCTAACTGTGATTCTCTGTCTTAATTCCTGAAACAGGCTGAAATGCCTGCAGACAGTGGTTATCCTGCTTATTTGGCAGCGCGTTTAGCCTCATTTTATGAACGTGCTGGGAAAGTTAAATGCCTTGGTGGGCCAGAGCGTACTGGTAGTGTCACAATTGTTGGTGCAGTTTCTCCTCCTGGAGGAGATTTTTCGGATCCTGTCACATCCGCCACCCTCAGCATTGTTCAGGTAATGGAGAATTTCGTTGATGAGGTGCATTTGTAGGTTTAATCATGATATCCAGCCAGGATAGTCTCTAGTCTTTTACCTAGTATAAGTTCATCCATGCTCTCCATTTATATTAATTTTTTTTCATCTTGTAGGTTTTCTGGGGTTTGGACAAGAAACTTGCCCAGAGGAAACATTTTCCTTCTGTAAACTGGCTCATTTCATATTCGAAGTATACTTCTGTATGTCCCGTTCTACTTGTCATAGCACATATCAATCTTCATTCTGTTTTCTTGTCCACACCTTTGTTCATTATAATGCCCTTTAACCTCCTGTTCTTTATGATTCTATCCTTGGCATTTATTGTATTATTTCATTCTTGTTGTCAGGCTTTGGAGACCTTCTATGAGCAATTTGATCAGGATTTTATCAGCATTAGGACAAAGGCTCGAGAAGTGCTACAGAGAGAAGATGACCTGAATGAAATTGTCCAGGTAGGTTTCCTAAGACTTAAAATTTTGATTATCTATATATTTGGATTTGGCATACTAGGCATAGTAATTAAGGGGTTTCTCTAGGCAAATGATAGCTAATCTCCTTTTGGCACTTCTTATTTGATAAAGCAAGTTTAATAGTTTACCTACGGAACAAGTGTTCTTCGATATAACATATTAGTTTAATTATTGCAGCTTGTAGGAAAGGATGCTTTAGCTGAACAAGATAAGATTACTCTGGAGACTGCAAAGCTTTTGAGGGAGGACTATCTTGCTCAGAATGCATTTACTCCGTAAGCTATTCTTCAGTGATTTCTTTTTTCTGATTATGTTATTTTACTTCTCATAATTGCACATTTCTATTTGCATGTCTGTGATAGATATGACAAATTCTGCCCATTTTACAAATCTGTTTGGATGATGCGCAACATGATTCACTTCTACAATTTGGCTAATCAGGTATAGAATACCACCTTATCTTACAATTATATCTTTTAGCCAATTTGTTGGTTCTATTTACTATTATTTGGAATACTTTGTAAATAAAACTGGTTCTATAAGCTATAACACTAAAAAGTGGAAGCACCCTCTAATCCTAAGTGTTCCTGACTGACTGATAGTGTAGTGGTACTGTGAGGGAAAGGTGAATATGATTTAACCTTCTGTACACAGAGAGCGATCTGGTAGGTTACACATAGTGTTTATCTTGTTTGATCTCTGGTTATATCTTTCAATCAACTATGGTGTTGCTTAACTTTTGTGCTTCTGATCATGGAATCAAAACCCTGAATGACCTCCAATCCTGGATGAGAAATGTCGTCGATTATTGATTCAAAAGTGTGTAACTAATGTGCAGGCTGTTGAGAAAGCAGCTGGCATGGATGGTCAGAAAATAACATACAGCCTTATCAAACATAGACTGGGAGATCTTTTCTACCGCTTAGTGTAAGTAAACTTTACAATGCTAGTGAGAATATCCCAAAAACTGAGAAGAAAAGAAAGTGCAACTTCGCCTTTTTGTTACTATTGCAGATCACAGAAATTTGAAGATCCAGCAGAAGGAGAACCAGCTCTTGTGGCTAAATTCAAAAAGTTGCATGAGGATTTGACTGCTGGTTTCCGTGCATTGGAGGACGAAACCCGATAATTTAGCTTTTTGAAGAGTTTGTTCGCCTTGGGTTCTGGTGGCAGCACCCAACAAATCACTTGGTTACTCAGATTTGTTTCAGCACTCGAGTTGCAAGTGCTGATAGGTCCTTGTTGCGCCACTTTGTAGTGCATGTTTTGGCTTTTGAGGTGTGGTAGCTATGTTCCCTTTTAAGTTGAGCTCTATTGGGCAGTAACTCTCTGAACTTTCCTGATGTATGTAGTGAAATAAGGTGTATTCTTTTCGTGCTACCTTGTATTAATGTTTATTTTTCACTACCTTAAAATATGAAGAGACTATTCTGAACCTGTGGTCGCTCATTTCTTGCCAATGAGATTAGTAAATAACCATCAGTCAATGTGTGTAGATGGTGTTAGTATGCAACTGATTATTTAAGTTTTTGCATGCAAGTATTAGGAATAACAAATCAGTTTGAACTTGTCTTGAATATATCAATTTCGATTTGATCGATTTTTGAATCGGATTTCAAGCATAGAGATGCTCAGGCTGAGGTTTTATCCCAAATAAAAGCATTTTGGCTTCTTGCCTCTATTACATCAGGAGAGGTTTTCTTTGGCTTTTTCGAGAGGCTCGGGTTAAGCTGGGTCCTCTTATTCAGGTTTAACGGCTCGAACTCAGGTTTGACAAATCTTTTTCTTGTCAATTGGCAATCCTAATGGCAATGAAAGAAATGTCTATGTATGGCTTAACATTGACCTTGTTACTCTAGGCAGTAAAATAAACAAAAGATACTAATTCTTCAAATTCTTATAACAGAACAAGTATTAACATTGCCAATCTCAGTCAGATTTAAGTACATGGTGTGTACCATAACAACAATTGTCAGCACATAAATTTCCAACAGACAATTCTTGAAATGCTAGGAAAGCCAAAGCACTGAAACTGGAAATGAAATGAGGGTTTCTTAGCCAGGACCAACTTTCGGTATGTCATAATGCTCGCTTAAGTTCGCCAAATACTGGTTAAAATCTTGAATCCTGTCACGGTGAGATTTATTGGCTTCCCTGCCCATCTTGCGCACATCAAGTCTCTCCCTCTGCTCAATGTATCGTTTCTCGGCGGGGGTGAGGTGATCTTCATAAGAAGCAGCCTTCTCTTCCTCATTCAATTTGTTGTCATCATTGGTTTCTTCTATATTAGGATCAGCAAGCTCTCCTGTGCTTTGGCCTGTAGCAAATAGCAGGTTAAGTGATGATATATCCACGTTTGATTATTAATCAGATAAAACAGAAAGGTGAAGTAGACCAGGTTCTGGTGCTTCTGCTCTAGTCTTGGCAATTGTTTGGTCATACACAGAGACCATAAATTAAATGCAAACAGATCATCAATCTCCAAAAACAAGGATTTTAACACCTGAATATACTGTTATCTTCTCAAGACCCTGACATTTGGCAGTAATGAGCATAAACAAAATGTTTCTGGAAGCAGTATGAACTGCTTCAATGCTTCCTTCTAAGGTCTGTCCCATATATAAATCATGCTGAGAAAGCAATGGGAGATAATATGACATTCACAAATATAGTGCATAATATGTAATTGTTCATTGGCAATTCAAAAAGATTAAAAAAGAAAAGAAAAGAGAAAAGCCATTAGACCAAGAAGTTTCAGAAAAAGAGTTAGATGCGAACAAGTAACATGAGAGGATAAAGAAGAAATCTTTTCCTTATTTCAGATCTGTGCACTAAAGCTTGCAAAAGAACATACCAAATTCAATAATTTCCTAAATTATAAAGTATAAGAATCCAATGCAATTGTTCATTGGAAATTCAAAAAGAGAAGAGAAAAGCCATTAAACCAAAGAAATATCAAAAGGAGAGTTTCACCAACGATGCAAACAAGTGACACGAGAAGATGAAGAAGAAATCTTTTCATTATTTCAAAACTGTGCACTCAAGCTCGCAAAAGAACATACAAAACTCAATAATTTGCTAGAAAATTATAAAGTACAGTATCGAATAGATAATTGTAATACATAAATTCAAATGCCAGAAAATGGGATTAACAACTGCTACAAACACATCTTGGGATGATAAACGTCAGAGATTGAAGAATGAAATTCAAAAACTACGTGCTTAAACATGAAAGTCTAAGAAAAGGAAGGATATCCAACCTTCTGAAAGCTCATCTCCTATGACTTGAGAGATTTGATCGTTATGTTTCTTATGCTTCTTTTTCTTCTTCAGGCCGCCAGCCTTGACATCCAAAGCTTTTCCTTTAAGCTTCAGTTTGCCACCAACAACATTATCATAAGCTGACATCTTTTCTTGACCACTAGACTGGTAAGAATCATAGGTTAATTCATTAAAAAGCATAGGCTAATTCACTGATACATTCAACACAAAATGAAAAGCAATACATGGGAAAAAGAAAGTTCCCACTACTACATTCCAATCCCAACCACAAAGATAAAATGCCATAGCCATTCTGTATCAGAAATTTAGCTAACAGCACCAACTCGATTTACCTCTTAAGAACTTCACAAAATTTCCCCACAAAATCATACATAAGTGAAACCAATTAAAGCAAAAGAGAACCAAATTCAAGACAATGAATGATACAAGCCCGAAAAAGAAGAAAAATAAGAATCACCCTTTATGACCTAACGACCAAAGGTCGAATCTTTATGGGAGGTTTATGAGATAGACACCAAATAAGATTAAATTACAAAGAAACGCAGAAAACCCATTAAGAAAGTCCCCAAAAATCTTCAAAAAGTGGATAAAAATTACAAATTTTCCAAGTTTAACAACGCCAAATGGTAGGAGCAAACCAATACTCACATTAGAAACCTAAAACATCGAAACCCAAATCTGGCTTCCGCCTTTATAAATCGACAAGTGACTATATAGATTAGATAGAAACAAATTATAGATTCATAATACTTACGAGCTGATGAATGTTTCCTTTCGGGACTAGGATTCCAACTCGAGGAAGGTCCTCTAGTTTAATATAAAACTATTCTTCCTTTTAGAGCTATTTTGATAATAGTATTAAAGTTTTTTTTTCAGATATTATTTGATATTTATATTAAAACTTCTTCGTGACCAGAAAATATTTTATCTAAATTACTAGTAGTTTATTTGAATTATTTTGTAATAAAAGCATATAAATATAAGATTAAATATAATTTAAAAGTGTAACTCCTAATCATAAATGTAATTCAATTTGTATTTATTAACAATATAATATACAATTTGCATAATAATCTAAAAAATTATGAGAGCTATTTATATAACCTATATTAAAGTACGCAATAAAAATTAAGCTTTAATTAAAAATTTGATTGGAACATTGTTATTTACAAGCTGCAAAATTTTGTTTTCACAAATATTCATAAACATAATAATAATTACACAACCAACTAAAAATATATTAATCTAAGTTTAGCTTATTTTAGATAGAAACTATTTAAAATATTTATATGAAAACAAAATTTAAAAGCATAGATTTTAAAATTATAACTCCTAATTATAAAGTAATATTTTTTAAAAGCAATATAATACAACTCTATTTCTATCATAGCACAAAGGTTACTTTCAGAAGTAGCAAACTTGTAAGGCAAACATTGAAATTTGTAAAGCTTATTGTAACTTTAAGATCTAAGTTTCAATAAATGCTTCCTTGATCCAATGCAGTTCTTTGATCACATCCCTCATGCTCATTCGTTCTCTTGGTGATTCTGATGAACACTTGATTCCAATTTCAAGTACTGAAACCAAGCACTTGCATTCTTTAGTATCTTTCAGGTTCAGCAAGTTCTGGTTGCTGGTTTGACCTTCTTCCTGTATTTCACCTCCCTGCATGGACATGGCTGCTTCTTCCAAGTCTCTGCACAGAAGTGTGGAGTCCACGACCTGCTCTATTCTTTCTGGCACTGAAGATTTCACGTAGCTGTGAAGATTAAAGCCGTCAGGAAAAGTCTCAGAAGTTGGTCTTTTTCCTGAGAACAGTTCTAACAGGAGGATTCCAAAGCTATACACATCTCCTTCTTTTGATACTTCACTTCCCATTCCGTACTCTGCAATGGCATTTTTTAGGGTTTCTATGAATTTAAATTGTCTGTGAAAAGTGCTAAAGGAATCATAGTAGTATGAAGATGGCAGAAATTAGTAAGCAATATCGATGTAAGTACTTTTGGATGATTCTCAGGAACATATTTTGGTGGTTCAGTTACCTGGAGCAGCATATCCAATTGTTCCCTTTATTCCAATCGTGCTGAATTGACTTCTGGTTGAGCCAGTGATAGCTGAAACGAGCCTTGCCGAGCCAAAATCCGTGACACAAGCAACCATGTTATCGTCGAGAAGAACATTGCAGGGTTTAAGGTCACAATGAATAACTGGACTTTGACAGAGGTCATGAAGGTAGTATAGTGCGGATGCTACGTCAATTGCAATATTCAGTCTGTCAAAAAGTTTCAGAATTCTGTATGGATTTTGAGTGCCACCATCTGTGTGCAACCACTTTTCCAGGCTTCCATTTTTCATGTATGGGAAAACCAGAGCTTTGAACTCGTTGCCCTTGTAATCCAATCCAGCACAGGATGTTAAGATCTTGACAAGGTTTTGATGCCTGATGTTTCTCAAGGCTCTGCATTCTGCCATGAAACTCTTTGATGCTCCCTCCTTTTGCAGATTAAGGACCTTAACAGCTACCTCACCTCCCACTTGGTGTAGAAAACCTTTGTACACAGATCCAAAACTGCCTGATCCAATGAAATTGCTTGGAGAGAATCCACCAGTAGCATCATATAGATCCTTATAAGAAACCTTAACCAGATTGATAATATCTGCAGATTCTGAAGGTGGCTTCTTTTTGGACTTTCTAATCCATAAAAGAGTTAAAACCAGTGACAACAACAGAATGCCTGAAATGACAGGGATAAGTATGTTTCTAAGGGTAACAGCATGAGAATTTGCTTTCCTGGTAGTAGTAGGACATTTCGATAAACCGAGTTCCGGGACACCACCACAGATATTTGTGTTACCAATCAATGATAGAGCACTTGCATTTCCAAAGATTCCTCCTGTTGGCACCTCACCCTCAAGATTGTTGAAGGACAGATTAACAAATTGCAAGTAGGGCATGTCCTGAAGATTTTCAGGAATTTTTCCAGTCAATTGATTCCGAGAAAGGTCTATTTCCTTAAGGCCTTTTGCAGAAGCCAGAGATGAAGGGATACTTCCTTGAAAGGCATTTCCTTGCATAAAAAGGTGTTCTAAGCTCAAACAATCTCCGATGCTTGATGGGATTTCACCAGTAAATTTGTTTTCTGATACGTCCAATGTATTTATTGCAGTTAGCTTCCCTACCTCTTCAGGAAGGTTTCCTGTTAAGGAGTTTCCTGAGAAATCTGCAGATCTTGACAGGGAAGGAAGTAGTAGAATCTGTTGTGGTATGGAACCCGTCAGGTTATTTTTTGACAAGTCCAACAGGTACATGTTGTTGCAATTTGCCAGACTTGGTGGAATGCTTCCGACAAAATTATTATCATGTAAATCTATTTCCAACAACCGAACAAGATTGCCTAGAGAGGTTGGAATTTGACCAGATAATATGTTTCCTGCCACAGAAAAGCCTTCCAGCTTTTGAAACTTACCAAAGTAGGAGGGAATCTCACCTGTGAGAAGGTTATACTCCAGGCTCAAAAGACTCAAGTTCACAAGATTCTCTAAAGCTCCGGTAATCGTCCCAGTTATTCTATTGCTTCCCATGTCGACTGCAGTTAGCCGAGTAGACAGATTAGCAATAGAACTGGGGAAAACACCTCCAAAATTGTTAGCAGTGGTGTACAGAACTTCCAGATTGCTGCAATTTCTCAGAGATGCTAAAAAATCCAAATCGTTTGCTGAATTACTTCCTAGACTGTTGTTGGAGAGTCGCAGCCATCGAAGAGCTCTTAGATTTCCCAGATTGGTTGGAACTTGTCCAACAAAATGGTTGTTACCAATATCAATCACACTCAGCTTAGAAGCATTACCTAATGAACTTGGGATTGGTCCAGAAAATTCATTTAAGCCAATGCTAAAGAATGTCAGGTTTGGGAAAGTGAGGCCTATGTTGTCCGGTAAACTCCCTTCAAGTTTGTTGCTTGGAATTGAGAAGATAGAAATCGATGAGATGTTGTAAATGGATGGAGGGAATATACCAGATAGTTGGTTTAGTGCAACAGAAAACCTAGCCAATCTGGTTATACGGCCAATATCTTCAGGAATTGTTCCTACCAAATTGTTGACAGCTACTGAAAACTCAAGAAGAGATGATAAGTTTCCGAGGGAAGCTGGGATCTCTCCTGTAAGATTGTTTGCTCCAAGACTGAGCATCTGAAGATTTGGTAAAGATCCAAGCTGTTCAGGTATTTCTCCAAGGAAATTGTTATAGGTCAAATCTATCCTCCTGAGCTCTGATATGTTGGTCAAGCCAGTCGGGATTTCGCCTTCCAGAGAATTGTTGTTGATCTGGAATTGCTGCAGTCTGAATAGCTTGCCAACTTCTACCGGAACTTCACCTCCTAAACTGTTGTTTTGGAGGTCCAGTGTTCTCAGAAAACTCAAGTTTCCAATGTATGGAGATATGTTTCCAAAGAGATTCTGACCCTTCAGCTCCATGATCATGACTCGCTGATGTCCCACCTCGCAGGTGATTCCACTCCAGTTGCAGAAAGGTAGAGAATCATTCCAGGAGTTGAGAACTCCAAAAGGGTCATTGGTTATTCCTTGTTTGAATTTGAGCAAGGCAAGATGATCAGTCTCATTGCTTAAAGAATTCACCTTTAGCCATTGCTTGTTCATCACAGTGAAGAACAGAAGTAGTTGAATGATCAAAAGTGAAAAGAAACTTGAGTGATAGGACTTCATTTCCTATAGAGATGGTGCTATGCTTTGAAACTGTGAGGCAAATTGGCAGGTGTTCAGGACCTTCAGGTTACACACACACACACATATATATAATAATGTAAATGATAATAATCTTTTAAAATTCTAGCAGATATTTTTTCAAAAAAATAATTAATTAAGAAATTGATTCATAAGATAAATTTATAAAATTTTTCTTCTTTTTTTAACAAATTGTAATATTGACTTTCTATATTTTCACTAACACTAATTTATAAAAAAACATTAAATTTTTTATTAACATTATTATTTTTCAATACCACATTGGATCTCACATAAGGTACTATAATATATGAAGAAGAAGTTCCTAATCCCATCAGGATTTAAAAATTGTATGAACCTGCCATCTCAAGCTACAATCATTTCTTGTCTCCACCTTACCTTTATTATCTTTTAGTTGCCTTATTTTCCATGGCTTGCAGACTTCTTCAACTCTGTGAACATGACAACCCTCATCAGTTTTCCATAATCACAAGAACATAAAACAAAAGCTGGTCTCAGTTTTTACATTCTGGTTTAACTGCAATGTTCATACTCTGGTTTAACTGCAATGTTCATACTAGATAAAGAAATCCTGACATGCATTTCTAGCTTGCATGGCATGCATGCCTGTTAGGAAAACGACGACCTTGACCTGATGCTTTTGGATCTTCTTCGTGTCGTGATTTGGCTTTTGTTCATTTTGTATGGCAACTACAGGTCAGATGCTTTGTAAAGCTGACGGTGAAATTCAATAAAATTATTATAAATAACTTCTAAATTATTTAAATAAGTTCTGTAATATCAAATTTTATTGAAAATTTATGTTTTGAAAGTAGAATTAAAACAACTTTATTAAAGATGATCTCAAGTTTTATAATATAGACAAACTTATTCATTATTCAAAGTTTGTCTCAATCATTATTTTTTATTTATATAAATTTATAATTAACCATAAACCAATCAATAAAATTCATGTTATATATCTAGTAATTAATAATTAATGCAGACAACTCAAAAATTTATAAAATACTTTATGTTAATAGCCAATGATCAAGTCATCTCTTGCAATAATAATTTGTAAGTAAACGTTAGCTAATGTTTTAAAAATCGAAACGGTTTGACCGGTTTAACAATAAAAAACTTGAACTAGTTAATTTTTGGTTTGGTTTAGTTTAATAATCTTTTTTGTTAAAATATTATTTATTAGTTAATTGATCAGTTCTTATAAATTAATCAATTTTTATAAACTAAAATAAACCGATTAATTTTTATTTAACATTATTTTTTAATTAAATGATTTTAGATTTTCAATGGGTAAGAATAATCTTCTTTAATTTTATTTAATCTTCAACTGATTTTATGACGATCTAATGTCGATTGACCTTTTTAAATATTAAATCTCTTGTATTACCAACTTAACTTCCGGTCTAATAATTTTGAAAACATTGGTGTTAGATGAAACTTTTTTTAATTTGTTTATATGCTAAGAAACAAAACTATAAAGACTTAACATTAAACACAAAACTAATACTGCATGATATGTTCTGCAGAATCAATACTTTTTATGCATGAACATTCTTCTCCATTTTGTTTTAGTAACTCTCTATTAAACATGTTCTTAGAAAGGTTATTAGGGTAATGCATATAGGATAGACTTTTTTCTTATTTATTTAATTTTTTTCCAGGTATTAGGTCGCTTGACAATTAGGTTTAAGAGAGTTGATCACATGTATGTCACCTGAAAATAAGGGAGCTTATGCCTGGTCAAAAAGGTTGTGATTGGCCCTACCCTAGAAAATGACTAGGGTAGGCATGAATTAAATTTAATACCATATTCCAATATTAAAAATAAGTTTATGTTCTTATTATTGAATGATTCAAGTGATAATAGAAACTATTTTAAGAATTTTTGAACTTTATAATTTGAATTTGTCACTTGATTCATCAAGTAAATTACCTTAAACATGAGTTAAATAGAAGAATTATACAAGATGATTAGGGTTAGGCATGGAGGTAGGATATTAAGATCATTCACATTAATTTTAATACTATTTTCTTATATTAAAAAAATTTATTTTGTATTATTGTCTTTAAAATGTCATTCAAGTGATACGAAAATCATTTTAAGAATTTTCGGTTTAATAAATTAACATTCATAATCCGAATATATAAAGACTTGATTCATTAAACAAATTACCTTAAATACTGAGTTAGATGGGAGAATTATACGATATAATTAAGATTAGGCATGAAGGTGATATATATATCAACATCATCTATATTTTTAATATCATTTTCTTATTTTAAAAAAGTTATACTCTTACTATTTAGTCTGAAGGGTAATTCTAAGTGATATGAAAAATCATTTCATGTCAATGTAATTGATAAAAAAAACATATAAAAAATGTGCACCAGTCACCAAATCTAAACCTTGAAATCTAATCACATGTCACCAAGAAATTTCAACTATGCTTGGCAACGTGGTAGTTAGAAATTTAGCTCAGCTCAGGTATATTCCCTTCATTGTTTATAGTTTATATGTAGTTGACTTTAACAAAAAGAACTTTTGTTGATCATTAGGAAGACTCTTGAATGAGGAATATGATCATTTACTTCTAGAAGAAAGGCGGCGCCAATAGCATTATAATTGAGTATAATTGCCTTAAAGAGTTGAGAAGATATATAATTACACTCTAATTATAAGGTATAATAACGGGTTTGATTGGATTCATATTCTTTAAATTCTGAACTCAAGTTAAAAAATAATTTTAGACTCGAATTTAAGCTTAATCAAGTCCAAATACTGATTCCAACTTCAATCTGATCTAATTTGTTAACCTTGAATCAAATCAATCTAATTTTTATTATTAATTGAACTTCAAAACAAGTGCCAATTTCGAATTTAAACTTGAATTTGATAAAATTAAAAATAAAAATATTTGAAGAGATTTTAAAGTGTTAAAACTATGATTTATAAACTTTTTTTTGATAAAAAAAATACATTACTCGTTAGAATTATACATTAGATATGTTTATGTATAAAGAGAGTTCATATCACTAAAGTCTTGGAAATA
>JAOTIZ010000003.1:1239317-1263087 GCA_027123425.1 Erythroxylum panamense
TTTTGCAATTTTTAAAAAATTTAGGGACTATTTTATAAATTTAAAAAATATCCCGAAACGGTACCCGGTACCGACCGATACCGGTACAGTTCTGTTCCAGAGCCCAATCCGGTACCGAGCCCGGTACGGTATTCATAACATTGATATTTAATATTAAATAATTGAATAGTATATAATTAGTTATTACTAAATTGAAAAATTGAAAAAAAACTCAAACAATTTTTTTTACTGAATTTGAAAATTAAAAAAAGGTTGAAATCATAACTTAATTATCTTGTAAGGTTAAAAATGCTTGAAATTAGTTCAGGCACTTAGAATCCCCCCTCCTATTTATTAGTCCGTCCCGTATTGAACTAACCAATGGGTATAACTTGGCTAGACATGTAAACTCGAGTTTGTCTTATACGACTTGACTTGAATGCATTTAGGCCAAAGCCCGGCCCAGGTTTACAAGTCAGTGTTAGGTTGACCGAATGTCATGGTAACCTCGAATTTGGGCTACTTAGGTCCAACCAACTCGAGACTCGACAATTATAATAAAAACGACATTATTGTATCAAAAAGATGTCGTTTTTATATTTTTAATTAAAAATAAAATAGAATAAAAGCAAGTTGGACTGAGTCGAGTTAAGGTAAGATTTTAGATTTAAATCATATTAATTTTAATGTGATAATACACACTTATTTAACAACTCTTAAAAAAATTCTCAAGTTTGATCCAATTTTAAATTATCCAAATTAATTGAGTTTGGGCTCAAACTTAGATAATTTCAACCCGACCCAGCCAAATATCATTCTTACTTGGACTTAACCCGGCCTACAACCATTTTTATTAGCAAAAAACAATTTTCGCGGGAGCAGTGGCATTTCTGACATTTTAGATGTGTTGTTAGGACACTTCATTTCCGCTCCGACCATACTAAAAACACTGTGAGACAAAATTACAGTCTTGAAAACCAATAAAAAAACATAACAGAGCAAAGACGACACGGGCATGAAGCGAGAAGGTGAAAGGTTCGGTCTTTTTAACGAAGATGATTCATTTTCACTCAGTCCTTTCATTTCTTCTCTCTGTTAATTTGGTCGGTTCTTTTTTAATTCCTTCCTCAGGTAGTGACAACCAGTTGGTTGTTTTCGCTCTTTCAAAAGAGAGAGAGAAAGAGAGATGGTGACTTACATGGAGATGGGATCTCACTGTCCTAATACTGCTTCAAAATCCGTTTTTGATTGATACCCACTTTCAGTTTTTCGCTAATTGTTCAGGTACTACCATTTTATTGCCTAGACGACCTTAGTTTTTTTTCTATTTTGTTTGGTTTGTGTTGCATCGTAGTTACTTGAGAGAATGTTGGTTGGTCAAAGTTTGATATTAGATTAGATCTTTTATTAAGAGTGTTAAGTTGGTTGTCTTTTGTTTTCATTATGTGGGCTGTGGCTTTGTTCGTGTGAGTTTAACAATCTTGGTTTGTGGAGGTAGTATGGCTTAGGGGTAAGTGTACGGGATTCTAATAATTACATGTTGGTTGCTGAGAAGGTGTGGAACAAGAAATTGAGGTTCTCTGTCTCGGGAACTGAGTTGAATGAGAAAGAAGATCTATTTACAAGTTGCAATTTGGGCTGTCTTTTCATCGTGCAAGAAAATATACTCAGTTAAGGACTTGTGGTGTCGTATTTGGTGATTTGTGGAAAATTATAGGTTATTTCAGTTGATGTAAATGTAAGGAGTTTGTTGGTTAGCATTTGGCCATATGGGATTGACTTGAATTTCCTTTTCTCTAGACAGGTGGAGTAATATTGGATTTGTCGAAGCATCTATACTTTCAAATCTTCTTGTGGTGTTAAAAATTCTTCTTCAATTACATGTGTTGAAAGTTTGTCAAAAAGCTCAGGTTGTGCTTAATTAATTTATCGGATCTGGATATCATATGTTTAACAAATTTTCAGGACTGATTCTGTGCATTGAATAAACAACACTTGTTAATTTCAGTTTGATATATTACATTTTGGGCATTTGTTGAAGTATAATAAATTAATATCCTCATTTTATTCGTTTGAGAAGCTAATTAATTCATCTACTGTATTGGAATTAATGTGGAAGGATAAGCTGTTCATTATATAAAACCCTGTAAAGCTTGTTTCCTGAACTTGAGTTTTCTTGGTTGAACTTTGCTAATGCATTATAGTTTTCAGAGAAAGATCCATTTTGAGAGCTTCAATATATGGAAAAGTAGAAACTTTTTCTTCTGACTAGTAGACATCTTTTCCAGTGGTTGGTCTTGATAGCTGAAAAGAATTCAAGGAGAGGTAAGGAACAAAATTTCCATAAATGAGGAGATCTAAGGTCTTATTTTGCTACCTTTCCAAATTTTCATTTATTCTTCTAGCTTGCTTCTCTTTTTCTTTTCTGGGAAACATAGAGGAGAGGGGGATAGTGAAAGATTGTTGATAAGGGGGGAAGATGATGAAAATATCGCACTATGTATAAGGGGGATGGTGAAAGATTGTTGATAAGGGGGAAGATGATGAAAATATCACACTATGTATAACGTTGAGTCCTAAGAGACAGGATCTTATATAGAAACCCTTAAGTTTTGTCACACCTCCACTATCTTGTGTTGAGACCAAAAAATTTAGGGATTGTGATCAGTTCTCTGTGTAGCTTAGTTGATTAAACTATCCATGTTACCTATTCTCACACTGTGAATGTTTTCATGCCATTGTGAGGAATGTTTTTCCTATCCCTTGTTACTTTTTCGGATAACTTGATGATAAAGTTTTTGTTTTCTTCTCAAAATATGTATGTACATATATATAGGTTATGCAGATTAGTGTGACATATAGAGTCTTCTATTTTGTTGTAATTTCCTAGAAATGAAATTAAGCTGTATGATGAATCCCTTGTACTGTTTGTTTCTTCTCAAACAACAGCCTACTTGAAATGCATCCTTCTGTTGCAACTGTTGTTTCTCGAGTCTGTGGTTTTTGTTCCTGGTCTTTGCGTTATGTTGATTCATAGTTACTGCAAAGTAGAGATCAACTATCTAGTAATTTGCTTACTGCTTGGTAAATGAACTGCTTTTTGTTGCTGTACGGGGTTAAAGTTGATACTCGGTTATGGTGACTATTATCTGTGATTTTAGTTGCAGATATTATATATGATGTCTAATAATGTTTTGTGTCATTTAGCAGGATTCAGAGAATCATTTCAGCCAATTGTTGGTTCCTTAGTTCAATTGGTGGTTGTTTGCTTTTCTTTTAAGTGGCTGGATGGGTTCTAGATATCCATCTCATCAACTCAGCAATGGCCTTTTCGTATCAGGCCCACCTGAGCAACCAAAGGATAAAACCCCAACCATGAGTTCGACTGCCACGCCATATACTGGTGGTGATATTAAGAAGTCTGGAGAGCTAGGGAAGATGTTTGATATCCCTAAGGATGGCTCTAAGTCTAGAAAATCTGGACCCATAGCTGGTGCCCCTTCAAGGACTGGGTCTTTTACAGGGACTAGTACACAGTCAGGGGTAACGATGCCAAATGTTGCTCCTCGTTCTGGCTATACTAAATCAGGTCCTCTATCTTCTGGAGGCCCTGGTTCAACTTCATCGAAGAAGTCAAGTTCAGGACCACTTAATAAACATGGGGAACCTATTAAGAAGTCATCTGGCCCTCAATCTGGTGGAGCAACAAGACAGAATTCTGGCTCTATTCCACCTGTTCTGCCTGCAACCGGTCTTATAACATCTGGGCCCATTTCCTCCGGCCCCCTAAATTCATCCGGAGCTCCTAAGAAAGTATCTGGTCCTTTAGACTCCATGGGTTCGCTGAAAAGGGATGGCTCCTCTTTCTCTAGCAACCCAGCTGTGACCACTCTTGCTCAAGATGATTGCTATTCTATCACCAAGGGATTCCCAAAAATAGTATTATGGTTGGTGATTCTCTTATTTGTGGTGTTATTCGTCGTCGGTGGTTTTATTCTAGGGGCAGTGCACAATGCCATCTTCCTCATCGTGGTAGTGGCGCTTTTTGCTGCAGTCACAGCATTGGTCACGTGGAACATTTGTTTAGGGAGAAGAGCCATCGTAGAATTTATAGCTCAATGTCCTGATACTGATCTCAGAACTGCCAAGAACGGACAAAGAGTTAAAGTTTCGGGGGTATGTTATAGACAGCTTCAAGATATGCGAATGTGTGTGCAGAAAACAAGATATCTACATCCTATCTTATGTCCATTCCATATTTGGATCTCTACATTGATGTTGATTGCAGCTTTCTTTATTTTACAAGTTAATATGGAAGTTACACCTAGAAATAGGTTATTATGGTTTGATTATAACAAAAGTCATGCTATTGTTGTACTTCAATATTTGTGGATTTCACTTGAAGTTGGATTATCGATTGTTTTGGTTACTAGATTAGTATCATTAACTGTGGGAAGTACAGTTTTATAAGACTGACGGCCTAGTTGGTATTTCACTTCAGGGAATGTATGCACATACATTTATATAGTTTAACTACTATATCTAATCACATGAGTTGATCTCTGTCTTTTTAATTGCTGAAGGTGGTTACATGTGGTAATGTGCCATTGGAGTCATCATTCCAAAGAGCCCCAAGGTGTGTCTATACATCAACGAGATTGTATGAGTATCGAGGATGGGGTTCAAAACCAGCCAATCTGAACCATCGTCATTTTACATGGGGATTAAGATCGTCAGAGGTGAGTACCTGGCAAAATATATTTGGTCAGGAGTTAATATTTGTATAATTCCTAAAAGATCTGAATTTATTATTCCTTTTGTGACCGATGAGACCTACAAAAGAAACTGCTGCGCTTTGACTTATCTTAAATGCTTACTTTTGGCCTTGGGGGAATTATTTAATGATCCCATTAACATAGTGGTAGTCGCAGCATGAAATAATATTAACACATTACAAATGGTTCCCTTTTCCTTAATATGCAATGATGTGTATGTCTCGACAAGTAGCCTTGTTATTAATTATAGGCTACAAAAGTTCTGATAAAATTGTTTGTTCTTTTCTTTTTTTCTTTGGTCAGTCTTACGTCGTGGACTTCTACATTTCTGATTTCCAGTCTGGGTTAAGAGCTTTGGTTAAAACTGGCAATGGTGCCAAGGTAACTCCCTTTGTTGATGACTCCTTTGTTCTTGATATCAATCCAGAGAAGAAAGATTTGTCTCCAGAGTTTGTCAGGTGGTTAGGATTGAAGAATCTTTCTTGTGATGATCGTATGATGAAATTAAAAGAAGGGTAAGCTATTTCTTAAAAATTTAAGATCATACTCATATCTCACGCAAATTTTTCAATACGATGTCAAAGCCATGACCATCATCATTATTGAGTAGTATTGAGTCTAGAGCTCGTGCAGCTTTAACTAGTGTTATCGCCATCATCGCAGTTTATGACTGAATCATAGTGCTGCTTCTGCAGGTACATTAAAGAAGGCAGCACTGTTAGTGTGATGGGGGTTGTTCAAAGGAATGAAAACGTACTTATGATCGTCCCACCAGCAGAATCATTGGAAACCAGATGGCTCTGGCCTAAATGCACGTTTCTTGCGAACCTTGATGGCATTGTTTTGAGATGTGAAGATACAGCCAATGTTGATGTCATACCAGTGTAGTTAGCAGGGCACTTACATACCTATCCATGAACCTCTAAATAAGAATCCCTCCATTTCTTAACATTGAGGTTAGTTACCACAGCTAGTTTTGTAGTCGCATTAGAATTGATGATCCTAGATGAGTTGATCTTGTGCTCTCCTTCTCAGTTTCTTATGCGTTCACCTCAACATAGTGTATACATTGCTGGTACTTCTTCTCCAGTTCTTTTAGATTGTGAAGCCTTAATGATGGAGGGTGGCTTGATTCAGTGGGAAACTAGGTGATGGAAATTTGTTTTGTTATGAAATATTCTGTTTCTTCTCTTCATCTCTGCAAAATGTCGATCCGAAACTCGAAACTAATCTATTCAATTTGTTTGTTTGTTTCACAAATCTGATAATTTTGCCTGATAATGTTGCTTGTTTAGGACATTATGACCGTTGATTATCCTCAGAAATTATGTAACCACTGATTGTTGTGGTTTTTTACTCTTTAACCCTGCAAGAGTACAAGAATGTTTTTGTTTACCAACAAGGAATCCATGTTGTTTGTCAACAAACTCAATAACATTGTTAAATTCAATCAACATTTTCTGATATTTAGGCTCAGGCCTGTTTTGGCATCTTTCATTAGCTGGCCTGAGGTGTTACTCCGCCGGCCAATTGCCTCACCTACGTGACAGTTGTGATTAGAGACACTTTAAAAGTACTCATGGATAACAGGGAACTTTAGTTTGACTATTCCTTGTAAGCAGCTTGAGTCATTTTCATGTTGACAGGAGTAACGAGTCAGGTCCAATTGAACTTGAACCCGGTCAAACATAGTTTGGTTCGTTAAATTTGGCCTGGCTTGGACTGATATCTTATGATTAGTTAGACCCTAAAACAATGTCAAGCTAGAACCCGAATCGGGTTTGAATATTCAAACTCAGATTCGGCCCGGGTTGAGACATCATGTGACTTTCGTTTGCCATCTCTACATATTGCAACATATTATTGTTACAACCTAAATTTTCTCATTTGATGATGTAAGAAAAGGAAACAAACTGGCTAAAAATATACAGGTCAATCCTTAAGTGATGCATCACTGAAACAAAAATGGCGTCTTTCTTCAGCTTCATGTCACATGACATGATCTTTGTTGGTGCATTGTTCATTTCTTGAAATGAGTTCACCAGCTGCCACTAGCACTACCTAACATCACTTCTTCAGCTATTTTGCATTTTGTATGAGATAGGATAGGCCCCATTCTCTGTAATTATCTTTGCTTTACCAAATCCTATCATCATTGGACCATCACCATCAAGTTGAAAGAGTTCATGCTGCTCATTTTTGTGATTGGTGATTAAATTTTTCTATTTTTAAGGTGCTTGAAATAAATTAGCATAAACTAAACAGGTGTACTTGAAAAAGAACAAATGGAGATATGATTGCATGGAAAGGATATGTGCAAACAACAACTGTATTGTTCTTCGGAGAGTGACAAAGCTCTCTTGATATGTCCATGTCTTGTAAGGGACAGGAAAAGGATAAATCCAATGAATTATAAAAAACATTACTAAGAAAACATCAAATTAGGCATAAATTTGATTGAACTCAAGCTTAATATCGGATATTTAAATTTGGTCAAACTCGTGTTTTTGGTCAAATTTTTTGTGTTCGGATTCAAACTTTCGGGACCTAACTTGGGCCGGGTTGGTTGTCAATTCTACATCAAAGATAGAAACTCATTGTGGTTAAAATCCAACTACACAATAAGAGTAAGCACTTGCAAGGATAAAACAGATGTATTCACTTCATCACCTATTAGTCCAGCTAGTTGGCATTTGGATAGAGTGAAAGACTAACCAACCTTGTATGTGTTTCACATTCCAAAACCATGGATGGACTTTGTAGCTTGTCAATGCCTTCCCTTTTCTTTATTGCTTAAGAGAAGGGAAACATCAACATAATTGAAAGTTGCAACCTTTTTATCCAAGAAATGGTTCCCACATCTTTTAATTATTTCTAGAGCACATGTTACTATAAATGGGAAATTCTGTTATAAGAAATTGCATATTTGGTGAAGACATGACTAAGACAGGTCAAAATAATTTAAGGAGACTGTGCAACCTCTTACCAAATCATCAATTCCAAGAAAACTACTTATCAAGGTGGTATCATTTTTGATTGAATTTGTTTTAGAAGACAATAATTATTGATGTGATTCTGATCATCAAATCAATCTCCTTCATTATGGATTTCATCCAATTTAAGTACAAGCTTGTAAAGAGAACAACCCTAAATTTTACATTTTTTTCTCAAAAAATCATAATAAAATTAATATTTATAAATAGTAAAAACAAAACAAAAATCAATTGTTATGCCTTGCAAGAAATGAAGAAAAAGGGCAAAAAAAATTTCAAACTATTTATTTATATTTCTTGGAAGTATTGAACATATAAAGCAAAGTCCACAATAAGATGAGCTTAAACAACTATAGATTTTGAACAATAGTCAAAACCTAAAACTCAAGAAAACAGGTATTGGTCATAATGTCGCTTTCTATCATTAATAAAGGTTGAAATTTTGTTACTAAACACCTTATTCATGAAAAAGAAAGTTATAAAATTTTAAATTTTAATATTAAATCCTATCTGTTATCCACTAAATCTGGAAAACCTAATCCAAAAAATATCTAATTAAAGGGAAAAATTGGACACATTTTGATTTCATCATAAGTCAAGTATGCAGAAGAAAGTAATTATCTTTTTCTGCCCCTTACCCCACCTCATTTTTCTTTCTTTATAAATACGAATTCCTGAATTTGAGGAGAGAACCACAAGCTTAGGTACACATGAAAGTATTAGCATTTGAAGTAGTCAATGGCTGAGGAAAGTTATGGTTTTTACAGAGCTCAAGAGGCAACAAATCAGAAGAAGAAAGCAAATTGGTTGTACCCATCAACCTTTACTATCTAAAATGCTAAATAAATACTTGTTATTACTATTTTGGTTAAATCTCATTACTTCATGATGTGAGACTAGACCTGTAAAGAAAAGGACATTTCTGTGAATTTTTTTTTGGGAGTTGTCAATTTTGATGAAATTAATTCAGTTTTTTTTATGTCTGATAAGTAATAAAAAAATATAATAATCTTTTGCCTTTCTTGAATTAACATAAATTATCGTGTAAAAAAGACAAAATAGGGTTAAATCTATTTTTAGAAAATAAATTGAAATTTTTTAATCAATATTGCTTTACATGCTATCCCTTTTCTTGAATTAAAAAGAAAACTCTAAAATTTTCATCCCTTCTGGTTAATTAAATTTTTAATGAGCACTATCTCATATCAGAAGCTCATATCTTTCTGCAGACAACCACCATCTGATACACAATAGACCCGTTGGATATTCAAGAAAAAGGAAACCCATAATCAAGTATATGGTAGAACTTGTTTGTATGTCATAGATTCATCTTAAGACACATACCTGTGATCAAAGATCCTGCTTTTATCACTCCAATTGCCTTGGAAAATATCTTTTACTTCCAACATGAATTGATCTTGCATAGGGGCGAAACAATAGGAACTTAGTACTGTCAAAGGGAAATATGATGTGAAACAAGGTTGTCTTGTCCCCACAATATTGGAGGCTAAACATGACATTTCAGCCATCAGTATCTGGTACCTATCTGTCATTTCAATGACTTACCCAACAAGCAGGAGAGAGATAGAAAGAGATGGGAAAGTCCAATTTAGTACATTTATGCTAATAGGTATTATTATTGTCTTAAGCACAGAAAGTCCTTTATCAAACAATTTAATCTTCAGATTGACATTACGAGTAAAGTGTATAAAAAATGTGTTGCTTAATAAATCATTATTACTTGGGTTTGGAGGCCTTTGCTGGACGAGACAACTCACCAGTTGTTGCGGCTCGCTCAAGTGACAGTCACGAAGAAAAAGAAACGATTTTTAGTGAGAGGAAGTGAGAAAGAGACTTGCTTTTTTGTTTGTGTGTGTGTGAGAGAGAGATATAAACAGAGTAAGCCTCAGTCCTAGAAAGAGAGACAGAAAAGAGTGGTATTTTGGTGAGAGAAAGAGAGATTTGTTATTAGTACTGCTTACCATTGTTGTCTTTTGATTCACCCATGTTGTTGTTATTGATGTTATTGTTATCACTGTCTCCTGATCTCCACCAGATTTCAATAACTTCCTCAGCTGTCTCTTGTTATCCAGGTATGTGTTGTGTGTAGGCATTTTGTCCATCATCTTTTCTTCCTTCTTTTACTTTACTCCCACAACTCCTGAAGACTCTGCTTCTCTCTTCAGATCTCTCTTCAGCTAAGCTGGTGCCTTTCGATATTTTGGTGTTTGTAAATCCCTGTGTTTAGGAAGATTTCCTTGCAAATTATGGAAGGTTATATTTATTTTTTGTTCCTATGTTCTATTGAATCATAGATTTGTAATTGGTTTAGTGTACATATCTCAGGGTTTTTATCTCTAGTGAGCTCCTAGGCCTTGAAATCTCTGCTTGTTGCAATAGATCTTATTGGTTCTCATGGGATTCTTCAGGTTTAAGTTGTCCACCTGCATGTCTTTAATGTTAATTTCTAGTTGAGATGGAAGCTGGTGTATGATTGATTTCTAAGAATATATGGGAACAACATACAATAGGAGGTTATTGGATGTAGTGCCGGTTTGGTCATTTAAGATTTCTCGTCTCAGGATCTTAGATCTTATTCTTTACTTGTTATGTTTGGATTGCATCTATAGGTTCTTATTCACTGTTTGAGTGATGCAACGAAGTATGTGAAGCGTTACATGGATGAAACTTGTCTGCTCGACTATTTTTGTAGATGGAAATTGAAGCTGTTTTATGTTAATTTCTCTTCCCTTCAAATTTTTTTTTCTTTATCTTGTTTTAGTGGTAGTCTGATAATTAGGGATCTTTATAACTGAGGGTTGGTGACTATGAAAATCTGGACTTTAAAGTGGTTTCTTAATGTTGGGCTGCTACTATGTATTCATTTGCATTTTTAATCTTTATATTGTGATTGTCTGAGATGCCATGTTTCTTTTACACTTAAATGTCCTGCTGATGCATTGATATAGTTGACCTGAAAACTTGCTTTGATACTGTTTACTGATAATATGTCTGATGCTTCTTTTGTCTTGGCAGTTATTTGACCACTGTGTTGTGGAACATCAATACTGTTCTTCTGTTGTCTCTCAAAGAAGCTAGATGGGTTCCCGGTTCCCATCTCATCAGCTCAGCAATGGCCTCTATGTATCAGGACGGCCAGAGCAACCAAAGGAAAGGGCTCCAACAATGAGTTCAGTAGCCATGCCGTATACAGGTGGTGATATAAAGAAGTCAGGAGAGTTGGGGAAAATGTTTGACATTCCTGTTGATGGCTCAAAGTCTAGAAAGTCTGGACCTATAACTGGTGCTCCTTCACGAACAGGATCTTTTGGAGGTGGTACTTCTCATTCAGGACCAATCATGCATAATGCAGCAGCTCGGGCTGCCTACACAGCATCTGGTTCAGCGTCTTCTGCAGGTGTGACTGGTTCATCTTCGATGAAGAAATCAAATTCTGGTCCATTGAATAAACATGGGGAACCCTTAAAGAAGTCATCAGGCCCTCAATCTGGTGGAGTAACGCCCTCTGGTCGCCAAAACTCTGGTCCTCTTCCTCCCGTTCTTCCTACTACTGGCCTTATTACATCTGGTCCTATATCTTCAGGCCCGTTAAATTCATCTGGGGCACCTCGAAAAGTATCTGGTCCTTTGGAATCTACAGGGTCAATGAAGATATCAGGTTCTGCTGTTGTTCACAATCAAGCTGTGACTGTTCTTAGCCAAGATGGTGACTTTTCCTTCAGAAGGAACTTCCCAAAGCCAATACTGTGGTCACTAATTCTACTTTTTGTGATGGGTTTCATTGCTGGTGGTTTTATTCTTGGAGCAGTTCATAATGCAATTCTCCTCATAGTTGTTGTCGTTCTTTTTGGTGCTGTTGCTGCATTATTTACATGGAATACATTCTTTGGAAGAAGCGCTATCATGGGTTTCATTTCTCGTTATCCAGATGCTGAGTTACGTGATGCCAAAAATGGCCAATTTGTGAAGATTTCTGGGGTATTTAACATACTTTATGTTATATATTATGATGAACTTCTATATATAAATCCATCACTCACTCCATTTAGACTCAGTAACTGCATGAACTATGAATTGTTCTATATAGCTAATATGCCAGTGATATTAAACTATTTGCTTGAAGCATGCCTAGGACCGTTTGCATTAAAGAATGAGGGGTTTTATCACTGAATCAGAAGCCGTAGGGAATTTAGTTGTATAGAGTGCAAAGTCCACTTTGTAATTCTGATCCCAAAACACAGTCTTATTCTTTCTTTCCTCTTAAGGAAAGAATACGACGGTGGGAAAACAAAATTAAGTTACTTGAAGGCTGCCATTTTTGGAAATTAACTTGTCGCCATGGAGAAAATTTCCTGGAACAGAAGAATATGGGAAAAAGATCGTAGGCAGGTATATGGGTGGTAAACAGACCTGGAATATTTATCGGCTAGTTTCCTCTTTGATAATTACTATTAAAGCTATGAAGAATGTAGAAATGTAGCATCCAAACATGGAGTGGTCAATAAATCTTGTGTACTAGGAGTATGCTCCAGTGTCTTTGTGGTTGGACGCTTGGATCTGTTTTGTGAATTTGCATTGTTAGATATCTTGTGAAGGGATTGATGCGTAAGCGTAGTGTGTGGATAAGGATTAATTTATAATAGATTGAGTTCAGTTGATGATGCTTTAACATTTACAGAATGAATTTATAGTTTGGAGGCCTTGCTGGCCATTCTGTTTCTTGATTCTTGTTGGAATTTACACCCATTCTTTTGCTGTGTTCTGAAGGTGGTCACCTGTGGTAATGTGCCTCTTGAATCATCATTCCAAAAGGTTCCTAGATGTGTGTATACTTCCACAAGTTTGTACGAGTATCGAGGATGCGATTCCAAAGCAGCCAATCCAACACACCGTCGTTTTACTTGGGGACTCAGATTGTTAGAAGTGAGCAATTGAAATGTTGACTAGATACGTTTTGATGAATATCATTCACTGTTCAAATATATTTTTCATGTACCATTGAGATTACCTGGAGAAATTTGGATACCTTCTCAATTCTGATTGGATCTTTTGTTTCTTAATACTATTTGCCAGAGGCGTGCAGTTGATTTCTACATCTCCGATTTCCAATCTGGTCTGAGAGCATTGGTGAAAACTGGCTATGGAGCAAGGGTGACTCCTTATGTAGATGATTCCCTTGTGATTGATGTCAACCCTGGCACTGAAGACTTGTCTCCAGAGTTCATTAGATGGCTGGCGGAGAGAAATCTTTCAAGTGATGATCGTGTAATGCGATTGAAAGAAGGGTATGGCTCTGAATCAGAAATATTTGTAATACCATGAGACTTTTTGTCTTCCCAATTCTTTTCTGCCTCTTTTTCTTTTTGTCAAGCCAGTTTTTAGCTCAAGCTCAAGCTCATTTTAATATACTTTTCTCCTGAAAACTCACTTTCTTGAAATGAGCATATGTCTTTTCTCTTTTTCTGTTGTTGGTTTATGTTTACAAACTCAGGAAGGATCTATGATATCCAGAACGTTTGGTTAGATAAAAACTGAAGCAGTGATCAAATTAGTTGCACCGAATGCTTGCCATTTTACCGTCTGAATCAGCTGTTACTCATCAAATTACTTCATCTGAGTTTTCAATCTGAAAATATGGGAAATTCTTGCTTTTGTAGGTATATCAAGGAAGGAAGCACTGTTAGTGTAATGGGAGTCGTTCAAAGGAATGAAAATGTGCTTATGATAGTTCCTCCCCCCGAGCCAACGACAACAGGATGTCAATGGGCCAAATGTATATTTCCGGCTAGCCTTGATGGTATCGTCTTGCGATGTGAAGACACATCAAAGAACGACGTGATACCGGTGTAATATTGCACTGGTAGACTCTCTTTGCTGTTCTCTTTACTATTAATATTGATGGTCGTAACAGCTGTAATGGTGGGTGTATTGTTGAATGGGTTGATTGATGATAAGGTAGAAGGTGGAGTTTTCTTTTTTACAGTTTCGTTTGGTGTATAGTCTGTTTTGTGCCATTTTATCTTTTTTTTTTTTTACATAGGGCATGAAGGCTTTTTTTGTGAAGGGGGTGGCTTGATATCTTGTAGGAATTTTACATGTTTGATTAGATTGCAATTATGTTAAATAGAAAGGAAAATGTTTGTGAGCTATTGGATCTTATGGTTCTTAACAAGCTAATGACTCTGTTCTTTACCTGACACAACCTGAAACTTGTCACCTTTTGACCTTGTTCCTGATATTATGGTAATCAGACAAAATGCCTAACAATGGTTTGAGCTCCTGAACATATCTGATTTTTCAGTTCTCAGATAAAAACAGAGTTGCATTGTCGAATTTGATCTAGCTGATGATACAATATATAAAGATAATTCCTAATTTTTTCACTCTCGCCTGAGTTAAGAACTTGTGTTCTTATCATATGTTTGTAAAAGTTTCTAGGACTTGCAAATTCTGAAGCAGTATCATTGCAAGTTGCTGTCTCCAAGTTATAACCAAGAACATGATCAACAGACTTGAAGGAGTTCCTCCAACACGAGCACATAGACCTTTTTCTAGTAAAAAATGCGTGCTTTGTAAATTCCTCTCACCGATGAACAGATAAAATGGAAATATTGTCTCGTGGATATTGAAATTGTAAGTTATCTGCGTCACCTGGAATCATCTGCAGATTAAGAAAATTCATGTTTTTTATGGACTGATCATTTCTGATTCATCTTTCAATTGTTCTCGTATAGCTTCCTGGGAATTACAGATTGACTTATTGGTAATTGATCTCCTGAAGTTACTTTCATACGTTAAGTTTTGCTTAAAAACAAGGATTAAATCATTTCTTTGACTCATTTGAAGAAATTGAGCCGTGGTCTTGTTGTCTAACCTTGTTCTGCTTCATTTTGAACACAGGTTCATTCATATGTACCTCTTTTTATATTAGTAGAACCTGCAGTTACGCAATAGTCCACAAATGACGTGTTTCAAACAAATTATTTACCGAGTCATTGACTCAAAGCCAAGTGATGAACTTAATATAACCTTTTTTTCCTATGTTATCCTCTATACTCCCATTGACTTAAAGCCAAGTGATGAACTTGATATAACCTTTTTTTCCTATGTTATCTTCTCTACTCCCACCTGGTTCTGTTTTTTCATTTCTTTTGGCACTTCCATCTTTTCCATTGACCTTGGCACCAGCAGTGAACTAATTCCCTGATATCGCCTA
This sequence comes from Erythroxylum panamense, assembly GCA_027123425.1. Classification (NCBI taxonomy): domain Eukaryota; kingdom Viridiplantae; phylum Streptophyta; class Magnoliopsida; order Malpighiales; family Erythroxylaceae; genus Erythroxylum; species Erythroxylum panamense. The sequence goes on from JAOTIZ010000003.1 coordinate 1,254,302, forward strand.
CTAAAAGAATCCAAAGCAGTATCCTGAAGATATCTTAGAAAAGTTCTAGAAATACTCCATGAATCCAACACATACAAGTGAACCTAGCTTTGGCTCATTTACTTCTCATTTTCACAAACTAGACGTAGACATGTCATGGGAACTTACTTCTGATTACTACTGGTTTTGAAATATGTACTTTGCAACTGAAAAAAATATAGGGAAGCAGTGTAGTGGTTCAGCATAGGTTGAGATGGTTCCGGTATTTAACAAGAGATTAGTGGTACCTTTGATTTCCTCTTCATGGTAGATGCACAAGTTCCACTAGAAAAAGCTGACCATCAAACAGCAAGCCTTGTGACTCAAGAGGCTGAAGCAAGCCATCCACCATCCCGCCAAATACAAACAAGAAGCGTCCTGAATGATCGACACAGGACCTGTGGAATGACCTAGAATTTGGCTTGTAACCATCTATGTTGAGCTTCTTCCACATATTTGCCTGTAACCCTTTCGAGCTTGATTCAGTCCGCTGTGGTGGGATCGATTTAATATCCAACACCCAGAAGTCATCCTTCCTGTGTCTATACGAATCTTCGCCTCCGTAAATGAGCAACTGAGATCCCAAGATGAGTGTTGCTGAGTGCCCAACTCTTGGCAGGGATAAACCTTCAGGTATGGTTTGCAGATCGTATGGAAGTTGTATCCATTTCGTTTGATCATCAGAGATTTCCAAGAGCCATGCATCATTCAGCACATCATATCCCAATCCTCTTCCTCCAAATAAAACCATTGCAGTTCCACTGATGCATGTCAATGAATGTCCTGAACGAGCTGGTGGTGATGGATGAGTTATCAACTCTCTCCAGGTTCCAAAATGATGATTCTCTGAAAGTTCTAAAACCCACGTGTCACTCAATCTGATGCCATTCAGCCAAATCCCTCCCTGGATCACCATCTTCCTTTCGCTGATGCAGCAAGCTGCATGAGCCCCTCGTGGCGGTGGCACAATGGACCCAACATTCAATGGCCTCCATGAGATTGTGATGCCCTGATTATCACTAAATACCAATTGTCCGACCCAAGCATCATTCTGGCGAATTCCAGAGTCATTTATTCCTCCATAGAGTACAAGATACTCACCAACGACAACACATGTATGACCGAATCTACCACTCGGAATCCCTGAATGAACTTTCTTCCATTTCAGCATCCTTGGAAGATCGTTGCCAATATATGCCACCCATGTATCATCGAGATGGCGACCTACAAGGATAAGAACACATTAAAGTGTTGAAACATAATCAAGCAGAGCTACTAAGCATTACAGCTTAAACATTGGGAATCTAAACATTCCTTATTCGGAGCATTCTAATTAATAAGGGTTGGAAGAAAATTCATGTGATTACCAGTTCACTTTGAGCTCACACTTTGCATTTGTGAATGATAATGAAATACGTGGAATTGATCTCATCTGGAAAATTTTCAAAATGACAAAGATACATACATGCATACATGATGCAATGAATGCTTTGAAGGGCTTGAACGATAGTAGTCAGGTTATCTTCTTCAGCCATAGAATCAGGTCTTTAACCTCACGATAACAAAAAACCCCCAATTCCAAGCATGCCTCAAGCAATTTATTAGCACTAAAACTTTGAACACAACAGACAATGATCACTTTGTTGATAACCATGTAGGGTGTTACCAAACAAGACAAGCAGATGCCTATATACATCAGAATACATAAGTTGCTACTGATTGTAAAGCATCATCCCGGATATTTACTATGGTTATCGTAAGCAACGAATTCAGAGAACAACAGATAATTCCACATTCGAGTTCCATTTTGCAGGATATTGTTCGTGATCACCAACATCTTTGCTTTATTTCCTACTTTATCTATTTAATAACACTTCTTAAAACAGGTGCTGCTAGGTTCATTCAACTATAGGATTGAACTTTCTTTTTCCAGTTCTTTATCACTTTTCCTGATGTAGGACTGAGTGGCAGCAGGAAGCCAATTTTACTCTGCTACCTTTCAGTATTCTGTTTGTCAAACTAAGGAACGTGTCAAGGCATAAAAACAAAATAGTGACACTTAACTAAGGTGCCATTTACATTTAAATTTAGAACAGTACACAAGAGTTACTGAATGAGGAGAAATATCACCAACACTACCACTTGATTTTGTTTTTGGACTCCAAACTATCAAACAAGAAAATGACTCGATGCACTGATCAAGAAAAAAAAATTCAATGCATGTCTTAGGTGCCATGGAGGCTATAGAATGACCAGCTTTTATTATATCAGTGAACTCGTCACAAGAGATTGGATTGTCATATACACTCTTAACTCTTTGTTAGATCTTTTTCTTTTATTTCAAAAGGGAAAGAAAACTAATAACTATACATAACAAAGAAACTAAAAACAAAAGGATAAGACCGACCTCCTTCAGAACCACCGCCAAACAAAATCAAACAACCAGAAACAAAGTTGAGGGAGTGAGAAGCTCTGGGGGATGGAAACGTCAAATCACCATCTGGGTCGGACAGTTTATAACAAGAAACTGAGTCAAGCTGAGACACCTGCTTGTACAGCCTCATCCATGTCAACTGCTGGTTGATGATAATAGAAGACTTGAGGGCAGCCACTGATGTGGGTCCCCACTCCCTCCTGCATATGGACTCCCACAGTGCATCAGAGCTTGTGAAGGACCTGAACTTTCTACAGGTCATGGAAAAGGAGAGAATTGATTCAATAGGCAGAAGAAGCAAGATTGTGAAGAGATGGTCTGGAGTTAACTTAACTATTGCTGGTTGTGATGATCCATTACTGCTGCTGCTGCTGCTAGTCTCACTCATGAATGAAGTGGCCATATCCTCGATATGGCTACTAAATCATGTGGATTGCTTTTTGAGCAAAAGGGAAGAGAGCTCTGAACTGGGTTTTGTGTTGTTTTGTGGATTTGTACCTGTTTCAACTGTTGTCCTTACCAGAGAGACGGTAAAAAGAGAAGATTTTGTCTTGGCTCCCGCCAGAGAAATGGTAAAAAATTGAGCCTTTTGTCACGTTGGGTAGGGAAAAAGATTGAATCTTTAGATGCCTTGTCTTAATCTGAGTGATTGAAATAATGGTAAATTATTCTTCTTCTGGAAAGTGATGGATTGGATTGTAGGCATATTAGGATAGCCCCATGTCATTTGTCTGACTAGTGAAACGATCAACATGGTACAAGCTACAAGGTACTGTTCTATTAAGGATTTAGCTCGAAGTTGGCAAAATCTATGGTATATTCAATCAAAATCGTAACTTATTTTGAGTCATAACTCGTTAATTAATTTAAATCCGCACCTGAGAAAGTAATTAAAAGACAGATTGAATTGTTTAAATCCAACATAAAAACTCTAATTGCAACTTCCCCAAAAAAGGATTACTCAAAAAAATGCGTAAACAAACTAATGAAGGCACCCCCTTACTACTAGCAAAATTAAGTAAACAACTGGAGGGTTTTGTAGTGTTGTTCCATGTTTGGAATGATGCATAGAATTTTCAATATTGCCTTGTAGAAAAGTGACTCAACTGGGTCCTCTTATGCTGTATAATTGCAAGAAAAAAGTGACCTCACAACGCATCAATGTCATTTTTCATTTACACATCATGGTAGATCAATCCCTTTCAGATTAGGATACTGATCCATAATTCAGAATAATGGAGTAGATCTTTGGCATGGAAAATTTATGTGTATGGCTGGGAAAGTTACTAATCACTTCATAGTTTGGCATTACATTAGAGAGTCTGCATGGTATGGAGAACATTAACCTTGACTTTTCCAACTTCAGCCACAATAAATACAAACTCATATATCCAGATTATCTCATAATAGGAGACTTGAGGATCAAAATGTTAACTGACCTATGCTAGAGCAGATGCTGAAATCACAGAAGGGTTAGTTGATTATCCTCACATTAATAAGTTTATGGTGGAAAAAGAAAAGAAAAGAAAATCAAAGATACAACCACACATCCTTTTAATCGGTGCTCGATAGAAACAATTTAAGGATTCTAAGAAAGATGCAACCTTGATTAACTTCCTGAGAGTGAAAAGATTACTTTTGAAGGCTGTGTACTTGGCCTTTATTTATAAGTTTTGATACAGCAGCCTTGGCTTCTTCTAACGTTTCAACAGAATGCCCCACCTCAAATGATATCCTCTGTATGTTGAACTATAAATAAGAAAAAAGTAGAAAATCATCACTGAAAAGAAAATAGAAGAAGATATAAAACCTAAGCAAGGAGTGAAACTAAAACAATGAAGATATTTACCTGTGTACCTTGACGGACTCGGATATCAGTTCCTTTACTGTCTATGGATATGAAAGCAGCATCATCTACCTCCATTTCAGTAGACAATAACTCCTTAAGGGGTTTTGAATATAATGTATTCAGTTCCTGTTACATGTACATTTATCAAACCAATCAAACTCATGGTAGATACTAAGTCAACATATGTGCACTTCAAGCATGGCATAGATGGCTTCAGAAGCCATAAGAAGAATATACATCATATGAGTAATATAATCAGCTAACAGGTCGTAAATTAGAACAAGCTGGGATTTCCATATGCTCAGACTTCAAACGGTCACAGTATAGATTTGATTCCACTCCAAAATATCATAATTAGCTCAATCTTGTTCAAAATTCACATACAATCAAGGAAAGATACCAAATGAAACTCAAATTTCTCAATATAAATTTTACATAATAAAATGTTACTTTCTGTTTCGTAATGTATGAAATAGAGAGAATAGATAATTAGCTCAATCTTGTTCAAAATTCACATACAATCAAGGAAAGATAACAAATGAAACACAAATTTCTCGATACAAATTTTACATAATAAAATGCTACTTTCTGTTTCGTAATGTATGAAACAGAGAGAATAGAATGTGAACAAAAACATACACATGTATGTATATCAATTCTGCAAACAAGGCCCCAGTTTTTCAAGCAGGTCTTAAAAGCATTCTAGTTTTCTAGATTTAACAAATAATGACTGCTAGAATGAATTTCAACTTCTGCGTAAATTATTCAAATTAAAGCATGTATCTACATCTTTCTTGATTGTGGAATCCCTAACATTAAAATGTCCTAGAACAGCAGAAGTCCAATAAAACAGAACAATTTTCTTAATAAGTAAGCAAATATCAAGACAAGAGACAAAACCATCAACAATGAAAACCGGTCAAAACTGAAACCGAACCTTGAGAATTGGTTCTCCACCATCAACAGCAATCTTGTCAGGTTGAAGGGCCTCATATTCCTTGACATCAATCCAAGCAACAGTGCCAAAGCCTCCTATAAAATATATGTCACTGACCATTGACATACGTTAGTTCCTGAAATCATAATGGAATTGCAAGAATGGGATTTTTAATTTATTTTGACAATGTAAGTTTTTTATGAAAAAGTATAAACACTCAAGTGTGTTTATTTAATTGTATGTGCCTTGTAGAAAGTTTATGTCAGAAGGAACAACTAATATGGGAGTTGCACCAAAATTCAGGGTCTTTAGGTTGAATTGGAAATTTACAGTAGTCAGTCAGTAATAGTTCTCTAGCACACATCGTGCTGCCACTGACTGCTCAATATTTGTTTTATTAAGTTCTGTCCATATATCAATGGATCCCATAACCACGCAGCTAAAAGTGTCAGATAATGAAAACTTTAGCAAAAGACCAATGAAATTCTATAGCCTTAGACAGACTATAACAAACCTTATTTTCTGCATCCTAAAATAGTAGAAATTTCCCCATTGTTGGGAAGGCCCTTGTTGATGCTTTGATATATACTGCTTGTGAGCCCACTCCTGATTACAAAATGTCAAAATGTGGCAACTGAGACTAAAATTACAGAAACAAAATGACACACAGCAGAGAGCACATTATACAAGCTAAAGCTTGGGATTAATTTCAGAAATAAACCCATATGACTGCAGAGGCTTGCAACTGGATCAACTGCAAAATTTGTTTTCTTAATAAAGGTAATACTTCCATATTTGACAGACAACAATTGCAAATAGGCAATGTATCAAATGTTCCAACACAATGCCAAAGAATTACTAGTGTTGTCTCATATTCATTTGCTTTCGGGGAAACGAAATTGAAATACTTAACACTTCCAAGAATACAACAAACCATATTTCAAGACATATGTGTATGTACATGCACAGATATGTGTGCAAGTGTGTGTTTATGAGTGTGAGAGGGAGAAATAAAGGGATAGGGAGATAGGGAAAGTAAGGCGAGACAAGTAATACTTGTTGATGTTCTGGAAGTGGGAAGACATCACCAAAGATTGTTACTCTTGCATTTGACAATCCACTCCAGCCAGGTATCTAACCAATCTCACAGGTCATAAAGTGCAAATTCAGAGCAAACTAAACCAAGAATTTTGAAGTATGAACAAAAAGATAACTAACCTGTACAACAAGTGAGCATCTAGGGTCTGTTAACAAATTTCTTGTATGGATGGCCAATGGGGAAAATGAAAATATTGGATCTGCATGTGAAAAATAATGAAATTAATCATGTTATAGGCTGACACATAAGAACAATCAATTTCGAACAATCAATTTCATCATGAACATGGAGATAACGGGTAACTGATCTAATGTTATACACTAACAAACCCAACAGCTAATCAGCCCAAAGCATCTGAAATATTCATAGATTTACAGGATATCATATTCCAGGAAACCCCCTAAACATATGAAGTTCATTATCTCAATTATCTGCATCAAATTTTATAATGAAGATAAAGGACCACATGTGAATAACATGCAGAAACACTTCAATGACTTACGTCCTGTTGAATCAGGTGCAAAATCTACTAGGGAACCAAATGGATACCCTTGTCGCCTATGGTGCATTCGAGACATCACAGTGCACAGATGAGCAAATCTGGCCTTTAATTCCAGGAAAAAGACAGGTATTTAGAATATTCAAAATAACTGCAACAGAAGATTTCAGATCAAAGAACAGCCTTTACCTGCTCCATCAGATTTCGAACGGCCAAGGCTGGTGGAGGTAAGCCATGAGCAGTGGTTGCACTCTGCACTCCACCAGATATTGGAGTTCTAAAAAGTCCAGCTCTAGTTCCACCACCTGTTCCACTTCCATGCGGGACCGCAAGTGGTGTCTCTAGTTCTATTACTTCCTCTGCGTCCTTTTCACCATTTTGAGCTTTTATGAAATCCTTCATGATATGAGAGAGATCATCAATAACTAGCCAAAATAGTGAGTAGTCACATCCATTAATTTCCTATTTCATAGAAAACAACACATTTCAAATATCATAAAGGGAAACACTTAATTCTGATCAAATATAGCAACATACTCCCAGCATAATTTTGCCAACATCTAAAGACAAAAATGGATGAAAACTGATAGATCAACTATAGCAGTTCCCAAGCACCTAACTGTCACAGAAGCTTGATTGATTATTGATAATTACAAACTTAAATAAAATCCCTTTCTTTTAGATCCCAAAAGAACTTTCAGAGCAGTATGTCCAAAGTACTTGCAACTTATTCACTCTATCGACCACTACAATTGGGGGAAAAAAAAAAGAACATTAGTAAAATCATGACAATTCAGATTGATTCAGTATACATACTCTGAAGTCTAAAATATCTCAAACTGCATAACATTAATCCACTAGAAGATATATAAAATTCAATGTAAAAATAAAATCATACAAATACAAATTTTTGTCCTCCCCCATCAATCTAAGCAACCCGTTACAAACTTTTAGGAAAAAAATCGTCGTTTCCAGTTCCAAGTTCTTTACTTCCGCCCAATAATGCCTGCTTAACAAACTTCACAACAGTATCCTAAGTACATACACAAACGTCAAGCCTCCTGCTTTTCTACATGAATTCCCTCGCAATACAAAATTAATCTATGACACCATCCAACAAAGATAGAAGGAACCAAAAGACAACAAATGTGTAAGCTGCGCAACTCATTTACAAGCTAAGGTGAGTGTCCGTGTGTGATTACCTGGGACAAAGACAGAGACTCGTGAGAAACAAAGGCGAACCCATTATTGAACTCCTTCTGATCTTCACTCTCACCACTCGGCAACCCATGAGCATGAACACGAACGAGAAGGCAGGTAAAACGAGGAGTTTCGGCAAATTCAAGAGACCCAACACGCTTATGGACTGGTTTCACCGAAAATGAACAACAAGATGAGGAAGATGAGGAAGACGAAGAAGAGGGAATGTTCAGAATTGGACAAGTTTCCGGCAATCTAGAGGTGAAAAGTGAGCTCCAGACAGCCTCCATGTTGCGTAGGAGCTCCAGACAATCTAGAAGTGGAGGTAGTGAGGGTTTGTTAAAAGACTTTGATACCAAAAATAAAAGAATAAAAAAGACAAGAAAAAGACAACAATGAAAAGAAATATATAATTTATGTTATTATTTTTAATATAAAACTATTAAAAAAGAAAGTTATGTAATTGAAAATAAAAATATGTTAATTAAGTAATGTTATTATATAGAAATGAACATGAATTATTCAATAGAGAATTTATATTGAGTTTTACTTAAATTGGAAATTCTTTTACAAAAATAGGGTTTGAATTTATTAAAATTATAATCTTTTTATTATTTATTTTCATTTTAAATCCATATTCCTTTATAAAAAGCTTATTCAAATTTATGTATTAATAACTATATTTTCAATTAAATAAAACATTTTTAGAGATTGTCTTATTTTAAATACAAATTAAACCGAAGATTTTTA
>JAOTIZ010000003.1:1267775-1292271 GCA_027123425.1 Erythroxylum panamense
CTTTTAATTTTAACTATATTTTATTTTATAATAAAATTATTTATGCATATAAATATTATTTAAAATATATTAAACAATATGCAAAGCGCAATATATTAATTATTATATAATTTTAAATCATATGAAACATAAATAAAAATATATCTAACCAAATCTTCTATATGAATTATGACATAAGTAAAACTAATATAAAAATAAATATTAAAACATACAAAAATGTCAAATAATATTATATAAATCTCAAAATAAAAGTGAATATGTATTTGTGAGTATTGCGGAAATTATGTATAAAACATATAGACAAAAGAACTAAAAAATAAACTCATTAATTGTTTTGAAAATTTTACTTGAAAAAGTGTTTTGTTAGAAGATCCAAATTTGAGCTTCTTAAAAACTATATTTTAGTTGCCAAAAAAGTTATATATACAAAAAAGTATTTTTTTTATTTTATAGCTAAAAATTTATTTTAAAAAACTTTTAATATGAACAAATGTTTATTCACTCTTTATGAGCTCAACCAAACAGGCACTTAAATTAGGTCATTCGTCATCTCTAATTGATATAATTAAAGCCTACAACTTAAAATTATATAAAATAAAATAAAAAACTTAAGCTTAGTTTAAATTTCGATCAACTCGGAATGACCTCGTTAATATCTTCCGGCAAGGGAAAAAAAACACAAAACTATTCAACTTCACGTGAGTAGTACCATATTCATGCCACGTACACATCAAAAGCTATGGAATCTGATTGTACAATGGAGAAAGTACCAACTCTGGTACCAATCTCCACTTTGTATGGTCAACATTAGAGTTTCTTCTCAGCAAGTTATTATTTGCAGATTTTATGGTGGATAGGTTGTACAGAGTTAATATTTCCAACCACCACGTACCGGTTAGGTAGTACTATTAGAATTTAAAAAAAATAATAATTAAAAATAATTAGTGTTTATGTACTAAATAATTAAATCTTAATTTCATTAAGACTTTAGATTAGATGGTGAGGATACTCATTTTGTTACATTTCACTATAAATTAATTGGGTTTAATTAGTTGTTTAACTTTGAATCACATATATATAAGAATGATAAGTTAGTTTGAATTTGATGTGTTTTTTATTTAAAGTTAATGACTAAGCTTAATTTAATTGAATTTAGGCATTCGTATCTATGCGATTTGACTTGAGGGATTTAAATTTGAAAGTAGTAACTTTTTTAAAATGATCGGCTATGATAAATTAGTCGGTCCAAATTGACTTAAAGTAAACACATTAAATAAAGTTTAAATTAAAGTATTTTAAACTTAATTACTGAAGTTTAAAATTATTTTTAAATTTTCATATTTATGTAATTTATTTTTATCAGTATCAATTCGATAAGTAATTTATTAAATAGTTATAATTGATGAGTTATATATATCTCTAAAATTTTACTTAATATTAAAAAATAGAACATGGTAGATTAGCATACCAATTTACTCATTATAGCTAACTATTATTTTTTGAAATTACGTATCTAGCTAGCTATTATTACAATTTCTTTAAAGGAAACCTATCGTTTTAGATCAACCTTTAAACTTATTCATTACCAATATTCTTTAAAGCACCAGAAATTTTATTAAGCACTTAACTTCTCATCACTTCAGCTCTAACTCTTTTTTTTTTCTTCTTTCCAGTGGATTCTTATAACAACTCTAAACTCAATCCACCTCCACCATTCCCACCCCACCAACACCTATCTCCATACACCTAAGGTCTCACCAAGCTCAATTTAGTCCTCACATTAATGAATTTAATATCAAATCTTGGGTGTCATCTCTTTCATGCAACAAACTATCAGACCCTAATTATTGAGCCAATTAATGATGATGTCATTTACTTTTGTGCATATTTGAAATACTTTTTTTATATGGTATCCCACTTTTTGCTTGACTAATCATAAGTCACTAAAAACCTCACCCTAAGAGTCCTAGAGAAGGTAAATTTAGAACATCAAGATCCCTCAGGTTTTTATGTAGCCTATATATTTATACACACAATAAGTCGTCACATACTGATTGATCAGCTGTTGATTGATCACTGGCTTTGCTCAGCATCCTCAGATTCCCTAGTAGCTCCAACTCTCATACTGTCACTGGAAGCGAAAAGTCCGTAATTGAGCATGCATAGGGAGATAGAGGATCATCAAGAGGGAAAATTCCCCTCTCCCTTCCTTTTTTGGTAACTTAAACTCAAGACCTCCTACAAATGAGAGCCTTAAGTAAGAAGTTGAAACTAATTAGGTCACGCCTACTTATCTACATATTTTAAAAACTTGTTCACATGTTCTATAATCTTGAGCGAGGAGCTATTTGTCAAGAGATGGCTTCTAAATTAAACATATAGCATAAACTTGTTTTTCATGATGTATGACACTATTTTGCCAACTTCAAAATTTTGATGAAAATAATAGAGATAGGTATATAGTTAGAACATCAAAATTTTAATGACAATAATAGAGATAAATACACGAATAATAAAATATAATTACTTTGAAATTAATGAATTAAATTTTAGCTTAGACTTAGGTTTAAAAGAATGTTTTCAATTTTTAACTATATGAACTAATTTAAATAACATGAAATTAAATTTATAACAAGTTGAAAGATAAAAATTATAAATTTCACCTTTTAGTATTATATAAAATTCTTATCCACTTTTTCTTTCATATATTAGAACCACATATCATAATTATTAAAGCATCTTTTAAACCAATTATGATCATTTATCCTCACGGATCCTTAGTGATGATAGACATCAACTTTTGGTATCATTATCTAAATTGTTAAGCATGAAAAGATAGAACACTTGATCAATCATAATCTTCAACAACTCTACATGAACTAACTCTAAAAATTAGATTATTTATATGGACATGCCATTTTCTCGATTGAAAGATATTTTTAACTCATCCAATGAAATTAGACAATCTTACGCATATGTGTCAAATCATAGACACCTACAAGTAAGCCCACATTTTATTTAAACTATTTAATAAGATACCATATCATGTCATAAACATTAAAAATTAAAATAAATCAAAACCCACCAATTAAATCAATATATTAGATTCAACTTGACAATTTATGTTATTTTAAATTATTATAGTTTGATTTTTTAAATTAACAATGATAGTAATCTAAATATTGTTACACATTGATTCATATTTAATGCAACACACAAGAGTTGTGAAGCTACACACTCTATAATGATTCTACTCCCTACAAATTGACCATTAAAAAATGGTCCCAATTCACAAGAGTACATTGTTCCCTTCTTTTTTTTTTTTTTAATGCCTTAAAATTCTAGAAAAATATCATAATTGAAAATGACCTAACGTGTAACAACAATTTCATTTGCACATCACACGGAAACGGCGTTGCATCAGGACTCTGCCCATCCCTCTTTCAAATCTTGCCGTGATCTCTTCAGGAAGTGTTCGAGCTTGGATTCTAAGGCGGTGATCAACTTGATCGGAACCCCAGAAACCTCCTCTAGACTTCTCAGATTCTGCCACGTGGCCGAGGTTCTGTCCCCGCATAATTTTACTCCGAGCCAAAACGACGCCGCTAGGCTCACTCTCAACGGCACTGCCCTGCTTAATCTAGCCCAACACGAACCGATCGCACGAGTGGCCGATGGAACCACCAAATCTCCATTCAGCCCCAGCTTTGTACACCAAATTACGAAGATGCCCTTGGCCTTTGCAACCGCCCTTGGGACGTCTCCGGTCACCGTCGTCTTCACCGGAAGATTCCTTTTTCGGGAAGTGACTACTTTCCGGGATCGAGTTTGTGATTCGGCACTCGAAATGCAAGCCAGCGACAAAGTAGAAGAGCATGAGATCGAGTCCGCCTCTTCTTCTCCTCCTCCTTCATTCCCCGGTGAACAGGAGCGACAGGAGAGTCGTCGTACAGAGGGCGGTCGCGCTCCGGAAAAGCCGTATCCGGTGATAGACTGGCACTGGGAGCAGATCAGCCGGCGGACGTGGCGTGCGACGAGGAAGTTGGCATTGTGAACGTTGAAGTCGCATGCCGAACAAAGAAAAGCAGCGTCGGAGTCGCAGTAAAGAGTCGCTTCTCGGTCACAGAGCTCGCAAACCCTAGATTTAGCCTTCATTGTTGTGCCCTTCTGTTAATGGAAAAACAAATGAGGAAGAAAGATCGAGACTCTGAATGTGAAAGAACACCAAAGAAAAAAAAAAAGAAGCAAACAGAAAGAGAAACAAAAAGAGAGAAAAAGAGAGATCAAAGGAAGACCATAAGATTCTATTGGCTTTGAAAAAGTGACAAAAACCTTCCAGAGATACAGAGAGACTAAAACTGAGGAGGAGAGATTTGAGGAGAACAAGGAAAAGAGATAAGTCCACAGAGAAGTTTCAAAATAAGTCGCCGCCGTGTTTTGTGGTGGTGGTGATGGCGGCGATGTTTTGAATATGTGGTGGTGGAGTGCTAGCGGAGAGGTTGGTTTTTAACTTGTGGAAAGTAATAAATAAACGCCTATATACTCTGTGCCACCACCAGGACAAGATGCTTATTTTGTCCACATAAATCGCTTTACCTCGTTTCCCTCGAACAACCCCCTTTTTTTATTCTCATTTGCACTCTTGGTCCCTGAAACTTTTCATTCTTGTTTTCTCCCTCCCTTTTCTTTAATGCACATTGCACACCAGACTTAATAAAATGGTCCTAACATAATTTTAATTTTAAATCTCTTTAATTAATTACTGTTTAATTGATTGGGAGTAAATAAAAAAAATAAAACCATGATGAAAGTTTGGGGTGTGGGGACTATGCATAAATTAATGAAATTAGAGGGGTTGAGTAGAATATAAAAGAGTATAATAATATTTAAAAGGGAAAAAAATATGTGTGGTTGGACTTGGGGAAAAATATCTTGTGCTTTTGGCTGTGATTTGAGTCCCACACCCACACAACAACTGAACCACATCCCCAATTCTCCACCAAGAATTTTTTGGGTGACCCACAACAAGACCTCCACGTGTCAACATTTGACCACGTCTTCATCATTCACCAGTCCTTTCCAGACAGTGACACCCCCTCCTCACTTGATTGTTTCATCCCCTTCTACCCTTTTTGCCCCTGGACTAATATTTTAAAAATAAGATAAAAATTTTAAATTTTAATATTCAAGTGATATAAACTATTTTAATAAAAATTAAATTAAAAATTAAAAATATCCTTATTCATTAAAAAGTAAATTTTAATTAAAAATATACTTTTAATTTACAAAAATAAATAAATATACTTTTTGAAACAAAAGTTATAGAAATAAATTAAAACCTAAAATTAAATTCCGAATAAAAATTTAACTTACTTACAAATTTTGTGATTAAACAAGCCAAATCAGTTCAATTTAATCATTATTTTTTATAGAAATGCACATTTTAAGATTATTGTTATGACATTTAAATCAAAATTTAATATTTATTTTTGATTTGTTAGAATAATTTATCTAAAATATATAATATACAATTTATAATACAAAAGTGATAATTTATATTCAAAATTTATTATAAATAGCCACTAAATATTTATTAATTGTTAAAAAAACAATTTTTAATTTAAATTGCTCACATCAAGTCTAAGATTATTTAGGTTCAAATTTAGCCTAAAATTTTAAGTTCACATCTAAGCCTAGATTAAACTTGTGATATTTTTTTGATCTATTTCAGGTTAAATTTGATTAAAATTTAAAATTTAATATCAAAATGATGTTTTTTAATTCAAATTGATATCATTTTATTATGATATTTTCATATTATAAATCAAGTAATTAAAACTTAAACTTAGTTTGACCAAATAAAAATTCTCATCTGTACTTTTATTTTAAAAATACATTAGTAAAAAGTAATAAAATAATAAGCAAGGGTCACAGAGGTAAATGCATGAAAAAAAGAAAAAGTGTTGAAAATTTTAAAAGAATGAAAGACAGCAATAGTACATGGGAAGCTTGACAGAACAGGATTGGCCTATCTTAAGTACGGCCCACGTTTCCTGTTGAATGACGTGGCGTGCCTCGGGCCGTTAAGATATAACAATGGAGTTACCTCAAAGAGGACTAAAGACAACGTACCATAACAAGCAAGACATTAACGTCCACGTAAGCATTAAAGGTGCTGGCGGCCACCGTACCGCAGTAGTGGTGGTGGGGTGGCGGTGGTGGTAACATCGGTGGTTGCTATCGTTTACTTCATTTAGAATAATCCTCTTTGGTGGGACCTAACCACAATTTGTGGTAAGTGGATCCATTTATGGGTCGGATAACAATAATTTTCAACTCAAATGTAGGGAATGAGAAAATTCAAAGACGTAATCTTACTCTGCTTGTTTAGTAATTAGCAGATTGTATTAATTATTTGTTAATTTTATTAGTAATTAATTAGCAATAAATTAATATAATTGATTTAATCAATAGATAATATTGACTATTTATTTAAAAATATTTGATAAAAATATTAATTATTTATATGTAAAATAACTTATAAGAACATGACATAAATAATTTGTAAAAATATGAGTATTATATTTTAGCATTTCTTTTAATATTCTAATAAGAATTTAGATATAAAAAAAAGTCAAAACTATCATTTCAAAATTAAAGGAAGACGTGTATTATAAGATGATAATTCTTTGTATAATATGATTCAAAATTGATATTAATTTAAATTCAAAAATTAAAATTAAAATTATTAAATTTAAATAGTAAATTTATTATCCTTATTTCTACTTCTATCTACCTCTTTTGTAATAACTTTTAGATATAATAATCTTTTAGTTATTTAACCTCTTAGCTGGAGAAAAATTTTAGCGTTTTCAAAATCAACGGATTAAGTTCAATTTGTCAACCTAATCAGTTGATTACCAAACATAATTATTAGTGACTTGACATAGTTAAACATCTAAAACCTTTCAATCTGCTAAAAAATGACTGATAAGTCATTTACTAAATGAGGTCAAAAAAATTGTCTCCAATATACCCACATATAATATAAAATATAGACAATACAAAAATATAGATAAGTACATATAAATAATTTAGATCAAATATTTTAATTTGTTAATTAATTTATTTATATTTTTGAAAATTTTAATCATTATATTTGCAAGTTTAGTATATTTTTAATTTTTAATATTTTCAAAATTTTAGACAAGCTGTAGTGTTTCTTACATTCTAATATTTAATCTGTTAAAAAGTAAGATCCTTAAAATAATATTTGTTATATTAATGAAATTGATTATTTAAAGGTAATAACATACATAAGAATAAGCTTCTTTATTAAATATGGGTAAGATTGCGTCCTATCTGACTTTTCTAGTTTTCGCATTTCAGCGAGAATTCAACTAGGAGTTGATAACGATGACGAACTTACACACGAATAAGTTGGATTGAATTTTTTAAAAGAAAGAATTGCTCTAATAATTAAACCATTTTTAAAATGTAACAATTATACAATATAAATATAATACATATGATTTAAAATTTATATAAATATAATACATATGATTTAAATTTTAATTATATTTATATTGTAGGCTTAAACTAAATTTGCTTAGATTTTAAAGTTTTTAATATTTTTAAGTTCAATTTAAATCTAATATCTTAAATTCTAATTGAGACTTGGACCAAAATATCAAAATTCGATATAATTTTTAGCATTCAGATTTAATTTAAAATATAATTAATCTAAATTTATTTGTTAAATTTGGTCAAAATCAAATTTGCATTTCTCATGCAAATGATCCTTGTACAGTTCCAATGCTTGAGGAAACCACGTGGGTTCCTTTCAGGATCTTACAATTAAACTCGAACTAAGTAGAGTTCTGTTCGGAGCTGCAAAAACTCCAAAAATGGATCCTCCATTCACTCCTCGACGCTCCACCGCTGACCCGACCCAATTCCGGATCCTCTGCCCTTCAATGAAGACCGGAGCCGTCATAGGAAAAGGTGGGTCCACCGTTCGGCACATCCAGTCCCTCACCGGCGCCAAAATCCGCCTTCTTGACGACCCCCACCACCCGCCTTGCGAAGAGCGCGTTATCCTCATCACCAATCCTAATCCTCAGAATCCTAAATCCGACGACGCAACCAGTGTCGTCAGCAACGGCGGAGCAGATGGAGGTGGCGAGGAGGATGGGTTGGGAACGGTGCAGAAAGCGTTGGTTAGGGTTTTCGAGAAGGTGGTGAAAGGGGATAGTGAAGAGGAGCTTGGTGAGGGGTTTATAGTTGGGATTAGGATTTTGGTTGCGGGTAACCAAATGGCCAGTTTGTTTGGGAGAGGAGGGCAAGTGGTGGAGAAGATTAGGGTTGATACTGGGGCTCAAATTAGGGTTTTGAATCGTGAGCAAGTACCTCTTTGCGCTTTACCTGGCGATGAAATGATCATGGTAACAATCTGTTTGAGTGTGGGAATTGCCAATTGTGTGTGTTATCTTTTGTTGATTTAGAATCTTTAGAATCCTATGTGATTGTTTTTTTGCCTTTTATGGGTAATAGTTGACATCGTGGTTTAGAATCCCAGAAATTTCCGTTATTGTTATAGTCATGGTTGTTATGGTTAAGCTAAGAGTGATAGTTAAGAATTAAAAGGGTTGAAATTTGGAGGTTGCTGTTTTGAGTGATCACGTGGTATTGTTGATCACGGTTTCCAGGCGATAATTGTTAGATGCTAGAGGGGAGGTTGAGACTAAAATGTAGGAGTGTAGGTAGGCTGGTCAGTGGTGAATAAGAAGGGTGACAGGTCAAGTAGGTATTTGACTAGTGCATGTTCTTAGTGTGATTTGGCATATAGGAAATGTTGTTATATCAGTTGATGCAGTTGGAGTTAGAACGTTATGGAAATGGGTATTGCACAAAGGGAATTACGTTCATTTACCATATGATACATGTATTTGAAATATTACTCCCTTTAGATGCAGAAAGGTATCTAGAAAGGATCAAATATTTGAATGATTTTTTAGGAATTAACTTTCTCTTTAAATGGATTTCAATGCTTTACCCAGGTAGCATTGCTCATGTGTCGTCTAATTTGTAATCTAAGATTTTACTAACTGTGGATCATGTATTAAGGTTTGGTCTATCATCACTCTTTCTGTTGATGGTATCTATTTTGTTTTTTCCTCCTTTGTTTTCATAGCATTTTAATCCTTTTAATTAACGTATGGTTTTCCTGTCTAGGTTTCGGGAAATTTTTATGCCGTAAAGAAATCCCTATTGGCTCTTTCAAGTTATCTTCAAGATTGCCCTAGAGAAGCTGGCAATTCTGGTATTGCCAAACCTTCAGGGCTAGGTTATCAAGGAAGTTCATTACCTGGACAAGTAGACTTGCCTCAAAGAGGTTATGCTTCTGGGCATTCGGGAGATTATCATTCGAGGGGTTATCCTCCTAATATGGGGCCTGACAATATTGGACCCCGTGGCAGGATGAATGTTGAAGAAGAGGTTGTCTTTAAGCTGTTGTGCCAGCAAGAAAAAGTTGGTAGTTTGATAGGGAAAGGGGGCTCTGTAATACGGGCTATAGAAAACGAAACTGGTGCTTTTATCAAAATTGCTGATCCTGTTCCTGATTCTGATGAGCGGGTTGTTGTGATTTCTGCTCGAGAGGCATGGCAACTTATCTGTCTTATACTCGTTTATTACTACTCTCTGGAGAGCTGCACTATCTTGAATATTGGTAATTAGGGAGCCTTTTGTGTTTGATTGTTCATGCACAGTAATTGGGCCGAAATTGAACAACTATGTACTGTGTCCTGGCACATGAATGTATAGCCTCTCAGAATATTCTCTTGAAACAAAAACAGTGCCATCATTTAACTTGTGGTTTCCCTTTCTTGGAAAATTTAGTTCCACTGAAAATGAAAAATATCCCTTTGATAACATAATATGTCTATCAGACTTTAATTTATATTATGTGCTGTTACAATACTCTTTTATTGCATAGTATTGGAAGGAGTTCGTTTGTACACTGATATTTTGTATGGTGGAGTGATTTTTTACATCATTTCTTGATTTTTTGGCATAAAGGATGCAATTTAGACTGGTAAAAGTGTCATCTCATAATTTTCTAATCCTTCAAGTTTATTGGCTTCTTTCAGAATTTGGAACAAAGGCACTCGTCTGCACAGGATGCAGTTATTCGAGTACAGTCTCGAATTGCAGAAATTGGATATGAACGTGGGACTGCAGTTGTTGCTCGGCTTCTTGTACATTCACAGCTGATTGGTTGTTTACTGGGCAAAGGAGGTCAAATTATAAGTGAAATGAGACAAGTCACTGGCACTAGTATATGCATTTTTCCAAAGGAACATGCTGCCAAGTATGGCTTACAAAATGATGAAGTTGTGCAGGTGATTGAAAATGAGCTAATCTTTTGTGAAACTCCTATGGCTGTTATCATTTTGTAGGTTTAGTTATTCCCTTGATAATTATGTGCTACTGTTCAGAATGAATCATTGTTCTTGTATCTATGTGTTCATCCCAAATTCACATCATTGCAAGGGTTGCAGAGTTCACTTATGTGTTGCTGTCAATGATGTTGCAACCATATTAGAAATGGAAATTGGCCATTACACACAAGTTAAAGGTGTTTGTTTGATATGAATTAAGAACTATGTTTATTTGCATTTGTCTTGTTTGTCTATGATATAACACTAGATCTCTGTGATATAACACGAGATCAATTCACCTATCCGCAGGTTGTTGGGAATTTGCATTCTGTACAAGACGCTTTAGTTCAAATTACTGGAAGACTTCGTGAGAAGATATTTCCTATAAAACCTCCATTTGCTGGCAATACAGCCCCACCTTATCCACCCCCATTTCCTGAAATGCATCCACCACCCTTTAGGCCAAGACCTAATCCACCTTCGCCAGGTGCTTATCCTTCTCCAGTTGGGCCTTTCCATAACATTGACCGTTCCCGGGATCATCAGCCTGCGTTTTCATATGGCATGGATCGCATGGGTCCTAATAACCCAGACCGAGGTCCCTATCCTTATGGTGGAGAGAGACCAGGTCATGGACCTCCATTTGAAAACTCTCCTAGATCATGGAATCCCCAGGTTGGTGGCTCATACTCACATAAGTCTGATTTTAAGCCTGGATTGCAACCACAATGATCCTTTCATAGAATTCAAACAGCTTATATTTGTCCTTGCTATCTATTGAGGCTATGGTTAATTTATTCTGTTCTGCCTTTATTTCAGCCATTTAGTAATGGGAATCCAAGGGTTCCTGCTGATCCTGGTTCAGGCATGGCCGTGAGAAATGAGCCTCTTGGAAGGTATTGTTATGTGAAAAGAGTAGAACATAACCCGCAATTTCAGTTCTTTTTCTTCATCTGAAGCATAATAATTTGGTTTTGGTTTTAGCAGTGGAAATCAGACAGCTAATTTGCCAAGTAAACCTGTCGAGATTGTGATTCCTCAAACATTTTTGGGGCATGTTTACGGAGAGAACAGTAATAATTTGAGTCATATCAGACAGGTACATTGATATTCTGATGCGGACCGACTTTTGTCTGCATTATTCCAGGCATTGATTTTATCTCTGTATGTTACAATTTTCTTCCAGATCTCAGGTGCAAGTGTACTGATTCATGATCCCAAGCCTGGAGCTACTGATGGTGTGGTTGTAATAACTGGAACATCTGATCAAATGCGTTTTGCACAGAGCCTAGTTCATGCTTTCATCCTTTGTGGGAAGACAACTACTTGACAATCCGTGATAGTGTGACTGCTAAAATGTTAATAGCAAAGCAAGAAATTTTAAACATGAGAGTTTTATGATTCTTGTTTCACTGGAGAATTCGAGTATGAGTGACAAAGGTGTACATCCCCTGTAGTATTAGTTATGGTTACTGCCTATCGGTGAATATGCACACTACTGCTTGTTTTCAAAGTTGATTCCTCTAAATTTCCTGCATCAGAATATTTGGCTTCTCAAACATGAAATACACCAAATCCTCACTGCCATGCCAAATTATTAACTAGAAGCAAGCACAGAATTCCCATCTATAGTAACAAGCATTCCTATATTGAAACAGGTTTCATGGTCTTTGTCAATTATACAAACACCACTACTATGCAAACTACATACAATGTTAGACTCTGGATGTCCCATATCCATCATCACTCAGCCTTTGCTGCATCTACAGGCTAATTGCAGAAAGTTCATGTTGAATTATACTCGTGAAATATGAGCAAACAAACCCCTTGAAAATCACCAGGAAGCGAGCTAATCATATCCTCAATCTGTTCATTCCAATTTTCACCCACCAAATAAACGGCAATTTGAAAAGGGTGATCATGAGGATTCATTGGTGTTCCTTGCAGTTCCAACAGCATTTTGGTTAGCCTCAATATTTCCATCCTGCATAACATTCAACAAGTACTTTACGAGTATGCTAAGCCGGGAACTAAAGACGTCGTATGATCTATATATTCTTATGCAGCAAGAATCATCTATCATGCGCAGCAATCTTGTTGCAGAATGCTCACCTCATTATTCCTATTTATGGAAGATGAGCTGACTCCACCTTGGGGCGGCACTGCTTTGGAGAGGTCCCTCAAAGTTCCCTATATTTCGGATGTTTCAGTAAGCAAACTAACAGATTAACTCGTGTATGAAGCTAAAATTAACAGTGCTAAGCAAGTGACGAGTTTATGCCTATTCCTTAATATATCAGTATAGGTCTTGCGTTTGCATCAAACAATGCACGTATGTACACTCATGAAAGCTGGTAGCATGCATTGGAAATCAATTTTAGGTTGCCCCTTAAGCATAACAACAGTGTTAACCAACAAAAATAGCACTTTCTTATAGACTCACAAAAGACTAGAGCATGGAATCCCACTACCCATAGATAACCAAAAAGGAAATGTCTAGCATTAGGAGCAGATCTGTGCAGTCTTCACTCAGTTCAAACACGCACACGCAAACACAGTAACATTGTTGTTTAGCAAAGCTATTGAATTGAAAATGTAGTACCAACCACACATTCAACAAGTGAAATATCAAGAAGGCCCTAGCATTCACCTTGTTAGCCCACATAAGCCCACATGCATTACAAAGGGTTCTCGGCCCTTCAGGTCCACGTCGCATCATTGGAGTACATTTTTCACTGATGCCACAGTGCCGACAACTAACAGATCCAAGTAGAGCATCAATGATACAAGATAGCTAATTGTATAGCACATGATTGGAATAGCCATTTTCTTAAATCATAATCTTGAATAATTAGCTTATACACACACACACACACACACACAAACATATTATATATATATATATATATATATATATTCTAAAAATCCTACTACTTTGTGACAGGAAAGCTATAAATCCCAGTACATTCACTGAACAAGATCTGTTAACTTACACTGCATCCTGTTGTGATCCATTGCTTTCTGAGCCAAAACTCTCATTAGAACCCCAACTAGTTACAGCTGATGCAGAATCATCCTGATTGGGCTTTGAGGATGTGAATTGTCCTTTATTTCGTTGCATCCTATAATACCAAGAGTACGGTGATAAATAGTATAACTAATATAGAAAACAAAGCGTGACAATTCCATCAAGCAGAAGAGTATCTCTTGATTGGTGACAGTAAATATGTTCTACACTAACGTATGCATTTTGAAGACACAACAGAATTATGAGTTCAATCCT
Organism: Erythroxylum panamense; assembly: GCA_027123425.1. NCBI lineage: Eukaryota > Viridiplantae > Streptophyta > Magnoliopsida > Malpighiales > Erythroxylaceae > Erythroxylum > Erythroxylum panamense. Next base: position 1,281,501 of record JAOTIZ010000003.1, read on the forward strand.
ATAAGTGACAACGACAGCCCACTATTATTTGGCTTACTCATTTATTTTGCATTTTACTTCAATTAATGTGGTGAGGGAAAAGACAGGAAGAAGAGCGAACGAAGGAGGGTAACCCAGTACCCTAATGACACTGACCATGAAATCATGTTACATGAAAATTATGATCTACTTACATCAAATATAGTAATATGCATACCTTAGTGCAACCTCTTTACGGACAGCATATCGAATTTTCTTGTCAAAATTTCGTTCTTTTCGCTTCTCACGGAATCTAATCAGAGAGGCAACTCTCTGAGGAGCATTAAATCTCTGTGGAACACCAGTTAAGCCCTGATGGAATGACTCTTTTAGCAAAGTGAACAAAAGCATCACTAATTGGTTTATTCAGAGCAGGTGAAATACCCTGTTATTCTGCTGTGCGCCTGTTGGGAGAGCAGGTGAGTTTGAAGGCACTTCACGACCTCCCAGCAATAAAAGCACAGCTTGAACCTGAAAATGGCATGAGAAAATCACTACAAACGTCTACATTTCATCGTGACGCCAAAAGAAAATCAGCAATTAACAAAACATGTGTAATGCCTGGTAAATTCCACAAAATAGGAACCCCAAGAAACATAATCTACTTAGGTTCAGTATTCCTAGGCATATCTGATAGAATTCAAGATTGAGATACTAAATTACAACGAAAACAATAATGCTTTTGCATACAGAGAGCAGTCTGATGCATATTGAAGCAAGAGCAATGCAAACAAAAGAAACAAAAGATCAAGAAATGACCTTTTCAGCCGACACAGAATTAAAGACATAAACTTGGCCCTGAAATGATAGAGTAAGCTGGTCACCATTATCAACCCCATGATCTGCTACCACAATAGCATGACTATCAACTCCATGATCTGTTACCACCATACCATTATTTTCAGCAAGACTCCCATGATCCGCCACAAGTTCTCCTTCCACCATTGCATCATCATGACCATCATCATGATCATCAACATCATTCATCCCATCACCATTGCTCATCCCATGCATCCCATGATGATGGTGATGATGAGGGTGATGTTCATAATGCATATTAATGGCATTTTGTGCATCACTCATCTGCATTCTCCCATCATTTCCATGTACACCATCCATATTTCCTATGATCTCTTCCCAACTTGAAGATTATAAACAAAAACCCAAAAGTTATCCCTCTGTAACTTGGTTTCTCCAGCTTCTAGCAGCAAACGCAATTTCACCTACCAGACAAAAAAAAAGGGAACAAACAAAGATAATGAGAAGGAAACAAGATAACACTCAATTTATTCGCATTTTAAATGCCATCCATCAAATTAACTCTTCAAAAGTTCACCCATTAAAGCAAAGAAATTATCAAATCCACTCTATATACCAAGAAAGGTTCAAAAAGAATCAGCTTCAAAGCCATCAAATAAACAAGTGATAAGCCAAATGCAATGAATGAAAGGAAAGAAAGACATTAAACCCCACGCATTTCGGCAAAGATCCTGTTTGGATACCATGAAACTGGAGGAAACATCAAAATTACCAAAACCCAGAATTATACATACGTCTAGTGAAGAAAGAACCGATCTTCTTAGTGTATTCTAATCTGGAAGAGATGTGACGGAGTACCACCTGTTTGGACGAATAGAAAACTGTTAATCAAACAAAAAAATTGTGATTTATGAGTTAAAAAGTTCAGATTTTGCAGATGATCTGAACGTGGGGAACTTGATGAAAAATCCAGTAGGAAAATTGTGTCGATGAGTTGATTGGGAAAACTTGAGCAAGATGAGAGGTGAGGATTTATAGGCGCAGAGATTGAAAAAGGTTTAAGGGCTGGAGACGAGAGAGGATAGACCACCAATAAGGGCCGGATTGTTATTATATAAAGCCAAGTCCAACCCAAATAATAGCAGATTGATAGGGATGACCCAAGCCCGGCTCATATCGGCCTAACCCGAAGTCAACAAGTTTATCGAATATAAATCTGCTTTTTTTTTAATATAATTTTTAGGGTTCGAACCACATTGGTATTAAATTAAATTTTAAAAATAATCATTTAACTTGAGCTTGGATTTATATTGTAAATTTTGTATTGATCAAACTTCATATTAGATACAAACCCTTACACAATATGTTGGGAATGGCAAACCAATCTATAATTAAAATCTTACTTTCCTCCCTATTTTTTTGACTAATATTTTTTGAATGCATTAAGTAAAATTTTAAATACTCAGCAAAATATAAATCAATTATTAATAAAATTGTAAATACATATAACATTTCATAATAGTATAAAGTTGAGTTTGATTAAATTTAATTTAACTCGTTTATTTTAAATTAATTCAATTCAATCTCAACTAATTTGTCATAATTAATCAAATACAAAAAAATTAATCAAATTTAAATTTAATTGAAACCAAGTATTTGAGTCTAATCTTAAATCAAAATAAACTTAATCCTTTAATTTCTTAGCGGAACAAAACAAAAAAGGCTAATTAATCAATTAAAATCAAAATTGACAATAGATTTATCTCATATGAATTCAACTTAAATACTGGAATAATTGAGTTCGATCTCAATTAAATTAAACTTAATTCTTAAATTTCAAGTTGTAAACATGTCACCAATTGGGCCTAAATGCTTGAACTCGAATTGGATTCCGATCAACCTAAACTCGACCCTTTAACTTTGCCCGATACCTCTACTATATAGCTCATAGGATTCTTAAGTTAATCGTTAGAATCATCATCACATCTAATCTGAAGTCCCGCAATGAAGCGAAGTCTAGAAAAGTCTGATAATACGCAACCTTACCCTTATATAATAGAGAGAATATTTCCGATAGATCAACATACAGATGTGACAAAAAAATAGTAATTCAAGTTAAAAGGGTAAAAAAAAAGCACACAGAATATTTAAGTAAATAGAATTAAAATAAAAGACAAATAAGGACTTGACTGATAAGAAACAAATTCAACTACAGCCTCAAGAATCAAAATAAAGTGGAAACGCCTACCATATTTGATAGCCTTAGAACTATCTATGAGTACAAGGATGTTCTGAATGAATCGTTAAACTTTCAAGAACTCCAACACAGGATTAAGTTTCTAGTACAAACACGAATGTAACAAAATAAGACCAAGAAGATGGATCTTAGAAAAGTGATGTCCCCTTCCCCTTTTTGTCTCCACCAATCTCGAAGTGCTTGCACCTCTGTATAAACCATAAAAAGAATCAAAACATGAGGATAAAAACTTAGGAACAGTGTAAAATGATTCGGTGCAACAGATGAAATAACAAAACCTTGATAGGATGTTGAGACACATGCTTGCAACTCTGACATTGCAACCTCAACACGATCTTCTTAGTGGTTTTAGCCTATTAGGAAAAATCATCAGCTCATCATCAAAGCAGAACATGCAGCATCGTGTGATTAAAGAACGGCAAAATCAACAATACATCACAAGATTAAGATGGTCGGAGCTATAAATAAATTCAGTTACTTTATAGACTCTCATATTCAATAGATGACACAAAAACCAGATTCTACACTGATGCCAATGTCCAAGAATCAATGTCAGAGATGACACAATTCTCTTACTTTCTTGTGGAAAACAGGCTTGGTCTGTCCACCATAACCTGATTGTTTCCGATCGTAACGACGCTTTCCTTGTGCAGCAAGGCTGTCTTTTCCCTTCTTATACTGTGTGACCTTGTGCAAGGTATGCTTCCTGCACTCCTTGTTCTTGCAGTAAGTCTTCTTGGTCTTTGGAACGTTAACCTGAAATCGGTGTATTTGAGTCATTAGACGACAAAAGAATAGCAAAATGCACAATCATCATCTACAGGCCAGGTCTGACTTTAAAAGTCCACTGATAAGAGAATTTTATGGAGCAATGAAAAGGAACACGAACAACTGAGGCCCTCAATCAGCATAAAAGTTTCAAGAAGATCTTCCATAGAGTTGAACAACTGCAAATATAATCTCTATGGAAGAATCCCTCGTATAAACTTCCAAAGGAAGATCTTCCATAGAGTTGAACAACTGCAATCATAGGGCTATCCTTCCAAAACCGTATACACTCCACGCACTATCAACACAACTATACCAGAAGCTCAAGAAGATGACTATATCGATCGCATTGGTCCGGAGCAATCGAAATGGTCAACAATATAAGGAAGTAGCATAAGATAAAATAACTACGAAACTCATGGTACAATTCTCAACAATAACCAGAAATATCTACGAAACAGACAGAGAAGATGACCCAACAATGTCAAACAGTAAAAAAGAACACAGTTCTACAAAACCCCAGAAGAAAGTTTCAACTTTCGACCTTTCAGGTTCAAAAGATCCAATCTTTTTTCCCATATAGAGCAATTTCACGTGAGCCAAACAAATCTAAAGCGTTTAGAAACACCAAAACAAACTATGTATTAGACAGAGAGTTACCATGGTGGACGACGAAGTGAGAGCCCTAGATGAGAAACAGCAAAAAGGCCAGCAATTGGGTTTTAGAGTTTCGGCGACTATCGTGGACTTGTATACAAATGTTTGCAATTTGGTCCCTCATCTTTCCACTTCTTCTTTAAGGTCCTTGTAACTTTCTAAAATTTGAATAAATTTAAATTAAATTATTATATTCCACTTTAATACTAAATTTAATTAATTTATTCACTTTAAGTCATACCATACTCATTTTACTAACTATATTTACAAAGATTTGGTATATAATAATGAGTTTTCATATCGTATGGTCTTATAAGCACTCATTTAAGAAAATTTAGAGGTATTGTGTCGAAAATATTCGTTTATTTTTTTAATTTTCTAATAATAAAATGAATTTTATTTTCAGATCCTTTTAATTTTTTAAATTATATACAGTACCTTTTCATTAGACGAATTAACCTAGATTTTGTTAGTAAAAAAATAATTTTTATTCTTCACAAAATATTAAAAACTTTAACTACTTAATATAAGATATTGGATATTAATAACTATTTACCTACAACAATAAACTAAAATTAAAGTAAAGTCAACAAAGTGGTAATTCATCGAATTATAAAACATTAAATTAAGATGTTTCTAAGACTCAAAATAGACTTAGATAATATCAATACCTCTAAAAAATTTTAAGTCCGTTCTTAAATTCTATTATCAAATTTTGTTAAATTTAATTTATCTCGAAACCAAATTTTCACGATCAGTCTGCTCTCTAAAAATTTATCTAATCTAAACACAAACCCAAACCCATTTAACCTCATGTCAAGTCAGATTGAATTTATGACCAAAAAAAAAAAAGTCAGATTGAATCTTTATGGTAACACTTGGAACATTTAACTAGCTTTGATTTAGGGCTTCTAGAGCAGGTAGAAACCATACCACAGAATCAGTTTTTTTTTTCCAGGATTTGAAACTTTGATTTTTTTGTTTGACTGATAAGAGAAGTGCAGGTCTTGCAAAGTACATAAAAGGGGATTCATAAAAATGGAGACATTAGTCTTTGATGTCTCATAGTTACATCAGTAAAGAGTGAAAAAGTAGAAAAACAAATTCAGTCACCATTCAGGAAATCTCTTTACAGTGAGTGTGATTTGTCAAAGAATCAAAGAAGGTATTGCTTTTAAGAGATAAGCATAACATGGTGTGCTCTCTGAAGCACTGTTAAGGCAATTGCATAGAGAGCAGTATTACCAATCATTCATCAAAAGGTTGGTCATATGCGATGGAAGGATCATCTTTCACGAAAGTAGACAATCATGAAATCTCAAGCACAAGGAAGAGAGTTTTTGTGGTCTTTCATACTCTTAACGTTATTTTCTGCCATCCATTGCATCAGCATAGGCATCTGGGCTTGATTTTATCTGCCATATAAGGATCACTTTCATGAAAGAAAATAGACAATCTTGAAATCTCAAGCACAAGGAAGAGAGTTTTTGCGGTCTTTTCGACACTCCTAATGTTATTTTCTGCCATCCATTGCATCAGCAGAGGCATCTGGAGCTGATTTTTGGTTTCATTTGCCTGGACAAACAACGATAACTGTCAAAAGAATAAAAAGCAGTATCCATGTTCAATCCCAAGGTCAGCAAAGAAACCATTTTGAGTAAGTAAAAGGAAGATAATGAGAAACCAGGACTAATAGTGAAGAAATCAACTAATGGAGTTCTGGTTAGGTTCTGGTAATTGACATGCATACTTCTTCGGTGAGTACATAACTCATGGCACAGTAATGGGCAGAAATCGCAAGCTTCTATCCAGCCAACTTAAAGATCATTTGATGACCAGATAGTGCATATCCTATACTTTCATCATAGGAATTTTAATAAAACTAATTGTGAACTTGAACAATATTCACCTGGTTTCTTCTTTTTCTTAGATGAGATGAAAAGATGATTATACTTCTCTAGTACGTGATCTTTCTCTTCAAGCATGCCCAACATCTCATATGCATTTGCAACTTTCCGAACTATTTGTTTTTCTGGAGGATTGCGGTTGAAAGCTTCCAACCCTTTGAAAAGCTAGAAAGTGCAAAAGTTAATAGGCTAACCTTAACACAAAAGGGGTGTTCTTGAAAGTATTAAACTATAATTGTCGAAATGAGTTCAACTTAGATTCAAAATCATTTCTAAGTTTCAGATATGAAAAGTGCAAACCGCATTGGCCATCGGGAATCCCTTCTTCTAAAACTTGTACGAGTTCCATGCCATACACAGCGATTTGCGCAACTAACTGATAAATCAAGGACACTATCCCCAACTTTAACTTCTCTTACGTAAAGTAACCAAGGGATACCTTTATCAGATGCTCTAGCATGTTGTTCCTGTAGTATATACCCATCATGCACTTGCATAACTGCCATGAGACTGAGTGGAGATCGTTACTGATCTTCTTCACCCAGAACATGTGTGCTTCTTCTGCTCTGTGGTCCATATCTAAAGCTACTATTAACTGCTCGTAAGTTCCCAATGTGTTTCCTTGCCCCTTGCTTAGCATCCACTTAATTACCTAAAACAGATTAATATACAATTAAAACAAATAGCAACAAGAAATATTATCAAGTGTTAAGTAAAAGCTTAAGGACGCTAATAGATTATCTAAAGCTTGAACTCCAGAAGTTAATCAAATTGCAAATTTCATACGGTTTTCATTCTTCACATTTTGATGTTTATTATATACTGTTCTTACTTCAATATTGATCTTCCATCATTGTAAAGTCTTGAAAATCATAAAAGAATTGATAGAGAAAATCTAGATAAAAGATTTTTCAATTTGCAGCATCAGGCACACTTATGCTCAAGTTCCTATCTTTTGTTCTTATCAGATAATTCCCAAAAGCTTAGATTGCACAAGTTTACTAGTACACATGCATAACATGCAGATTTGCACGTGCTCATACAAACGCGCACACAGAGCGAGAGAGAGAGAGAGAGATGTTTGCACCTGAATGATTTTATGCCACTGATGTTCCTTCTCAAGAGCTATCAAAGCATTCTTAAGCAACACTGTAGGGAACTTTTGCTCCCAAGCAACCCAGGCATCAAGAGAGCCATAAACTGCTTCTTTACTGTCATCAAGACCGGAAAGCTGCATAATAAAGCACTCTCAACTTACCAAAGCAAGTTTCCCCTGTCCACCTTTTCAATATCCTTAATGAAAGAAAATAGTAATATCGAAAACTCAATTCGTTCAGCAAGTTCACAATGGAAGTTATCTCACAAATCAAGTAAACATGCAAACTTACAAGCAAGGGTAAGATATTGCTATTGCAGAACTTAGAAAACAATCCAGTGTCTTTAGTTTTTACGAAACCAAGCAATAATGATGGTAATTGGTAAGTGAGACACGTTAGAAATTTTGTATACTTCAACACTCACCGTTGTAAGGAGAATGTCAACCTTAGCTCTTCCAGAAACATGCTTCCCAATTTCATGTCTCTGCTTGTCGAAAGCATCCTTGTCTGAACTTTTTGAAGCTGAATGATGATCAGATTGTTCCTACAAGAATTTATCCAGTAAGCTTTGAAAGATGAAATACAAAAGCAAAGCAGTTAAATCCCAAACGATTAAGATTAAGATATATCATAAACAGCATCAAATTAAAGATAACTGAAACTCTCAAACACATTTTAGGCAATTATCAAAATTCATGGGGTCAAAAAGAGAAATAAATTTCAAATGGAATTAGGGCTAAAGACGCTTTAAGTAAAGAAGAAATGAGAAAGATGACTTGGTTAACTGCTCATTGAGCAATATTTCAGCAAAGCTTCAGAAAAGTGAAACTGATACGAAGTCCTGCACATTATCGATAAAAGTACATATTTTTTTTCCTAAGAGTACCTTCACAAAAGGCACAGTCTTTGGAGTACTATCGGTAGAAAGTTGAGCTATTGGCATTGTAACTGATGCTCTGGCTCGATTAAGCTGCAAAAAATGTAATCTTTAACACAAATTTGAATTCGGAACAACGAAAGATGAATGCTTTTTGTGCTTACAAGAGACAACATAGCCGCTGATCTCCACAAGAGCTTCATTCTTCCTCTTCAGTTCAGAATCAGATACCCAACGCATTTCCTTTGTTTCTTTTAAACTGTTATGGCGTGTTTGGTACGAAGGAATAGGATTTCTATTCCACGGTAATTATAGAACCCTTGTTTGGTTTAAAGTAAACACGTAATAGTCATTCCTCGTCAATACGTATTCTTCGATTTTAAAGAATACCTAAAACCAGCATCAGATCGTCTGTGCCATTAACCTTGGCCCTATTATGTGCCACACAAATACGTCGACGTTTTAATAACTGATAGCTTCCTCTTTATTTTCACCCAAGCCAAGCCAAGCCAAACGTCTCCTCTGCCTAATCAAAGCCAACGTCTCCTCCTCCTTTTAATTTTGCTTCCCGCTTTATTTCTTCGATCTTGCTCTTAGATCCGTCTTCTCTCTTTGTTATATTACAACCGCCCCTCTTCTTCACACAAAGACACTCTTTCTCTCCATCAACTAGTGCTTTGACCACTTTTGAGGATTTGGTCTTCTGGGTTTTGGTTGATTGGAGATGGATAGCTCGGAGGAAAGAGTTGTCGTCGTAATCATGGTCGGTGGATCCACCAAAGGTATAGACTTTGTATGAAATTTCTCATTTTCTTTGTGGTGTTTTGCATCGCATGTCTTCAGCTCTCTCTGTGGAAATATTCTGCCTGTCTAAAAAGTAGTTTCAGAGTGATCAAGCACGCCTATCTCTCATCATCTCATTCCATTATTTCTCCTCTCATTAATTCAATGAAATTTATCTTCTACTTTTGGTATGTGTGAGCGTTAATCATGCCTGTTCTTGTTCTTTGGAGATACAAAAGGATTATGTTTAAAAGGTGGAATCGTCGAGAGTTCTGTACTATTCTGGTGATGTTTTAGGTGAATTTCATGTCAAATTCCTTCCGTCTTCAAAATCATTTTTTTTCTTTGAAGTGTCAGTTGATTGATCTTTTAAGACAGTTATAATCACCTGTACAGTCATAAACAATTATTCCTTTTCGAGATTTGTAATTGCCTCTGAAGTGAATTTGCCTGGAAATACATAGAAGTGTTTCTGAAAACAACACTCTCCCTCTGTCATCTTCTAGTTGTTTTGTAGCTAAATTGTTATCTTCTCCTTGTTTTTGGTCAGACAACCTTCAACAGAATTGTCTCAAGGACTTGTTTTCCTTTAAAATAGAGATGCTTCTTGAAAGGATTTGTCTTCGGCAGTATTTGTATTTATGTGACTTCAATTGACTTTAGGCAATTTTAGAGTTTCAGTTTTGTTTCAAGCCTTGTTAAACCCACTCTTTTAAGAAATGATATGAACGTGTTGGGGGTCCTGAGTCCGTCTTAAATATCCATCAGTTCATCCTCTGTTTCTGGTTTTGTTCCTTTACTTGTTCATTCAAAAATTTCTACCATCTATCTTGTTCTTTACTGTGCTCAAATCTAGTTTGTTTCACTATGCTTGTTGAAGAAGATTCATGGATCATGTGAAGGCTTTATCGATTTATCTGGTTGAATTTTGCCTTGGAACTTCTCATCTGTTGCAGTGCTGCTCTAATGAAACAATAACTTCTTAGTTTACAAATTAATGATCATAAAATTTCTTTGCTTGTAGTCCTTGCATAGTCATACAGATGAGACTGATTAGGCTAGTTCTACAAATAATTGATTGTACAATTTGTTTCGTGGTTCAGCTGGAGATAGTAATGCGAGGATCATGGGAAAGAAAGGGAGTTGGTTTTCTGCCATCAAGAGGGTCTTTCTACCCCACTCCAAGGACAAACTAGCCAACGTAAGTAGTATTCTTATGGTGATTTTTTTAAAAAAATAAAATTTCTCAAACCTCAAATCTATTTTCCCGCAATCTGTTTACCTGAATAGTTATGGGTCATCTAAAGTATCATGGGCAAACAACATGAATGACTTTGAGTGTTTCTAACTTTTAACTTTACTAGAAAGGGAACTATAGGTCCCATAGCACTCAATGCCACATCTGAAAATACACCATTTGAAGGTGGAAAGGATGGGCCTATTACTGCAGTATGAATAACTATAGTTATTGGGATATTGATTTTTTTTAAAGGATGGACCTATTACTGCAATATGAATAACTATAGTTATTGGGATATTGATGTTTTCTTTTTTCAGGGCAATGTGTAGGCGGATCCTTATTATATTGCACTTTAGTGAATGAAAATCTGTCTTGAAGGACATTGCTGTCGGTGCCCACTCTTCAATA
>JAOTIZ010000003.1:1292371-1314548 GCA_027123425.1 Erythroxylum panamense
GTTACCTTTCATATTTAATAACACTTATCACCTGTTACTGTATGTCATTTTTGTTGTAGTGTTAGTTTGGTTAGGATGGCTTCTAAGTGTGGAATGGATTTCATGTATACTAGATTCATGACGACCAGTGGCGGAGCCACAGTGGGGGCAAGTGGCCACTAGCTCCAAAAGATTTTACTTGTAAAAATTATTATTTTAAATTTGGATGGTATAAAAAAAATAAAATTTTGTTATAATTCAAATTTTGCCCCCACTAAAAATAAAATTTTGTTCCCATTAAAATTTTGCCCCTACTTAAAAAATTTTCTGGATCCGCCCCTGATGACGACTCAATATTTCTTGAGTCTCGTTTCGAAACTTAACATTGGATTGGTTTCTGGTATTCATTGCCACAACTTGGCTCTGATACCATTGATAAAGAAAATTTTAGGTGAAGAAGGAGGAATATTAGATAAGGAAAGAACACAAATAATCCATGATTATATTTCATTAACTTCGTCTGATTTATAGGCAATAGAAACCAGAGAAGATTACAAGCTAATGAAGTGTGAGCTTACTCACATAACTGAAATTGAAATCATAAGAAAATAGGAGTAGTGGACTTCCCACTTAACAACTGAAAAGAAATAATGTTCCTAAAAATAAGCAAAAGACCTCAGCATGCCAACGATGTCTACTGCAAGCACCTCTATTCCATGAAGGAACTGGAAGTAATGTTTGTGTCACATGCTGAACTTGTCTCCTACCAAGGGATGGAGACTGCCACGTCTAAAGATCGATTGCCGCGTTTAGCCATGGTCGTCCTCTTGTCACACCTGCTTCTTACACTGTCGAAGCTCTTATTATTTGTGGCGATGACGGTAGTGGCGTGTCATCGCCGGTTTCTCTGGCACGTTGCCTGATGTTTTGTGAGAATCCATAAAAGAATGTTGATATTTGGATGGGACAGAGAAAGAGATCGTCGTGTATATAATGTTAATTGCGATATGCGAGAGGGATCTCAGGTGATGAACTTTATTTCTCGATGAATTTTGTTGAGTGAAACATGGACGGAGAAGGAGTTACACGTAGGACGAGGGGAAACATGACCGTATAAAAAAAAGTCCGTACAAACACAATTATCATCAAAAGCTGCGATCTAATCTTTATCCAAGCTTCTTGAGCCACTTTAGGCATGTCGTGTTAGAGTTAGTCAAAGTCATCATATGTTCTTGTTAATGATTGTTATTTTTTCTCCAAGCTAATATCAAAGTACGAATGAAACTTACTCAGCCTGTCCTTTATGGAACTTACCATAGAATTTTAGAGTTTGAATTATCTAAAATGTGCATGATATTTGGAGTAAAAGGGAAAAAAGCACATATTTTAAAGATAATCAATCTTAAAAGTGATTAATTTTTGAAAATTTTTAATTTTTATTTAAACTTTTAAAATTTTTAATTGAGTGACCAGTTTTTTAAAATCTTAACAATTTTGTTCAAAAAATTAATTTTTGCTTATGTGACTAATAGATAGACATTCACGTAATATTTAATAAACATATCACATCTTCAAAAACAGTCTTTTGAAGTGAATAATTAAGATTTTAAAAAGTTGGTTACTCATTTAAAAAATTTACAGCTTGAATATTAAATTAAAAAAACTTAAAAGATTAAACACTTTAAAATATGTTATCCTTATATTTTATTATTGGTTCAATATTATATATCATCATAAAATATTTAAATTGGCTTGGTCTATTTTAACTAAAGTATTTATAACTTTGGAGTAACCGGTAAAGTTACTCCTTTGCGACCAAAAGATTACAAGTTCGAGTAACGGAAACAATTTTTTTTGTAATAGATGCATAGGGAAATCTGCATACATTGATGACCCTCCCTTGATCCTCCCAACGTACGTGAGGATTCTTGTGCATTGAGGTATATTATGTTTTCTTTATCTATATATATATATATATATAGAGCTATAGCATGATAGAATTTCAAATGAATTATATAAAGAAAATTATTACGTTAATTAACATATACTAATATGAATGTTATGACGTGAAACCCTTATCTTTAAATCAATTTTCTTATTATTAATATTTAAGAAAACTTAATTAAAACAGTTAGTATTTCTCATTTGAAATAATCGACTCATGATGTAATAAATATATCAACTGACGATATTGTCTGATGTTTTAATTTTACCTAATTAAATTTATAAGATTATTAACAATATTAATAAAATAGTATTACCATTTTTAAAAAATTTAGATAACCTTATGTAAAAAGTATTTTTAACTTTAAAATTTGCACTAAGATATAAATTGTATCATAACATTTTATATTGTTCAAATCAAAATTTAATATTTTATAACTATTTAAAATTAACCTTAAACTATACAAATTTTAACTAAGCTAAAGGTTAACATTAAACTAATTGAAAATTTAAAATTTAAGATATATTATTGTTCTTTTTTAATTTTTATTTTTAAGGAAGACTCACAATTTCATGTGATTTTCATGTCATATTGTGTGCCTTGCTTACTTAAGTTAGACTTAAATTATAATTAATTCCATTAATTTTGTAGTCTCATTTATTTAAATTAAATTAAATTAAAATTAATCAAATATATATTGAAATTAAACCTAAATAACCTAAACTTCCTAAAAAATATATCTTCTCCACCGAAGTTTAACTAGAACAATTAGCACTATATTACTTTGACCATCATTAATTATTTTGAATCATTGCAATAACCAGAGAAAGAAGAATGTGCAAACCTCAAATAAACGGGATCAAATCGTCTGTCCCATTAATCCTGTACCTATTCTGTCCCACAACAAAACGTCGACGTTTTGCTTTATTTAAACTAGCTTCCACTTTGTTTTCACCCAAGCCAAGCCGAACGTCTCCTCTGCCTTATCCAAGCCAACGACTTCTCTTTTTGATTTTGCCTGGAAATAAATAGTTGTGTTTCTGAAAACAACACTCTCCCTCTGTCATCTTGTAGTTGTTTTGGACTCTTTTTTATTCTCCCATTGGACTCTTGTCCTCTTCTTTTGTTAGCAGTCTCTTGACATTTTCATTTCCATTTTCAATCTACGAATGCTAACCAATTTTTTGGCTCAAGGGCAGTCATTTTTTTTTTTTGATCGGCGATCACAAGCAGGCAGGACTAGTGGTTGATCGGAGTCATCGATCCAGATGGGAAGGAGCAGATCGTCGTCGTCGGTGAGCAAACGGAGGTACTTTAACCCGGCGTATTACCTCAAGAGGCCAAAGCGCTTGGCTTTGCTCTTCATTGCCTTTGTTGCCGCTTCCCTCTTCGTTTGGGATCGCCAGACTCTTGTTCGTGAACATGAGGTGTGTGTGTTTTTTTTTTTTGGTCAAAGTTCGAGTCTTTGATTGGTTTGTTCATTTGGGTTGACGATGAAATATGTTTGGAATTTGAGGAAAAGCTCTATTTCCATCTAGAAGTCGTACATTTTGGCATCTTTTGATTAAATTTTGAGTCTTCCATTTTATTGTTCTGTGTGGTTGCTGAGGGGATGTTAAATTATATTTCTGTTTTTTAAATTTCTGGTGGGAATTGTACCATTTGATGGGAAAAGAAAGAAGTGTTGGAAAAGATAGGAAATCATATGGGATTTAAGTAATCTTCTGTTATTTAGCTGAATTTTCTTTTCTCTTCGCTAGAATCTTGCATTTTTTATGAGGGGGTGTTTAGAAAATAGTGCAAAAGTTTGGAATAATTTCTTTTGTTAGATGTGCGCTTTTTCTTTGCATTGCTTTCTCTTCGGTCTTGCACATGGGGATATTATCAACAAGTACATGATGATTCAAATTTTTTAATCTAACATATAATATATATGTACTCGTGCTAATAAATTATGAGCACTGTGATCTCATGACTAGACACTATAATTAACTGGTTTCAGGTCTGTTAAAGGCTAGTTCCAGCTCATACCCTTTGACTTACTCTGTTTTCTTATTTCGTCCTTAATACATTGTTGTATCAAATGCTAATTTGCAGGTAGAAATTTCCCAGTTGAATGAAGAAGTGAACCAATTAAAGGCTATGGTAAGAGTCTTGACTGTTGAGCTTTATGATTGCTGTTGGTAGAAATTATTGTTTTGAGTAGCGGGTAAAAGTTTTAGGTGGTCAACTGGATATGCAGATTGGTCAATGTTATATTCTATAATTAACACTAAGAATTCAATAGCCCCGTGGTTTATACCCACAAAATATTCAGTGGAAATGAGCTTCTGCTAAGCTGATTGTTCCCATGCAATTTGCCGCAATGCCTGTGGTTTTATTTGCCTCTTCATATTCATTTATATTTTTGTTTGACAGATAGTCAATTTATTGACTGCAATGTTTGTGTTCTTGACTAATTCTGTTGGTTTTTTTCAGCTGGAAGAGTTAAAGAGTATTCATGGTGATGCATTTAAATTGATTAATAATAGATCTACCGGACCTTCTAAGAGGGTTATTTCTGAGGACCCCATTGACATTCATCGAAGAGAGAAAGTAAGAGATGCTATGATTCATGCATGGAATTCATATGAGAAATATGCTTGGGGGAACGATGAACTTCAGGTGTGTTAAATACCTTTTGGAGAACGATACATATACTTGTATGTGATTGGTTGTAATGCTCTCTAAATAATGCATTTCATTGCCAATCTCTCAAATTTGTTGTTTGAATGGGTTGCACTACTTGAAAGCTTTAATCCCAAATAAATTTGTTTATATGTGATCCATTTTTGCTTCATCCTATCCGATGCCTTTTGAAGAATTCATCACTCATAATGTCTCTAATGCTATTCTCTGTATTTTACCAGCCTCAGTCGAAGAATGGTGTTAATAGCTTTGGCGGTCTTGGAGCAACTCTAATTGATGCTCTGGATACATTATATATAATGGGTCTGGAGGAGCAGTTCCAGCGGGCTAGAGAGTGAGTGAGAATATCTTTCTCCTATGGAGGAGCAGTTGGGACGATGGCTTTATGTTGTGGCATTAAAAATGTGCACACGTTCATAAATCAAGGAAAAAAATTCATCATAGTTCTGTGTTTTCTGTCCTGTATTTTTGCATAGTTTTTGATGCATAGTTCTTCAACCTACAATTTTTTGGTTAAACGGAGGACATCTGTTTTTAACTGACTAGACAGTTAACTTTTAAATTTGACATCTAGCATGCCAAATTTGAGTATGTGGAGTTAAGAATCAATATTTTATCATGTTGTAATCTGTTCAATTAGATTCTTTTTGTTTCTACATGATAGCTTCTTCTAGTTATTGACAATTATTCCACTGTCATTTTATTTCTGTCAAGTACATTGTCTTCCATTTAAATAACTTCGTACAGAATACTGTTTTTGGTATGATCCTTTTCCTATTTTGTCATTTCTTTAGGTGGGTTGCAAATGCATTGGATTTTAACAAGGATTACGATGCTAGCGTTTTTGAGACAACCATAAGGTTGCGTTACCAGGTTTAATGTATAGTTAGTTTTTCTTTACTAAACTATAAGATCAGTATTTCGAATATACTGCTTGTGGCAGTATCTTTGGTTCTTATAGGATGAGGTTTTATACATTTGCTAATATATTCTGTCCCTTTAATCCAAATCCAGAGTTGTAGGTGGGTTGCTTAGTGCATATGATCTTTCAGGAGACAAAGTTTTCCTTGAAAAGGCCAAAGATATCACTGACAGATTGCTCCCTGCTTGGAATACACCCTCTGGAATCCCATATAACACAATCAACCTGGCACATGGAAATGCACGTAACCCTGGATGGACTACTGTAAGTTGTTTTCACTACATTATCTGTCTTGATGTTTATCCAATATATCTGTTGGATACACCTCTTACTCTATTCTCTGTGTACATAATCAGTGTTTCTTGACTTGGGAAAATGTCTAGAGTGGATATCTGTATGAAACAGTTGCGTATTCATGAAAGAATTGTTTTCTCTATTGTTCTTTTTCCCAGGGCAACAGTATTCTTGCAGATGCTGGAACCGAGCAGCTTGAATTTATTGCTCTTTCTCAAAGGACCGGAGATCCAAAATATCAGCAAATAGTATGTGGCTTCCATTTGTTTTTATGTCTAATTGTGTATATGTATGCTATTCTTGCAATGATGCACTGACAACATGTGTGGAACTTCCTGACGTTAGTGGCTGTTTTTGTCATTCTTTATCTGACAGATTCAGTGTTAATTTTATTGTTACAAAGTTGAACTGATTTTGGATTCTCTGCTTTATCTTCCTTTTCTGTTAGATGAATAAGTGGGCTTTTAAAGATGGCTCAAATTAGTTCTTTTCCTTTCCATAGTGAGGAAATATTTTCTGTTTGCCGTTCTTTCCATTTGTCAATCAAGTGATTGGCTGCCTATGTACTTGATTTGGTTTCTTACAATCTATATGTTTGTTGGAAATTTGATCTTGCAGGCAGAGAAGGTAATAGAGGTGCTCAATAAGACTTTTCCAGATGATGGTCTACTTCCAATATACGTCAATCCTCGTAGCGGAACTGGATCATACTCCACCATAACTTTTGGTGCCATGGGTGACAGGTATCTCTGGAAGATTTAGCCACTTACTGTCTAACATGTACTTTAGACATTTTTCCAATCATGACCGCTTTTAATATGATTCAAATAAACCTCTAAAAGAGTTTGATCAGCTTGAATATTTGCTCGCAGCTTTTATGAGTATTTGCTCAAGGTCTGGGTTCAAGGGAATAGAACTTCTGCTGTGAGCGGCTATAGGTGAGATTTTATTGTCGTACCTACTATATATCAATTGGTGACTAGCATAACCTCACAATGGATTGTATTTGATAGGGTTGATTGACTGACTCTGTTGTCCAGGACAAAGTACTTTTGTCAAACTTGGATTTTCTAAGCATGGAAAGCAAAATGAAATCAGAAATTAAAAAATGATCGGAGAAATGATGTGAATTTTAATGTTTTCAAACCATATCTGCTCTCTTATTATTTCCTTTATTTGAATTGAGTTTATGATGTACTATTTCATTAGCTGTGTTCATTATGAATTCCATCATGAAGCCAAATTTAATGGAACTTGATTCTTGGAAGCAGGGAAATGTGGGAAAAATCAATGAAGGGCTTGTTTAGCTTGGTGAGGAGAAGCACACCATCATCTTTTGCATACATTTGTGAAAAGAGTGGAGACATGCTTACAGACAAGGTAATATTCATCTTTAACATTCTTAACTATGCTGCTTTTCTTGTTGAGCCATGTTTAATTTAAGTTTACTAATCAAAATAAAAAAAGATTTTAGTGGAATTCAATGCTTATTCCTTGTTCGCACATATACGTAGATGGATGAATTAGCATGCTTTGCTCCGGGAATGATTGCCCTAGGAGCCTCTAGTCACGAGCATGCTGATTCTCAGAGATTTCTCGCACTTGCTGAAGAGGTATCTTTATGTCTTCAAAGCTAGATGTTAAAAATATTCATTTTCTCACTATGGGATGTTCCTTTTATTTCGATATAAAATTTTCATTTAATATGTTTGAAACTTTTGATTAAAAATGGCAAATATCGTACAGATATAAGCATTACGATATATCACCCTTACATGCATAACTTTGGTTCCTTTCCTGTTCAACTATTTGTCAAACAAGACAAATACCATTGTTACACTTGTATGCTTCTAGAGCAGGTAAGTTTGTTTTCATTGCAACTTTTCTTGGTGAGATGTTTTTATATGAACACAGCATGCAGTTTCATTGTAATCTTAAGTTGTAGGCCTGCAAAATAATTTCACAACGATAGAAAATGTATGTCGTTTTTGTCAAATACTTAAAAGGATTAGCATATCAAACTGTTTTCCCAGACTGGACAAGAGCTTAGAAGAAGCTTTCAAACTTGCCTTGTTGGAATTTTTAGATTCCTGCTTAACTCTCTCAACATTTAGGGAAGAGCCTGTAACAGTTTGGGATACAGGTTATATCATATTGCTTCATAGTTGTGCTTTTTCTAGATAAGAATTGTGCTTCAGTTTTGTGTTTATGGAACTTTTAGATATAGTATTATCTTGTATAGGAATAATTACTAGGTGGGCGAAGCATGTCTCATTCATCTGGCATATTGAACATTGTAAACGTATCAGGGCGTATGTATGAATGTGCTTATGAAGTATGTTTCTTCCCTTTTGCAGCTTGCTTGGACATGTTACAACTTTTACCAGTCTACCCCAACAAAATTGGCTGGAGAAAATTACTTTTTCCATTCTGGGCAGGTTATTTATATTTATCCTCATTTTTAGCCACACCTGTATCCATTATCTGAAGAGTGTCTTTTGCATGCTACTTTCAGGACATGACTGTGGGTACATCTTGGAATATCTTAAGACCAGAAACAATTGAATCACTCTTTTACCTGTGGCGTTTCACGGGCAACAAAACATATCAGGAGTGGGGTTGGAATATTTTTCAAGCATTTGAAAGGCACTCACGAATTGAGACAGGATATGTTGGATTAAAGGATGTAAGGAAACATCTTACCCGCAAAATCTCCGTATGTGTGTCGACAATTTCTTTTGACGCCTTGAATAATTCATGTAGTGTTTATCTAACTAAATTATGGGCTTGCCTCATATGCTATGGCTCAAGTCAAGATTCTTATAGAGACTGTTATTTAGTATGAGGATAATTTGATCTTCGATTTTCTTCTGCCTACCCCTTCTTTGAGTGTCATTATTAATCTTAGATCAGGATTGGCAACCAGAAGCACATGAATGACTGTCTTTGCATGGTGTTGTTTATAGGTGTTCAACATCTTTGGGATATCATTTACATCTTCTTTGGTACAGTAACATAGATGGCAGTCATAACTTGTTTTTTACTTCAGGCATAATCAGCTGCCATCTCATATGAGGCAACCTCGACCTGCCTTAATTTTTACCCAGAATAACATTCAGCGTCCCTTTTTTTCGTGCATTCAAGGAACTGATCTATGAAAGAGTATTGTGGCGAGTGATTCTTCTGTTATTTTCGCCCGCTGCCACTGAGTGTTAGATATTGGCCCTTTTCAGGTCAATACCGGTGTGAAAGACAACATGATGCAAAGCTTCTTCCTTGCAGAGACACTGAAGTATCTCTACCTTCTTTTTTCACCATCTTCAGTAATCTCGCTTGACGAGTGGGTCTTCAACACTGAAGCTCACCCTTTACGAATTGTAGCACGCAATGATGGAGATATTTCCGGACGATTAGAAGAGCAGACGAGTCGAAGTCGGGGAAGGAAAGAAGGTCAATTTGATGAATAAGTTTCATTTGGTATTCGTGAGCTTGATTGATCCCACTGTCATGGTTTTGAGGCATGAATTGGATGGACAACATGGGATTTAAACCTTGTAGTTATTGAATTAGATTCAAGGCCTCTAGAATCATTCTGCCATGGATGATAAAAGGCAGTTGGAAGTTTCTCTGCTCCTGGCTTGTAGGAATTGTTGTATTTAATAGCATAGAACTGACAATGACAACCCTAGTGGTTGTGTAACATAGAAAACCATTCGTGACTTTATGTACACGAAAAGTTTTCCACTCATGGATTAGCAGAAAACCATTAGATTGCAATATAATTTTTTGAAAGTCTTGTATGCTTCAATCTTTCCTCTTCTTCTCGTTTCATTTCAGAGCAAATCAAGGCATGCGGTACAGGAAACAATAAGGATTTCCTACTCTGTATCTATACCAGTGTATGTGTGTGTCTGCTTAATCCCGTTACTGTGACATGCATAAACTGTCAGCCATTGGCATGTCGGGATGGCGATGGCTGAGTTGGATCAGGTTGGACCCCTTAAAGCCTGAACCTAAACGGGTCTGAGCTTGAGCCTGATTTGAATTTAGGCCAACCAGAATATTGAACCCATTGAACATGAAAAGGGATTAAAACTCAAGTTCAAACCAAGTTAGATCGCACACCTGAAGTGGGTTTATATGAAATCAAGTCAATTTGGGTTGGGTTTAGGTTAAATATTCCAATGTCTAGTATGCTATTCAAAGGCTATATTTTTTCTGTAGTTTGGTCTAAATTTGAATTTGAATTTGAATCCATCAATTACTAAGATTTGAGCAATCTTGGCATGAAGATGAGACTGAACAAAGCAAGCTTCTACTTCCAAGTTGCTTCCACCGTATTGGTGACAAGGTGTTCCAGTGTTTCATTGCGTCAAGTTTCGATCTTTCAACCGTTTCCCTTGTCCTAAGTGTAAGTGAGGGAGAACAAGGTCGTCGTTCTGGTGGTTTGGGCTTGGTCTCCACTTAACCGAACACAAAGAAGGAAAAAATAGAAACAGGAGAAGTCTTTTTCGAGCTTGTAACCCATTAATTCAGGGGGGGCCCAAGCAAACTGGTCTATGGAGTTTCAAGTTCACCAACCAAAACCTCAACTGTGGAAAGAGTAGCAAAGGAAATTCGAGCTCAGCTATGCAAGTAAAGCATATGCTTTCAAGTTTACTTTGAGGCTCCTCTCAATGTTTCTCTTTGAACCACCAACTGAAGAATTTTCCATGAAAATACAAGCGTTTCGTAAGCTGTTGGGAGAAAGAGGAAGCTATCTTTAACCTTGATTTAATGCTAACATCATATCATCGTTTCCTCTCTCGTCTCACCCACTCCCCAAAACGCAGTTCCTCCATTTTTTCCCCTTTCTTTGCTATACCAAACAATGACTTGAGCTTTTCAGTGACCCTTGACAAAGACATCAAGGAAGGCATTGATAGTGCCACCATCAGCAAGACTGGTGCACCCATTTTCAGGAAACAAAGTCACAACTTTCAGTATGCTTCTTACTCTCAATCTCGTAGCTTTTCCTTTCCTAATCCCTCGAAACGGTTTGTTTTGTTGGGTTTGATTCCCTTGGAGAATGATCAGAAGCAACACAATTGGAACCAGTATTTATCCCATCGCAGTAGGTTCTGGTTTCGTATTTCATTTTATGCTATTTGTCTTTTTGCATTTGAATTGGATTCTTAAGAATGGTATTCTTCTGTTCAGCAGCAAAACTTGATTCTCCTTGTTTGCGGTTTTGCTTCTTTTGAGTTTGTTTATTGTATTTCAGGTTTTTTCACGAGGGCTAAACATGTAAAGAGGATTGAGTTCAATGATCAGCATAGGCATGTTTATTACTTCTATATTACTGGTTTCTTCACTTTACTTCAGTTCCTTTATCCATATTTTCAATGTTTTATTATGGGAAATGGGAATCCTTTTAGTGTGTTATTAAACATTTACTATTGGTTTACTTTTTATTATGCTGATGGCTGCACGATTAAGCATTGTATATAAATTGATCGTTTGAACTTCAAAACGACATGGTTCTGTGTCCCCTTATAAGATTAATGGTTATTGCAGTCATGGTTGACATGCCTGGATCTTGTTGGCATCCATGCCTGTGAAATGCATAATGATCAGGAATTTGTAAGTTTGTGACTGTGAATTGAGGTTTGCTTATTCGTGCATTTGGTCTAGAAGTTGTGAGAGCAGTGGTTTTGATGATACCGAAACGGAGGCAGCCTTTTTACTTGACTAAAAAAATCCAGGATGGAGTAAGATTTTGACCAAAAAAAGGTTTTAAGCTTATAGATCGAAAGAAAATATTAAAAGGTTAGAGTTGCATTTGGGGGGCATAAACATAACTTTGAGAGTCTACATATCTTTTATATATATGCTACCCAGTGCATCAAAAACAATCTATTCGATTTATATATTTTTTGGGAGAATATTCCATCCCTAATGTGTCCCTTTTTGGCCGTTTAATGTTTATGATATTTTTGCAGTCAGAGAGCCGTCACAACTGCACTTTGGTGCAATTTTCTTGTATTTTCTCTTAAATTTGGTGTATGGTTGTCAACCTCCAGTCATGTAATGTTAGCTGAAGTTGTGCACTCAGTTGCAGATTTTGCAAACCAGGTGGTTATCTTTTCATACTTTGTCAACCAAATTATGAAAACTATTCAGAATTTGGAACATATAGAAACTAATTGGCTTTGGCATTGTAGGCACTTCTTGCTTACGGTCTGACAAGCTCGAGGCGTGCACCAGATGCCCTTCATCCGTGAGTCTTCTTTACCAAAATTTGCTTTTCAGTTTCATAGTCTTCACATACTCATTGTTCAAGCATCTGTAGGAAATACAATTTGTACTTGATAGAGTCTCTAAGGCTTCTTTAATACTGTCTCATTTGAGATGAATAGGTTGGTTGTTGAATAAGGTTGCAGTAGGAAAGACCTTAAAATTGGACTGTCTTGTCTTTATTATCTAATAATTTTCATAAAGCTTATTTCTTATGAAGGGCAAACAGTTTATTGGCTTTTCCCCCATCATATGTATGTGTATATTTACATATTCTCTTCTCTATTATTTTGCCTAAAGTTTATTTCCTTTCGCAGTTATGGCTATTCTAAAGAAAGGTTTGTTTGGTCGTTGATATCTGCTGTTGGCATCTTTTGTCTTGGTTCTGGGGCTACGATTGTTAACGGAATTCAAAACTTGTGGGTTTCACATGTAAGTAGCAAAGTAATATGGCATAATTATTTTTCAGAACTTCTCAAACCTTTCCCTTCCTATCCTTCCCTCCAAGTATTGTGTGTAGCTTCACAAATGAATTCATAATTTATAAACTTGCATGATCGTTTCAGACTCCCATGAACCTCGAATATGCAGCTCTGGTGATTGGTGGTTCATTTCTTATTGAAGGTACAATTACTTTACCTGTTAGGCTAGTGGATTGTCACAAATTTGGAATTCAATTTGGGCATTTAATCTTCAACTTTTCACCTTTGACTAGTTATGTCTTCTCTTTAGGGGCTTCTCTTGTTGTTGCCATCCAAGCTGTGAAGAAGGGTGCAGCTGCAGAGGGAATGAAATTAAGAGACTACATCTGGCGAGGTCATGATCCCACGGCTGTTGCAGTCATGACAGAGGTATATTGTGAATGTCTTTTTTATATTGCTGGAAGTAATCATAGGTCATTACCCATAATTTTAATGTGCCAATTATGTGATCCTGTATTTGGTGCCAACTGCCAAGAAAAAATATGTTATGATCTTCCTCTATAATTATTTAATGCTGAAAACCTTGAATAAATGTAAGCATTGAATCAGTGCTGTTATAAGGAAGAGAGAAGTGATTCGAAGAAAAATAGTGAATGATTCCAGGCAATTTTACCAACATTATATTATCCTTCCGCGACATTTTACTTAAATAGCAGAATTTCATCATGTACGACTGTAAATTCATCCTTGTACATACTTCGCTGTTGTCTGTCTCCATTACAAGCAATGTTATATGCAGGATGGTGCTGCAGTTACTGGACTTGCTATTGCTGGAGCATCATTAGTTGCCGTGAATGCCACAGGAAATCCAATCTATGATCCTATAGGTTCAATAATTGTTGGCAACTTGCTTGGGATGGTATGTACTACACATCTCATAGGTAACTCTCTTCACAGATGAACAGGTGCAATTGAGGTGAAGTTTTATGCAGGTGGCAATATTTCTGATCCAAAGGAATCGGCACGCTTTGATTGGCAGAGCAATGGATGACAATGATACAGAGAAGGTTCTCCGATTCTTAATAAGTGACCCGGTATAACTATCGTAAGAAATTTTACTTTATTTATTTTTACTGCTCCTTCTCTGGAAATTAACAAGTTGTTGGTTTTTGTTGTAGGTGGTAGATGCTGTATATGATTCTAAAAGTGAGGTCATAGGACCTGGATTCTTTAGATTCAAGGCAGAAATAGGTGATCTTTCTCAGTTCAACTCCCTTTACTGTTTTGATTGTCCAAGACTCTGAACATTGATTTTGAACCACCAGTATTTAGAATTCCTTAACTTTTTTTTTGCTTTTAGTTAAAATAATTCCATAACATTTTTTTGCTTTTAGTTAAAATAAGTGAGTAAGTAATAACATGTCTGAGGTTTTAAACATATTGAGGAAAGATCTATATTCATTGCATTGAGAACAGCACTAAATTTGTTCAAGAATTGTACTAAGCCAGACATTTCTGCCACTTTTTGTCATTGTTTGAATATCAATATTAATATACTGATTTCTATGACGACAGATTTTAATGGAGTTGAGGTCGTGCAAAACTATCTTACTAGGACAGGGCGTGAAGAATGGGCAAGACAGGTTGATATTTGTCAGAATTTCAATTGAATAAGAAAGAAAGAGTGAAGAGAGTTAGTTGAGAGGATAGCATATTATATATATATAGTTTCGTGTTGTTTAAAAATAATGAATTCATGGTCCGGCATTTTGTGCATGACTTTGTATGTGTAACGTACAGTTTCGAAAAGCTGCAAAAGAGAAGGATGATACTGCCTTGCTCAAAATCATGTCCAATTATGGTATGCATTTCTACAAACAGCAACGATGATTGAAATTTTACAAGCAATTATTGGTGACTAGGTTTCCCCTTCGCAGGTGAGGAAGTGGTCACTGCTTTAGGATGTGAAATTGACAGACTTGAGAAGGAGATACAGGAGATTGTACCGGGCATTCGGCATGTTGATATCGAGGTGCACAATCCAACAGGCCCGATCCCATGATTATATATACATTTTTTCTTCTTTTGCACTTGAAAATTGCGTCTGCAATATTTACTTTCTTTTTTCTGACATAATGGATGATGTCAAGCATTTAACTACCGAAACACGAGTGACATGCTTGCATTTTTGTTCCAAGTGAGTTTATCAATAGTGAGATCATCAAGTTTTGTCAGATTAGAAGGAACAGAATATTGAAAAAGAGAATATGGTATATGATGTGATGTCTGGCAATTTTGATAATAACTTCAGTAGCTTTGTCACCTTGGTCTTTGCATGCTAAGATTCAAAGTTGTATTAAACTGGTTCAGGTCCTCAGATAGTTCCTTGCGAACTATTCCGGTTGTCAGGTAAACATACATGATCCTCGTGGCTTACAATCTATGACTTCTCTGTAGCAAAAAGGTTCAATATTTGCCTATAGTTCTGTTAAACTTTTACTATGGATTTCATATAATGAAACATAAAATTCAAGAACCATTCTGATCCTCGAATTGGAGTTGAGAGAGGTAAGTTTCATGCAAGTAATTGAGTACAAACGTATGTTTTTCCACAGTAGCATTGGCTCTTTGTCAGGAAAGTATGCATTCACCAAGTGAAACTAAAGGGTGTTCTAACATCCAAAGGTTTTGTGTCCAAAATCTTGTTGTCAGAATCTTTGAAAGATCAGTTGCTTTCTGTTATACAGACTTGCATATAATGAAAGCAGAGTAGTTACATTTTCCTGCACTGGAATGCAACTTGTGCTTTATCTGGAAGCTGTTATTTACTTGGTAATTGGCAGGAACAGGAAAGGTAACATCAGAAAATGACTCTTCTATGTTTGCTGGACCACACACTCATTTTTGTAAATAACCCATAGCCACCGAGTATATCCGACAGTCATTGAATAAACCGTTGGATACATGCAATAATCTGCAAATTTGTGTTTTGGGTGAGTACAAAATTAAGTGACAGGCTTAGTGTGTTTTTAGTTCCGACCTCCTATCTTTGGAGTCATCAACAGGTGGGAATAGGTCCTCAATCTTAGCTCGACCATGAAAACTTCAAGTTCAAAGGCACACAAATGCAACTCGAACCTGAAATTTTGGAGTTTAGAGGCATACAATCGTAACTCGAACCTGTTCGAGTTTGTAGAATCTTGACTCGAACTCAAACTCGAACTTGAAAGCTTAAACCTTTGAGTTCATAGTCACACTAACACACACCACACGGTGAATGAATTTGCCATGTGCTCACCTACTTGTGTTAGTCAACAATCTGCAGCCAACCAAATCTCCCAACTACCAACCTCAGCTAGCACGAAAGGCATCAAAACTTGAAATAAGATTTGGTAAGCCTCTTGTCCAAAGAGTACATATTATTATTATATTCTCAAGAGACTACGTCGTACGTACTGATCTTTTTTTATATTTTTTTAATAAAGGAACTTCAATTCTTTTTTTGATTGCCCACGAGGTATTCTAGGAAGGTCTTAACTATAGAAAGGCGCCTTTAAGTCATATACTCTCAAATTAATCCCCACTCAAGCTGGGTAGGTCTCTTGCGAGAGGCAAAGTTCTGACTCCAAGTTTTAAACGACTGCATACATGAGGACAGTTCGAACCCGTGACCTCACGTAAGTCAAGAAAGCCCTTTATCAACTCACCTGCAACTTGGGTTAACTTCAAATTCTTCAAGTTAAATAAAAATGGTGGAATAGTTAGTCCAATTAGGATAAAACAATTCAATAGAAAAAGGGTATCAATCAAACACGATGAATTAGTGTTTTTGGTGTGATTTGATGTTCTTTAGTGTGATTTTGACTATGGACTATAATACTACCGCTGGCTTTAGTTGACTATACTCTCAACAGTCAATTTTTTAGGCATGTTTTGAAGTTTTTTTTTTCAATGTTTCAAAATGATTTATAGATATTTTCTTATTAAAAATATCACTTAATAAATTACTATGGCCTAATAAAATAATATGAAATTAATCCTAAACATCATAAATTAAAATCTACAATTTCAATACAAAGGAAAAAAAGTATTATTATATGTATCCGAAAAGTAAAGTTTAAAGGTTTTATCGATATTAAAAAATAAAATTATTATTAAATATTATAAATTAAAAATCTACAATTTTTTAATGAATATGTAATTATTTTGGTCTACGTCATATTGTAATGACTTGAAAGATGGGGAGATCTAACTATTGGCTTTCTTTTCTTTTGACATAGACAACTTCTGGTGACCACACACAAACTATAAGCAACATGTGAATCAATTCCCAGTTTGGCTGCTTTAATTTAAACTAGAACATGAGGAATTTGAACACATTATTGTTAAGATTCTAAAATGGCGGTTAGGAATATGTTTTTTTAAAATAAGATTTGCAAAAAAAGAATCTTTAAATTGTAAGATTAAAATTATGAACATTCATAGAATATGCCATAGTTTACATTAATCAAAAGTTAAAAGAGTTATAATGCTTAGAAAATCGAACATGAGAAGTTTACGGTGTAGCTATACGAGATCATTTGATTGATTAATTAATAAATTGATTATTTTAATAATAAAAATTATTAAATTAAATTAAATAAAAAATAACAAATTCAAAATTTTTGACATTAAACAGAGTATTGATTGGTTTGTTAAAATACTAAACATAAAGGTCAAAACTTTAATAGTTATATTAAACTTAAAGAGAGATAAAAGCAATTATCATTAATTACAATTTCGCTGTATTTTTTGCAGTAATTACATTATAATCCCTAATTATACAGAGCTTCAACATCACCTACCACAAATCAAGCTGATGAGTTTAATCAAAAACTTTAAAGGGTTTGATTATTTTTCTTAAGAAAAACTATGGTACATAGCAGAAGAAGAAGACCTAAAAACATAATAAAATACACCATCATGCAACTGCTTACACCTTATTTATGTAATATGATCATCCACCAGCAGATGAGTGATCCAAACACCATTGAAGAACTACATCAGAAACTAAGCCTCCAAAGCCAAAAACAAGAACTGGGTTTTGACCAAAAAAGAAACTTGATGTCATCTTCCCTTGGTATGATCATGTCTCCAACCGCAACATTAAATCTTCCCCTTTTCGACCATAACAGCACCGGTCGTCGTGTTGCCAAGTTGCTTATTCTTGAGAACTGCCACGCTTGTCGGGAAGTGTTTACGATCGTCCGCAGCGTCCAACTTCTGCACCGGCATGGAGAGGACGTTGGCTTTCTGGGAAGTGTCGGCTCCGGCGGGTTGCGGACGAGGGTACAAGATATCGGTGGGGAAGAAGTTGTACTGAAGGCCAGCCATGGATGGAAGGTAAAGGCCTCAGGGACTTCTAACACAAACACTTGGTGATCTAAAGAAGGTGTTTGTGTGTTGCTAGGCTGGTCTTAGAAGGAACTTGGTTTAGTTTTAGGGTCTATTTATAGAGGAAGGTTTGGGGTTCCTGTAATCTTGGAGTTACAAACAAGGCATTATTTTGGAATATAAATTGTGCCTTTTTTTTTAATTTAAAAAATTGAATATTCTTTTAGCTATAAAAAAATTGATTATTTAATAATTTAATAAGTATATTTTATGTTAATTTTACAAATTTAAAATTTGAATATCTCATAATCTTTATTTAAAGGGAGAATTATTTATTTTATTAATTTCCTAAATTTGAGTATACATTTATTTATGGAATTAATCAAAGTGACAAAATATTTATTTATACAAGTAATATACAAATATGGTAATTATGTTAATATAGTAATAAATTCTAATTTTATTTTTACCAAAAATAGCTCTAAGTTATAGGTAAGGCTGCGTACTATTAGAGCTCTTCAGACTCTACTTTATTACGAAACTTCAGACTGGATATGACGATGACGATAAAAAATAACTCGAAGTTATAAATTCTCTCTTTTTTTAAGTACTTAAATTTTCCGGTGAAAGCAATTTTATCTAAAAATAAAAACTATTTTAAATAATAAATAGTTTAATTTTTAAAATAAAATTTAGGCTTATTTTCCCCTATAAATGAATAATATTATTTTAATAAATTTTAAGAAAATTTCATATGCAAAGTTGCTTAGTTCAAATATTTAAATATATATTTTTTAAAATTTTCAAAATTTTTAAGTATTAAAATTAATTTTTTTACATAATGAAATTTTGTTTAAATTGATAATATGATTATTATTTAGTTTCGAAAATTCATCTAATATGATTCAAATATGAAGATTTATTTAAATTAAATTAATAAAATAATATAAAATGTAATTAATGAAAAATATAATTTTAATTTATAAATATTTTATATTAAAATAATATTTTATCAAATAAACTCAAATTAAAATTAAAAAATCAATTGAATTAGGTCAAGATATTAGTCTTCCCATGTTAATAATATGTTAGGCTCAAAGCCCAGAACCAAGCTTGAAATCTACACTCTTCCTTCTCAACCTCTCTCACCCAAAACCCCCAATAAACCCTAACCCTATGAATAAAATTAAAGTTCCCATTTGCCCTTCTCCAATGAAAGCCCATCTTTGTGTTCAAGTCGTCTCCTACCTCTAAACCCCTAAAGACACTGACTTTACACACAACCATGTCCGAAATGGACGTTTCTCGTTCAGAGAAGAAAAAGCACAAGAAGAAAACCCATCAAAATGACTCCGACCCGAAACCCGCGGCCGCCGCCGACGGCTTCGGCGACTTCATGATCAAGCCCCAGAATGTCACTCCGGCGATTGACACCTCCTAGTGGCCAATCTTATTGAAGAATTACGACCCCCTCAATGTGCGTACGGGTCTCTACACTCCGTTGCTCTCCGGTCACTCTCCTCTCAAATGGCCTCTGGCAGAGTACATAAAGTACGGTGTGATGAATCTCGATAAACCCGCGAACCCCTCTTCGCACGAGGTTGTTGCGTGGATCAAGCGGATTTTACGGGTCGAGAAAACGGGGCATAGTGGGACTCTGGACCCGAAAGTTACTGGTAATTTGATTGTGTGCATTGATAGAGCGACCCGTCTTGTGAAGTCCCAACAAGGGGCTGGTAAAGAGTATGTGTGTGTTGCTAAGTTGCATAGTAAAGTGCCTGATGTTGCCAAAGTGGCCAGAGCTTTGGAGACTCTTACTGGGGCGGTCTTTCAGAGACCGCCATTGATATCAGCTGTTAAAAGGCAGCTTAGGATAAGGATTATCTATGAGACTAAGTTGTGAGTATGAAGCTGATAGGCATTTGGTTGTGTTCTGGATTTCGTGTGAGGCGGGTACGTATGTGAGGACTATATGTGTTCATTTGGGTTTGATTCTTGGGGTTGGTGGGCATATGCAGGAGTTGAGGAGAGTGAGGTCTGGCATTTTGGGGGAGAAGGACAATATGGTGACTATGCATGATGTTCTTGATGCTCAATGGGTGTATGATAATTATAGGGATGACACTTATTTGAGGAGAGTCATGATGCCACTCGAAGTTCTTTCAACTAGTTATAAGAGATTGGTTGTGAAGGATTCAGCTGTGAATGCGATTTGTTACGGGGCGAAGTTGATGATTCCGGGATTGTTGAGGTTTGAGAATGATATTGAAGTTGGTGAAGAAGTTGTGCTGATGACTACAAAAGGTGAGGCCGTTGCTTTGGGGATTGCAGAGATGACCACTGCAGTGATGGCTACCTGTGATCATGGTGTTGTGGCAAAGATTAAAAGGGTCGTGATGGATAGGGATACTTATCCGAGGAAATGGGGGTTGGGGCCTAAGGCTTCAATGAAGAAGAAGTTGATTGCAGAGGGAAAATTGGACAAGCACGGGAAGCCTAACGAGAATACCCCAAAAGAATGGGTGAGGAATGTGGTTTTGACTACAGGGCAAGATTATCTGGTTGCTAGCCTTGCTGCTGGCTCTGCATCAGCTGTAGAAGCAAGGGAGACTGCTGAGGCGGAGAAGAAGAAGAAGAGTGGGGATATTGAAGATGAGGAGGGACACAAGCGCAAAGCTGATGAAACTGCTGCTAGCCCTGCTTCTCAGGTTCCCGTGAAGAAAGCTAAAGCTGAAGATGGTAAAAAGGCTGCAACCACTAGTCTGGAGAAGGATAAGGCAGATGGTGTGGACGAAAGCAAGAAAAAGAAGAAGAAGAAGAAGAGTAAAGAGAATGGGGAGGAAAATTTAGACGGTTCAGTGACAAAGGAAGATATTGAGGGAAGTGAGAAAAAGAAGAATAAAGATGATGGTGAAGCAGAAATAGGAGAAAAAAAAGAGAAATCGGAGAAGAAGCATAAGAAAAAAGGGAAAGAGAATGAAGAGGCCGCAACCATTGTAGACAAAAAGAATAACGGAGAGGCCGAAAAAGCAAAAAGAAGAAGAAGAAGAAAGAAAATAAGGATAAAGATGCAGAAGAATAGTCATGAAAGTTCAGAACTTTTTTTCTTAGGATGGCATAAATTTCCATTACCTGCTTGTGTTAGCTTCAAGACTTCTGGTGTACCAGAGTATTTTTCTTTGGGGAAATCTTAGTTCTTAGGGTGTGCTTGTTTAATGGGTATGACGAAAGCGGAATGGGTATGGAATGAAAAGTAACGTTTGGTAAGGAATTATGATTGTATAGCTTATATTTGATTCCTCGTTTTTGGGCATTACTCCATTCCTCTTGTAATCCAGAGGAATGAGAGTCATTGCTCTATATTTTTGGCGCTTGTTTTGTAAATTTCCCTCCTTTACAAGCAGGTCTCCTACTTCAGTTGGACCAAACATGCTTGGGACTCCTGCTGTCCAGCAAAAATCTAGTTAAGATTAGGGTTTTTATATGATGGAACACTACCATAAGCCCCGCCACCAGGCCTTCCGCTTATTGCTCAATCTCAGCCACAACAAAACGACCTGTCTCAGCTGTTAGGATCAATTCGCGAACTGGGCAATCTCTCCGCTTCCATTAATACTTTCAAGAGGAACTTTGATGAATTGCAGAACCACCTCGATTTCATTCAGACTGCTATTGACGATGGCTCCAAGAACCTCGCTTGTGGGGCTATTCACAGCAACATGAACAGCCTAAAACCCGACAGGAACAGACACCCCGACAATGACAAGCCGGACAGAGTCCGAGCTTATGAATCTCTACGAAGTCATGTGTAGAAAAAAGGTTCGGGAGATATGTAACTGCTTGTTTATCTGATGTTCATAAGCTTCGTGAAGAATTTTCCGTGGCTCTAAAATGCTATCCAGCAGAATTAGTTCTGAAGTGTGCCGGGAAGTTAAAGTCTATGCCAGCAAGGACTCTCCTGTGGTTACAGGTAGAGAAGCTTGTGTTTTGGTATTGGAACTTTTGCTTTTGATTAATAACGTGGAGCCTCCTGTGAGGAGTGAGGCCGAGCAGGCTGCGAGTCGTTGGAAAATGAGGCTTGTGGCTGGGGATGGTCTGCATAGAGCGTGCGAAATCAGCTCCAGAGGATTGCTTCTTCTTGTTATTGGTTATGGGATTCCCAAGGCTAATGAGTATGATGATATTTGGGATTTGATTTGTCGTGTATTTCAACGTAGATCACTACCGCCTTAGGGTTCCTTTTGCGGGGTTCGTTGCTCAGTTTAACATCCTTAATTC
>JAOTIZ010000003.1:1316749-1328987 GCA_027123425.1 Erythroxylum panamense
TATATGAAAGTACTTCAAGATGCTCTGTAAGCCCTGTCATTGGCTTAAGACTTTCAAGGATATATACATAAATACATACATATATATATGTATACATACATATATACATACATACATATATATGTATGTATGTATGTATATATCCTTGAAAGTCTTAAGCCAATGACAGGGCTTACAGAGCATCTTGAAGTACTTTCATATAACAGTATCAAGATGATGATGTGCTTCAAAGGTTGAGCTACGATTAGAAGCAACAGCAACTCTTACAAGAAACTCTTACAAGCCAGACATAGGTTGTATAAATTTTCTAAACATTAACAATCCATATATATATATGTATGTATATATGTATGTATGTATGTATGTATGTATGTATCGAATGGGGTGTGATGACGATGAATGTATGTATTTGCTAGCAAAGTTAAATTTTTAATCGATTGTACATTAAAAGAGATTTATATTAAAAAAGAAGAGATTATGAATTCTAGTAATTTTTTTTCCTAAAGCCCAAGCCCAGCCTGGTATTGCTGACTGCCAACCGTAATGATAAAACATTGTTTATCAACGAGTCATTTCTCATTGGGATAATCATTCAAAAGTTAAAATTTTTATCAAATTTAGAAGCATAACCATGACAGAACTATTTGAACAAATAAAACACCAAGCTTTCCATTCCACTAAATTGTTGAATGTTTCCAAACAAAGTTTGCAGTGTAAGATCAGAGGAAGCAACAGAAACATAGGCACAGGACTGAATATAGGATATGCATACCAGCACTACCTTGCAAGTTGAATCAAAAAGGTCTCTGTGAGGTTTTGTTGCCAAATATGGCTTCCCTTACTGGTGAACGACCTGGTGCATTTATATTCAAGAAATCTCTTACAGCTTTGTCCTCAAGACACAGTCCTTTTTTGCGTAGTTCTGCTACTAAATCCTGAGCTTCTTCCACACCTTTCTCTTTGCATAACCGATCAACCAAACCCACAAAAGTAGCAACATTTGGACAATGACCAGCCTCCAACATTTCAATACAAAATTCCTTAGCATCATCTAAGTGGTTGCACTTATATAATCCCTGAATCAATACTGTGTAACTGAAAGCATTTGGTGTAATTCCATTGTTCTGCATTTTCCTAAAAACTCTCTTTGCATCATCAAACTTTTGAGCTTTGCAAAAGCCATCAACCACAGCTGTATAAACAACAACATCAGGAATGGTACCTTTCTCACGAATCAAACCAAAGAGCTTCATGGCTTCCTGTACAAGGCCATCTTTGCAGAGACCATCAAGCATGGCAACTGCACTGGGTATCAGACCAGTTTCCTTCATTTTCTTAAAGATTTCCTTGGCATCTTCAGGTGCTGGAGGTCGACTGGACTTGGATGTTAACTTCTCTTCTTCCCCAGAAGCAAAATCAGCTGCACTATCACTGGTAGTCGATTCAGGATCTTGTTCATCCTTCTTCTCCTGGAAACCAAGCTTGAACTGATCAAGAAAAGCAGCATCCGAGAGACGACTACTTCTAGTTCTTGCACTTTGATTGGTACCTCCATCACCACCGAGACTTCTACTTCTTGGACTTTGATTAGTACCTCCATCTCCACTGAAACTTTTGCTCTTAGGACTTTGAATGTCGTAACTGGCACTAGTGGATGTTCTTCTAGGACCACTAGGAGGAGTACGACTAGGATGAGACTCTGATTGGGAAGTATCGAATTTGTGCAGTCTCTCACCTCTCAAACGTCTGCCTGCAATAGGCTCCGCCGGCATCTGGGTTTTCCCAGCTCTATATTCTTCTTCATCATCGAAACCAAAATCAGTACTTGGCTCTCTTATGGAACTAAAGCGACATACTAACCGTAACAAACAGTTTGGAGATGACAAATGATTCTTCTTCAAAATCAAAGATTGAGCGTATGCCATTGATTGATTGGTCGATTAACTGATCACTTTGATGAAGTAAAGGTTCTATGCCTCCTCAAAAACATAACAATCCCTTTTGCTTATAGCTGCAATAACATCAAAATCTCAAAACAAGAACACAATGAAGCATACGAACAATGAAATTGAATGAATAAAAAGCCTAGAATTTTGCAATATCCATGTATGTTTCTTCAACCACAGAAAACCACTCAACTCCATTAATCCATCCGAGAGCCATCATACCATAACTTAATAAAAAGAACGAATGCCCTGTGCTTCGCACAACAAAAAGATTCCATTTTCACTACACAAATGAGTTGCTTGACAATAAACCCAATTCAAAGAAAGTAGGTAAATGAACACAAAACCCCCTGAAATAAGAGAAATCGACATACCAGAAGTGATTGTGCAGCAGTCTTCGAAGTGGGTTTTTGCCTGTCTTCACTGTTCGCTCTTGCTCGAGAGATGGCACTATGTGAAGTTTGGGGTTTTAGTTGGGTTTTGAACGGCCTTAACGGGCTCGTGGGTCGACTCTGTTTTTAATTTTTATTCTTATTTCTTTAATAGTACGAAGTGCCAAGTTAGGGTGTATTTCAAAGGGAAACCCAACTTGAAAGAACTGAACAAACATGTAATAATATGTGTAGGTTTTAACCTAAAAGAAGAGCAAACACGTTAATCTGTAAGAAAAAAGAAAATACTATGTAAGACATTGTCTGAAACATAATAAACATTACACACAGATTATAAGTTATTCAACTAAAAACGGACATGGGAAACTAGTAATGTACTATGTATCATCCGGTTTTCTGACAGATGTCAATGGCAAGATGCAATCTTTGGTAGTTGGTACAAAGGGTGTGACAGGTGCACCTGCTTTGTCTTGAGACTCTTAACTCGACATGACTTTACCAGTTCTGATGTTCACATGTGTGACATAATAGTAGTTTACTAGTTTCATTTGCCTTAGAACTATTGGTGCCTCTATATAGTTTACAAAAAATAATGTTTGATTGAACTTTAGAACAGAAATTTCAACTCTGTATCTCTCTCTCTCAATAGTCCGCTGTTTTGATCAATCTATGTCCCAGGAATTCATGCTAGGATCATCTTTTCGTACTGTTCAGTGTTTATTTAGGTGATCTGATATCACTTCATACCAAGTACCGCGCGCAAGTTAATTGTTACTTCCGAGTTTTGATTTCTGATTTTCCACCTTCTGACAGCACAGATTCATGCTCATAATCATTCTTTTATATTGTTCATATAGGTGACATTACAGATTCATGTTCTGACATTACACCTTCATGTACCTGTTTCTTGTCCATTTTTTACTTTCATCAGTTAATGTTGTATGTAGTTATCTGTCTGCAAATGACAATATCTACATGTATAATGCTTTGCCTGCAGATTTTAGAATCTGCCTTCATAAGAAAGAGAAGGGCCATGGTTTCAGGCCATTCTTTGGTATTCGTTTAGCCGAAAGTTGTTGGACTCCACTTAGTATCCGATATCTCCACTTTCAGATGGTTGAGCTAGGAAAAATTGATATGTAGCAGACAACTGAGTAGCGTGAACAGGAATAGCATGTAATCGCTTTTCACAACCCTGTATCGACGTTGAAACATACATGATTACACTCCATGCTCAATAGATGACTCCTAGAAACAAAAATACACAAAAGATGCTTCTCTGTACTATGTATTTTACTTTCTGAGTTCCTAAAAATCTCAACAGATGTTGGTACTTATTAGCCTATGCAACTTATGATGTAGGTAGCTAGTAATTTGATGTCCGAAAATTCCACTCAAGAGGCTATATGTATTCTCCTGTTGTTACTGATGCCCTTGCTAAACAATACATTCAAACGCTGAGCACCATGGTTTGGTATCTGCATATAGGAAAATAAATGATTGGTTTAGATCTTCAATGACATCTCACCACTACGTACAATAAATCAAGTCTTATCCTAGTCTACCATTGGCACAATTCTGCTGGACACGAAAACTTGCCTTTATGATAGTTGCAGAAGAAGGGAAATAGGGAATTTCAGTGATTGACCATTATCTGTCAGTAACTTCTTAGTTTCTATTGTATGCATAATAAGGGTCATTCTCAAGTTATGAACTTTTTAAGTGCCAATAGAAGGAAAGTATAGCAGATATGAGCTACCTTACGGGTTGAGTTCAGGCTGGATGACCTTTACACAATTTTCAGCTTCTGACAGTAGGAATGACAGTCTCGAAAGCTTCTACAAGCAAAGCAACTTTTCTCTTACGAACTGGACTTAACTTGGATACGACCTGTTGAAGTGTGTGGTCAAGCATCCATTCATCAGAACTTTTCCTGTCTCCACTGTCCTGGTGCCTTAAATGAACTGTTTCTGCTTCCCTCTCAGAATCCAAGGGCAGGAACCGTGGCTCCTTTGGGTTGAATTTCTTCACTTTTTCCAATGCTTTGACAAACCTTTTAAGGAGGATCAGTTTCTTGAGGCGGCTCCAGCTATTTTGCTTCTGTAGCCTGAGTTTATTTTCTGCCTCTGATGCTGCTGTTTTTGCGTTCTGTTGGTCAGTGGTGCTATCAGAAATAACCTGTGGTTCCTTTGTACGAGGTGAATACTCTAGCTTGCTTCCATTTGATTCATCAAACCTCTGTTTGGTACAATCAGTTGAAGTTAAGGAGAAACCTTCCCCTCCTTCACCAGCTTTCTTTTCCTCATTATGATCGAGAAGTATATCGCTGCTGACTGATCGATCGTCAGATGAGTCATCTTGAATCTCTGGAAGAGGTATTTCATCAATTGCTTCTTCTACCAACCTTATGGCTTCTATCTGCTGAAGTTCAAAATCACGTTTGCCTGCCTCAGGATTGTCCTTATATACGTCCTGGTTTGTTGCAGAAACATCCTCAGTTCTTTTAGAATTGTTCTCATCCATCAATCTGTTGGTGTCTAGACCTTTTTCTTCCTTGTTTTCTCCCTCAAGTATGCTCGTACTACCTGACACCATGTGCTTATAGATCAAGTACCAAAGCCTCATATGATTTTGTTTTCCCTCCTGCTTTTCATGTTCTATACCATTTGTGCAAATAGGCTCAGATTCTTCAAGTGGAATAAAATCTTGTGCTAGCTCATTTTTGGATTTGATTTTTTCCTCTTTGACTTCAGAAGTTTCATCTTGTGGTTCAGAAATGGATAATGAAGAAATAATATTATCATATTCTGCTGAACCATTGAGATCTTTTTGAATTTCATATTTCTGGTCTTCTTGTCGATCATTAGTGAGGTGGATTTGATTACCAGGCTCATGACCATGGAATTCTGAAGTAGAAACTTGGAGCACTTGTCCATTACCTGGAACTTCTTCATCAGGTCCTAGGGAAAAAAGTGGACTTGGGGATGGCTTGTCACAGGATCTAGTTTCTGCAACCTTCACCAAATTGTCTTGGAAATCAGGTTGATCATCTTTAGCATCAACATGGTTTTCTAGGTTATGAAATTTGAAAGCAGCAAGATCTTCCTTTGAGTCTGTGGCAATGGCTTCAGAAGCAGATGTGCCCATTGTTGTCTCAACACAACCACTTGGTGGACTAATTTCTCTGGGGTTTGAACAAGACACTGCCTTCTCTGTGCAGAATACATCAGCTTGATCATTATGATTCTCGTTGAAACTTCTTTCAATAGATGGTCCCTTACGAAGCAATATTCCAAATTTGGTTTCTTTCACCTTTCCTGAGTTTTGCCCATCCGAGCTACTAGTTTGAGATGGAGTTGATTGAGGGGATTCTGATGCAAGAGACGGCAGTTGACTATCGATTTCCCGTAAAGGGCTGACTGTTTCAAATGCTTGTACGAGCAAGGCTACCTTTCTTTTTTGTGCTGGAGCTAGTGTAGATATAACCTTTTGAAGTGCATAGTCTAGCATCCATTCCTCAGAATTTTTCCTCCCCAATATGGTCTGATGACGCAACTGAACCTTTTCTGCTTCAGGATCAGGCTCTACAGGCAAAACCCGTGGCTTCTGCGGACTGAAGTTCCTCACTTGTTCCAATGCCTTAACAAACCTCCTGAAGATGAGTATCTTTTTGAGGGTACTCCAGTTCTTAGGTGCTTGCTGGCTAGGCTTGTTTTGCACATTTGATCCTTCTTTCTCTTCTCCTGCGACACCAACCTTGTCAGCTTTGACCCTTATCTCTTCTGAATCGTGTAATGTGCTGGCTCTACCTGATTCAGATAAAGTTGAAACATTTGGATCTTCACCTTCTGCAGGTTCCTCTTTAGTAGATTGATCATCACAGGACTGGTCTGGAATTTCTGAGAGGATTCTATCAAATGCTTCCTGTACCAACTTAATGGCATCATGTTGGTAGAGATGAATCCTGGGACTGCTTCCTTCCTCATCTTCCACAGACATGTCCTGCTCTATTCCTGGTGAGTCCGAACAACATTCACTCCCATTTGTTCTAGGCAACTCAATTGCATCCTTATGGCGTTTCGCTGTTTCTGACTGATCAACTTGCAGCTGGCTTTTGTCTTCTACAGCAACAGTTGATACCATATGGCGGTATATGAGTCCCCACAAACCCATGTGCTTCTGTTTCTGTGCTTGAGTTTCACATGCTATAACTCCAGACTCGGAAACTGCAGTTGGTGACTCACAGTCTGGCACAGAATCTTCCTTTTTTTCTTCACAAGCTGCAATTTGTTCTTCAACTGGTTCGTCACTAGAACTAGTGAAAACGATATGATTTGTCAAAGTATTTACCTTTGAATCTCTTACACACTCGACTATCTCCAAACTCAGTACTTTGTCTCTGCTACCCACTTGATAGACTTCCCCACCTTCTGAAATTTCCTCATCCTTGTATTGACCGATGTCTTTGAGAAGTATAGGCATCTTGGTTACATAATTCGATGTCAAACATGTTTCTGTTTTGATGCTTTTTTCTGCTTTAGGGGACTCACTGATTTCGTTGGATAGTGAAGAATATGATGCTTCATTAACAATGGTCTCAGCAACATCTGCAGAATTTCCAACTTGAATGCCTTCTTCATTCATATTGGCTTCTGGTTCGGTCATTTTCCCATTTGGAGACCTCACTCTACACTCACTTGCTGCTTCAAGAACTTCAGAATCTCCACAAGAGGCCATTCGGCGAGTTTGACTTCCTTTCTTCACACGACCGGAACGACTGCCTTCCGATTTCATGTTCTTTTGGTTCTTCAACAAACGCCGTCTCATCGACACAAAACGTTTCAACGAGGGCTGGTCGGAATGATGATGTCCGTGAAGCGAGCAGTAACTATACGGACAAACCTTCATAACAGAAATGCCTTCGGATTCAGTTCCTCCTGCTTCAAGCTCAAGACGTTTGGGAAGTTTGGGATCTTTGAGAGCAGAGGAGCAAGTGACCTTCTGTATGTTTGAATCCGAAACTTCAGAGCGTTTCTTCACTGAAGCTCTCTTGTTTGTCAAACTACCCATTTTTGTCAGGACCTTTAAAGGTCTCAAACTAGATGTTCTACTTTTATCTCTAACATATTTACTACCGGAAGAATCAAACTTTGGATCTGAAATCATCGAATTACCAGTATTCTCATCATTACTACTCAAACCAGATTCAGAATAATCACAAGCACTTGCCTCATTATAGTTTGTTCTCTTCAAATAACCAGACAATCTGTTCCCAGACTTGATTGATCTCGATTTCTTGAGCTTCTTCTTCAAGTCAGTACCTCCAGATGATCTCCTCACCAAAGGCCTCCTGAATCTTGAACTCGACAACCTCGTCAAGCTCTTTGAAGACTTAAAATCAGATTGCCTACTTAAAGTTACTGTCGATTTCTGCAGCAACAGAAGGAAAAAAAAAAAACCACTCAACCTTGTTACTAAAATGCAAAGCTTGAGTTCCAAAATCCGAAACCAAGTTCATAACTGGAGGAGGACTTACCTGGAAAGTCTCCTTTTTGGCATCAGAAGAAGTAGTGTTCTTCATATAATTAGGTGATGCATCTGAAACTTCCATTGGTAGTGAGCTTGCAGACAAATGATCATCATCGTCATCATGTTCAATCTTGGCTTGTGTAGTAGCAAGCTTTAAACTTGACAACCTGGTAAGCCTGATTGATCTCAACTTCTTCACTTTCCTCTTTGGGGAATCTGTTCCAACCATGATCCTGATAGCTTCCTGATCATATCTTGAAGACGACGATAAAGATGACTTACTGGTCATAGACAAGCTCGATGACGATGATGATGACGATTACGTGATGGAGAAGTCAGAATCTGCACCATTTTCAAGCTTGGAAAGAATCATTCATTGCTGCTAGAGTTTCTAGGGATTGTCAAACAAGAGAATCTGAAAATTACAAGAGACTTTTCTACAATTCAGAAGTTGGTGAGCATGACATGCTTGAATCTGAGTATGGCTTCGTACAAATTGACTAGTGGAATCAAAAAAAGAGCCATTGACTTGTCCCTCGTGAACACAAACCATGTGGAAGAGTTTCGTATTATTTTAAGATGAAAAGAAAATTCCTAAAAATTTCTCTTGTCATTATTCTAAATTTTTTGTCATTATTAAGTAAATAATTCTTATTAAGGCACTAATGAAAGATTAAGGGTGTTATGAAGCAATATTTCAAAAACTATACCAAAAATTAAAATATTAAGATATGAGGTTTAAGGTTTAAAATGTTTAACTAAAATTAGACTCTCATAAGATTAAATAAAATTAAAGAATTTAAAATATGATTGAAAAAGAATTTAAAATTTAATTAAAAAAATATATTGTTAAGTGAAAATTAATTGATTTATTTTAATTTATAAGAACTTATTACTTTACAAAAATTGACCAATTGATTAATAAATTGACCGTTTTTTACAACAAGAGTTATTAAAGTAAATCGAACCTGAAAGTTAAAAATAGAACCGAAAAATTAGATGGTGTAAGGTTTTTACGAATGAATTAGCTGAACTAATGTATATACCAAGTTTTTGAATCAAATTTGCATGAATTAAAAACATTCCCTCCTTTGTTTCTTCTTATAAGATCATACATTTATAGTCATATCTATGAATATATAAAATTTCATTAATTGGTTATACATTTAAAGATACAAAATTTATGTCACACAAAAAGACACTTTGTATCATATAACTCAAAAAAGTACAATTTGATTATATTATAAAATTTTAATTGAAGAATGACCAATGTGTTATTAATTTAATGGTAGAAAATAGATTTACAATTTGTATATAAAAAACACAATAGAAAC
This sequence comes from Erythroxylum panamense, assembly GCA_027123425.1. Taxonomy (NCBI): domain Eukaryota; kingdom Viridiplantae; phylum Streptophyta; class Magnoliopsida; order Malpighiales; family Erythroxylaceae; genus Erythroxylum; species Erythroxylum panamense. The sequence goes on from JAOTIZ010000003.1 coordinate 1,325,951, forward strand.
TAATGACTATTTCATAAGTATCAACTAACTTAAAAATGACAAATATATTATTATTTTATAATGGCAAAAAGAATGACGAATGCATTGTTAATTTAATGAAAAAAGTAGACTTACAAAAGGAATAGAATTATGATATACAATTAATATAAAAAACACACAAAATTGATAAATATCACCACTGAGTAAGACTAAGTTGTTTCAGTCGGTTTAACTGTAAAAGTTTTAAATCGTTTAACTTTTCGGTTCAATTTTTAACCTTACGATTCGATTTATTTAACTTTTTTTGTTAAAAATATTCAATTTATTAATTAATCAGTCAATTTTTGTAAATATATAAAATAAATCAATTAATTTTCATTTATAATCACGTTTTTAATTTAACTTCAAATTATTTGATAGGTAAAGCCAATATATTTTAATCATATTTCAATTTCTTTAATTTTATTTAATTTTGAATCGATTATGATGATCTAATTCATGTTGAACCTTTTAAATTTTAAACTTGTTATCTTATCAGATTAATTTCTAATTCAATTTTTAGAACACTGATAAAAACATAAAATAATGTGGTTTGGGTGAGCCCGCACCATTTAGGTATTGTCCCCTTTTGATCGTCAGGTCCTTTAGTGAACCCTATCCCCTTTTGGGGGCATGCGAGAATCGAATATGTGACCTCAGGATTTTGTTGGGTGCAAGACCCACGCCTCTCACCATGTAAGAGACGTGGGTCTTACATCCAACAAAACCCTGAGGTCATAGGTTCGAGCGACGAGATCCGTGTAGACAACCTAATCAAAGGGAACAAAACCTAATAATGCGGGCTCACCCAAATCATAATGAATATTAATTTGGTATTAACCAACTCCAAAGAGTTTTTTTTTTAATTTTATAAAATTTTAATTTAAGATTGACTAATGACTTATACGCGGGAGTGTCCCTATCAACATGAAGTTTCTTGGACAGATACAACAGACTAAAAGTGCCTTTTGATCACTTACAATTGGACGGTCCTGATTTCGACACAGAATGGGTGTGCGACCCTATAACTCGACACAAAACCGCGTAGAGTTGATGCGAGTGGGGGCCACTCACACAATCTTCCCGCTGAGTGATTGTTGAAGATAAGACGGTGATCTTGGCTTTATGCTGCTTTTAGAGATCTACGCTTCACGTGGATAGTTGTTGAGGTGGGACCCTGTGAATTTTAAGATAGAAAGACATATGACCTCTTTTTCATTTGACTTACTTTAAAACAAGATAATTATAATTTAGCATTTTAAAATACTATATTTAATATAATTATTAATTTTAATTAATTTTTGGTGATGATAAGATAGATATGTATAATTGTACATAAATTAAAAAAAATACCAAAATTCATTTAAAAATTAAAAATATTTTTAAAATATTCAATTATAAAAAAACAATCGATTTAAGTTTTTTAATGTGTTCAACTATTTCCTTCATTTTTAATCTTTTTAATTAAATTAGACAAATTTTGTTCTATTTAGTTCAAAATTAGATTGGTTTATCTTATGCTAGTTGATCTTTTTTTTCTTATGTGGATCATTTTTTATAAGAACTTTTTTAAAAAGTCAGTTGATTATTTGACTGTCATTTAAAAAAGACCCTTTTTAAAAGAATTTTATATAGTAGACTATTTGACAACATAAAAATAAAAAATTAATTTTAATTATATTTTATTTTGTAATAAAAATTATTTATGCATATAAATATTATTTAAAGTATATTAAACTATATGCAAAATATAATATATTAATTATTATATAATTTTAAACCATATGAAACATAAATGAAAATATATATAACCAAATCTTTTATATGAATTATATCATAAGTAAAATTAATATAAAAAATAAATATTAAAACATATAAAAAAGTCAAATAATATTTCATAAATCTCAAAATAAACGTGAATATGAGTTTGTGGGAATTATATGTAAAACATGCAAAAGGGACTACAAAATAAACTCCTTAATTGATCTGAAAAATCTACATGAAAATATACTTTTTTTAGAAACTTCAAATTTGAACTTCTTTAAAAATTGTATTTTAGTTAAAAAAAACTATATTTATTAAAAAAGTAAAATTTTATTTTATAGTCAAATACTTATTTTTCTTATAAAATACTTTTGTGGTAAAGAAAAATTCTTATTAACCTCCCAAGAACCCATTTAAACAGGTACTTAAATTAACTGAGCTTCAAATTGAATTAGATCTTAGAGACCAGTTTAATTATAAATTTAAAAATTAAAATTAAAACGACGTTGTTTTAAAAAATTAAATTAATATAAATTGGTCTTCTTTAAAGTTGCAAAAAAAGGAAAGCTCAAAATCAATCAATTGAAATCTTAAAATCAAGGCCCAATGGACCGAGTTCTGCTTCTCCTAACATCTTTCAGCCCATTTCGAAACTAATCGCTTGAACTTCCCGAGTGTTTAGTTGGTCTAAATTTGATTATTTTAATTAAATTTGACATTTAATTTTAAACTATTAATTTAGTAAATAAATAGTCAAAATACATATCGTATAAACGTTTATGTGCACTTACTAATTTATTTATATCATTCATAAAATAACAGTTAAAAAATAAAGGCTGAAGTTAGAAATTCATCATTAAAATTTTAACAAATTATTTTAAAATTTTTAATATATAAATATATAAATTTATCCTCAACGTTAATATAATAATTTTTAAAAGAAAATTAACATACGATAAAAAGGACTTATTCATATAATAATTTTTTTTATAGAATCTGTTTTTATAGTTAAAATTTTATTTGTAAATCATAAATATTATGTGCTTCCAATAAAATTTAGGTTGTTTGAACTTTAAGTTAGACTTAAGTTTGAGATAACAATTCAAAACTCATCTTAACTAAATAATTTTTTTAATTAAAAATGCCTTGAATTTAAAAAGTACAAAATAATCAAGTTTTAAAAATCGAATTGGATTAACATTAAAACTTTGAACCGATCAATTTTTTGATTAAGTATTTTACTTTTCGATTCAAT